>JAPQNM010000049.1:3177835-3180335 GCA_029783475.1 Metacarcinus magister
GAGGAAGATATAACTAGGAATGATATGAGAGAGAGAGAGAGAGAGAGAGAGAGAGAGAGAGAGAGAGAGAGAGAGAGAGAGAGAGAGAGAGAGAGAGAGAGAGAGAGAGAGAAAAAAAAAGAGAGAGAAACCGGCCCCCCCCCCAACCCCTAAAATCACCTTTCCCTCGCCTGCCACTTTGGTCCTAAAAGTCGAATTTCATTTTCACTTCAAGAATTTTTAGGGAACCGTTATTTTTATGTATATTTCGAGGAGGAGGAGGAGGAGGAGGAGGAGGAGGAGGAGGAGGAGGAGGAGGAGGTGGAGGAGGAGGAGGAGGAGGAGGTGGAGGAGGAGGAGGTGGAGGTGGTGGTAGTGGTGGTGGTGGTGTTGATAGGTTGTTTCCCTTGTCGTGGTGATGATGATGGTGATGACTTGGGGTGTGATGAGGCCTGAGGGACGCTGGTTAATGTACTGATGAAGGAAGGAAGGAAGGAAGGAAGGAAGGAAGGAAGGAAGGAGAAAAAAAAAGAAGGAAAATAGTGTTAGTGAAGAATAAGATAAATGAGGTAAAATTAAGGGAAATAAATGATAAAAGGAGAATAGGAGAGAAAGAGGTTAAGTAGGTGAGGGGAAAAGTGAGGGAAGAAAAGGGAAGAGAATGTATGAAAAGAAATACTTGAAGAGGAGGAGGAGGAGGAGGAGGAGGAGGAGAAGGAGGTAAATTAGGTGATGGGAGGGGCAAGGAAGGAAGAGAGAAAAAGGGAGAAAAGAATGAGAGTAGATAGGAAGGATCGGACATGGAGAGATAGAGGAAGAAGAAGAAAGGAGAAGAAAGAGAGAGAATGGGAGAGAGAGAAATATAGAGAGACAATGATAGAAAAGAAAACAAAGAAATTAAAGAAAAAAAAACTTGCATAAAAAAAGAGAAAAATAAAATATGTAAATAATAAGAAGGAGAAGATGAGGGGAAAAAAGAAGGAAGTTGAGGCAGAGGGAAGAGGGATTTAGGGAATGACATGGAGAGAAGAGGAGGAAACAGAGGGATGGTAGAAGATGAAGGGAGGGAGGGAGAGGAGAGGAGGGAGGGAGGGAGGAAGACTTGTATGTATGTATGTTTGTGTGTATGTATAAGAGGGGAAAGTGATGGATGGTGATGCTACTGGAGTGGGGCGGAGTGGGTGGAGTGAGTGGGCGGAGTGGGCGTAGATGAGAAAGAGAGAAAAAAAAAATAAATGAGGGAATAGAAGGGATAGGAATAAAAAGGGAATAAGGAAATAGAGAAAACCAAGGGGATGTTGACATGGGGAGGGGGTGCCGGAAGGGGTACAAAGGGGAGGTAAGAGGGGAAAGGGAAGAGAAAGGGGAAGGGGGAGGGGAAAGGGGGGGGGGTCTGGAAAGCAATAAAAGATACGCGTCAGGAAGGTGGGTCGTGTTCGTCGGGGGGCGGGGGGGGGTGTTGGGGGGTGTTGGGGGGGTGTTGGGGGGGAAGGTGGGCGGGGGGGGGGAGGGGCGTGTCGTGACCCCAAGATCCGGTTGGGAGATATATTAAAGGTGGACCCAGACATCACCCCGCCCCCCCCTTTATCCCCCCTTTTACCTCCCTTTACCTCCCCTTACCCCCCTTTTACCTCCCCTCCTTAATTCCCTCCCTCAGATCACTCTTTACCCCTCAAAAAATTCTTCCCCTTCAATACCCCTTCCAAGAACACCCATTTTTCAACCCACCCCCAAAAATTTCCCCTCAGAATACCCTAAAAACATATCACCCTATTTTTTTCCCCTCATTTTCCCTTTAGATAATCCCTTAATTTCCCTCTTTTCCTCCATCTTACCCCTCCCTTTCCCCTTAGATAACTATTTAATTCCTTCCCTTTACTCTCACTTTACCCCTTTATTTCCCCTCTTTACCTCCACCTAAACCCAACTAGTTTCCTCTTACCTGTTGCCTCCTTTTTCCTCCACTAATCCTCCTCCTCCTCCTCCTCCTCCACCTCCTCCTTTTGGTGGTGGTGGTGGTGGTCGTCCCTGTAATTGTTATTGTATATTGAAGTTTTTTCCTTTTTTTTCCCTTTTTTTCCAATTTCTCATGTCAGTCGTGGTTGTCATGCCCTTGTTTTATTAGGTTTCCCGCTTCAGGTTGTATATGTGTGTTTTTATATTTTCCCTTCCCCTCACTATGTTTTTTATTTTTCCTTCCTAGACTTTATTTTTTTCCTGGCTTTATTTTATTACTTCATTTTTTTCCCTCTCAGTTTTCCTCCTTTTCCTCGTCATTCATCCATTTTCTCTAATCAATCGTTCGTCTTCATTTTCGGAACGAGTGATTTTGGACTTTTTTCCCTCTTTCTTTTTTTCCCCTCTTTCTTTTTTTCCTCCATTTGTGTTCATCTCCATTTTATTAGAAGGAATTAATCTTTTTTTTTATTTCTTAGTGTTTTTTTTCCCTTTTTTTCCTTATTTTCCTTCCCTTTTTTTCCCTCAGTGTATTTAGTTTGTCATCAATTCGTTCAGATGTTAA
>JAPQNM010000049.1:3182835-3185335 GCA_029783475.1 Metacarcinus magister
AGGGGAGAGAGGGGTGAGGGGAGAGAGGGGAGGGGAGGGGAGAGAGGAAGTGAGGGGAAAATATGTGGGTTTATGTTTTTTTTATCTCAATTTTCTAGTCTATTAAATTTTTTGTGTGTTTTTTTGGTGTTGTTGTTGTTATTATTATTATTATTATTATTATTATTATTATTATTATTATTATTATTATTATTATTTTTATTTTTATTTTTATTTTTATTTTTCCTTAATTGTTTTTTTTCTTCCAGACTTTTATTTCTGCTATTTTACATTCCTCCTCCTCCTTCTCCTCCTCCTCCTCCTCCTCCTCCTCCTCCTCCTTCCTCCTCCTCTTTAGTACCTATGTCTCCCTCCTTTCTTTCTTCCTCTCCTCTCTCTCCTCCTTCCCTTCCTCTCCCTTTCCTCTCATCTTTCAGAAATGATCCTCCTCTCCTCCTCCTCCTCCTCTTCCCTCCTCCTCCTCTTCCTCCTCTTCCTTCCCTCCCATCACTCATTCTGTCTTGGTTTACACACACACACACACACACACACACACCACACACACACACACACACACACACACACACACACACACACACACAGTATCATTAACGTATATTTTTTATCTATATATTTTCTTTTCTTTTTCAACACAATTCTCCCTTTTTTTTTTCTTTCTCCCTTTCTCTTTTCATTATTTCCCCTCACATCCTCCTCCTCCTCTTTCCTTCCTTCCTCTCTCCTTCCATCTTTCCCTCACCTCCTCCTCCTTCTTCCTCGCTTCTTCCTTTCTCTCTCCTTCCATCCTTCCCCTTCCTTACCCTCCCTCTGCCCTTCTTAACCCCCCTTTGCCCTCCTCTATTGCCTCCCTTTGTGTCTTGCTCACCCTGGAAGGAGGAATATTAGGGCGTAATCCTGATCAAAGGGGGGGGGAGAGGGGGGAGGGAAAAAGGGGGAGAGGGAGGGGAAAGGGGGGAGGGGGTTGCAATATCTTATCTGTTGACAGTGTTGGAGCAATAGAGTGGAGGGGTATTGGGGGGTGGGGGGTGGAGGGGTATTGGGGGGTGGGGGTGGAGGGGTATTGGGGGGTGGGGGTGGAGGGGTATTGGGGGGGGGTGGAGGGGTTCAGCTTTTGTTTTGGCCCTGGAATAAATGAGATGGAGGAAAGGAAGGAGGGGGGGAAGGGGGGAGGGGGGGGAGGGAAAGAGTATTGGAAGGAAGGAAGGGAGGGAGGGAGGAGAGAGAGGGAGGAGAGGGAAAGAGTATTGGAAGGAAGGAAGGGAGGGAGAGAGAGGGAGGGAGGGAGGGAAGGATGTGTGTGGGTGTATAAAGTAAGTAAGAAGGAAGGAAAGAAAGAAGGAAGGAAGAGAGAATAAGGGAAACTGTGATAAAGAAAGAAAGGAAAGTTAAATGGAATGTATGGGAAGGAAGGGGAAGGAAAGAGGGAAATGGGAAGATGGATAAAGGAAGGAAGGAAGGAAAGATGGGAAGAAAAATATGAATAAAGAGTATAGGAAGGAGGAGAGAGAGAGAGAGAGAGAGAGAGAGAGAGAGAGAGAGAGAGAGAGAGAGAGAGAGAGAGAGAGAGAGAGATGGGGGGGAGATGGTATACAAGTTTTATACCTGGGGAGTGACACCTGTAATCAGTGGTGGGTCTTGTGTACACCTGCCCAATTAATGAACAGGTGTGGGAGGTAAGCCAGGTGTGTGGGGGGGGAGGGAGGGGGGGGGGGGGGGAGGAAACTTTTAAATTCCTTTCACTTCCCATATTTTCCTCCCTACCTCTCCTCTCTTTCCCTCCACCCATACCTATTATCTCTTTTCTCTTCTTCTTCTTCTTTATTTTCTCTCTTCTCCTCTTCTCTATTCTCTATTTATCATATTTCCTTTCTTCCTTTTTATCCATTCGTTACTTGCATCCACCTCTCATTCTTATTCCTCCTTTCTTTCTCTCTTGTACAAAGTTTTATTCCTCCCTCCTCCTCTTCTTCCTATTCTTCCTCCTCCTCCTCCTCCTCCTCTCCTCCTCCTCCTTCTTTCATCTTCGCTTTTCTAATTTCTCTCTTGTCACTTCCTTTATTGTGTTCTTTCACGTTTATGCTTTATCATGCCTTTCATCACACACACACACACACACACACACACACACACACACACACACACACACACACACACACACACACACACACACACACACACAATCTTTCGTCCTTTTATCTATTTCTCCCCTCCACAATGTTTTATCTCTCTCTCTCTCTCTCTCTCTCTCTCTCTCTCTCTCTCTCTCTCTCTCTCTCTCTCTCTCTCTCTCTCTCTCTCTCTCTCTCTCTCTCTCTCTCTCAATTTTTCCCTGTTTTCCCTTCTTGCTTTTTTATTTATATTTTTTCCCCTTCCTTTCCCCTCACTTTTCCCTTCTTTCCCATCCACCACAACATTTCTATTCATCCACATCTTGCAATCCACTCAACCTCCACTCTCCATAAGTCAGTCAGTCAGTCAGTCAGTCAGTCAGTCAGTCAGT
>JAPQNM010000049.1:3192835-3200335 GCA_029783475.1 Metacarcinus magister
CTTGAGAGGATATGTGAATATTCTCTCTCTCTCTCTCTCTCTCTCTCTCTCTCTCTCTCTCTCTCTCTCTCTCTCTCGTTCTCTCTCTCTCTCTCTCTCTCTCTCTCTCTCTCTCTCTCTTCCCCTCACCTCCCTATGGACAGTGGCAGAAACACACGAGGACAAATAAAGCGAGAGAGAGAGAGAGAGAGAGAGAGGAGAGAGAGAGAGAGAGAGAGAGAGAGAGAGAGAGAGAGAGAGAGAGAGAGCGAGAGAGAGAGAGAGAGGAAGGTATGATGAAATATTCAGTGATGATAGGTTTTGGTCCCCTCCACCCCGGCTCCCCTCCTTACCTCCCTCGCCCCCCCCCCTCCTCCACATACCTGAGCAGCGCCTCCTCCCCTCACCTGTAACCACCTCACATTCCCCTCATTTACACCTGTTCCCCTTTAACACCTGTAATACACCTGTGAGCTCACCTGCCCATTCTTAACTCATTAACACACACCTGTCACCTGTTACAGACTACCTTTCCCCTTCACTTCCCCTCATTCCCTTACCTGAAATCCTTCCTCTCACTCCTATCTACTTCTCTCTCTTTCCCCTCACTAACCACAAATACTCCCATTACTCCCCTCATATCTATCTTTTCCCCTCTCTCTCCCTCTCCTTCCCCTCAAACTTCTCTCTTAGTTCTGTGCCTTAAAACTTGTTCCAACCACTCCTTCCCTTCCCTTTCCCCCTTTCCCCTCACTCTTCTAACCCACCCAGGCCTCTCCTCTCCCCTCACTCTCCCCTTATCGAAACGAGGGGAACAGAAGCTTGTTTCTATGTTATTAAATTGTCTAACTTGTCTCATTACTTACTAACGAACACAAAAATACAACCATTGTCCTCTCTTCCTCCTCCTCCTCCTCCTCCTCCTCCTGCTGCTGTGGTAAAAGCGAGGAAGGAGGAGTGTTTAGTGAGGGGAATATTATGAGGAAGGAGTAAGAAGAGGAGGAGACAGAGGAGGAGGAGGAGGAGGAGGAGGTGAAATGTGTAGGTCCTTCTTCCTTTAATTAAGAGGAGGAGAGGAGGCGTGTTGGGCTGTGTGTAGCGCAAGGCCCCTCACAGGTAGCTGATTAGGCTGCCAAACCTGATTAATCTGATGGCAAGGTGCATCTACCTGTCTCCGTGCTAATTAAGTATTTACGGCCAGGTATCTGCTCGGCGCCTCGTATACACAGGTACACTAGAGGCCAGGTACACTAGACTAGGTGAGGCTTGTTGACTAGGTGACCAGGTAATGAGGGAGGGGAAGGGGAGTGTTTAGTTACCTGGGTGATTTTTTTTTTTTTATTGTTGGTTTATGTTTGTTTTTGAATAATTTTTTTGAAGGCAGTTTTTGTATTATTTTTCATTTTCAGTTTTTTTTTATTTATTTATTTATTTAATTTTTTTTATTGAGTGCTTGTTTTGTAATCGTCTGTCTGTCTGTGTGTCTGTATGTATTATTTTATTTGTTTATTTATTTATTTATTTATTTGTTTGTTTATTATTGACGTTATGTTGTTCCTGTAAATAATGTGAGGTTAGGAATGATGAAAAATGACCAGTACAATTTTTATTATTTATTTATTTATTTATTTTTTATTTTTATTTTTTGGTTTAATTTGCATCGGAATCGTAACTTTGGGGAACTTTTTCTCTAATAACTCGTGATTAATTGATGGATTGATGACTGTTTTGAGGTTAATTAGATCAGAATTGTGTTGTGTTTGCTCTCTCTCTCTCTCTCTCTCTCTCTCTCTCTCTCTCTCTCTCTCTCTCTCTCTCTCTCTCTCTCTCTCTCTCTCTCTCTCTCTCTCTCATTGAAATATACCCAAAAAATATATGAAAGTAAAAAAAAAAAAAAGTTTGATACGTAACATTTTGGGTCCAAATTTTCAAGACCCAAAAATAGCAACAGCAAAATTTTTCCCCTCACTGATGCTTATTAAAATGAAGTAAATTACAGATTCCAAGGTAAAAGTATTAAGTTAAGGGGACAGTGAGGGCTGATGAGGCGTAGGTGAGGGGAAGGGGAGGGGAGAGTGAGGGGAGATGAGGAAAGGTCAGAGGAGAGTGTTGGGTAGGTGAGGGGAGAGTGAAGTGTGGGGAGGTGATGAGGTGATGGTGATGGGTAGGTCGTGAAGGCTGGTGATGGGATAGGCTGAGGGGAAAAGAGGGGAAAGGTAAGGTTGTCCAGGAGATGGGGGGCAGGTGAGGGGAACGGTAGATCCAATTACCTAATTAGTGTGTCATCGGCCAAGGCTGTTTGTGGCACCGTGAGAGGCTAATGGCCAAGCCCTCATTAAGTCCTCCTCTCCTCCTCCTCCTCCTCCTCCTCCTCTTCCTCCTCTTCCTCCTCCTCTTCCTCCTCCTCTTCCTATGATATTCACTACTCCTATTTCGCTTCGTCCTTGGCCTTTCCTTCCTCCTCCTCCTCCTCCTCCTCCTCCTCCTCCTCCTCCTCCTCCTCCTCCTCCTCTTCCTCTTCCTCCTCCTCATCATCATCACGCACCATCTCATTAAATTTAGTGAAAATATTTAGTGTATATCATTAACGCTGTATTTTTTCCCCTCTTTTCCAGGTAAGTGAAGAGTCTTCCGCTTACCTGTCCACGCCCGCACCTGCACGACGCACGCACGCACGCACGCACGCACGCACGCACAGGTGTTACGGAAAAGGTACTCGTGTTATACGCCCTTAAGGTGATCAAGTTTTTTTTTATTATTAATTTTTTTTTATTTAATTTATTATTTTTTTTATCTGTCAAGCTCTTTTATTTTATTTATTATTATTATTTTTTTTTATTTATCTTTTTAATCGAGGAAAGAGTTTATTGAGGACAAAAATACGTGTCTTTAAGCTCTCTCTACTAGTGTGTCTGTGTGTGTGTGTGTGTGTGCGTGTGTGTGTGTGTGCGTGCGTGTGTGGTGTGTGTGTGTGTGTGTGTGTGTGTGTGTGTGTGTGTGTGTGTGTGTGTGTGTGTGTGTGTGTGTATAATGTCATTGACGAGGCGCGTGGGAGTACTTTAGACTTGGGTCATTTACTTATATTCTCTCTCTCTCTCTCTCTCTCTCTCTCTCTCTCTCTCTCTCTCTCTCTCTCTCTCTCCTCTCTCTCTCTCTCTCTCTCCTCCTCTTCCTCCTCCTCCTCCTCCTCCTCCTCCTCCTCCTCCAGGTTATCATCACATTATTAATTATGTACAGATCCCCTGAGTCTGCTGCCTCCACACACACACACACACACACACACACACACACACACACACACACACACACACACACACACACACACACACACAGGCTCGTGGGACAAACAAAACTCTCATATTCAATCTACTTTTTGATGCAACTAAACTTTGGATGGTGTGTGTGAGTGTGTGTGTGTGTGTGTGTGTGTGTGTGTGTGGGTGTGTGTGTGTGTGTGTGTGTGTGTGTGTGTGCTCTATTTACCTGTCTATCAATCTTTTTTTATCTATATCCATCTATCTATCTATGTGTCTATCTTTAATCAAAACGGAAGAGCATACATTCAATAAAATCAGAAAATAAAAAAATAAAGAAGATAAAACAAAAGCAAAATATGAATAAAGATACGAAAGGTGATACACGAAAAGGGAACATGAGGAAAAATAGTGAAAAAAGTAGAGAGATAAATACAGATAAAGATAGCAGCAGTAGCAGTAGTAATAATAGTATTAGTAATAGTAGTAGTAGTAGTAATATTAGTAGTAGTAGTAGCAGTGGTGGTGGTGGTGGTGGTGGTGGTGTAGGTTCTCGTAGGCTCATAAATTATGTATTTCCATTGGAGTGACACCGAGGAGGCCTACCATTTGTCATTCCCAGGCGAACATGTGTGAGGGTGAGGGGAATAAGCACGGGGAGGAGGAGGAGGAGGGAGGAGGAGGGGAGGAGGAGGAGGAGGAGGAGGAGGAGGGGAGGAGGATAGGAAGAAGTAAGTAATGGTAGTAGTAATAGTAGTAAAAGTAGGATGAGGAGATGGTGGAGTGGAAGGAAAGTGGAGATGAGTTGGGTGGAGTATCAGTAATGTGGTGGTGGTGGTGGTGGTGGTGGTGGTGGTGGAGTAATAAGGGAAGGAGAGAGTGGAGTGGAGAGGTGGAGAGGTGATAGGAAGGGATACAAGAGAGGAGGAAGAATAATATTAATATGGAATGATGAATAGAAGGAGGAAGAAAGAGGTGAAGGAATCGAAAAAGCAATAATATAAGGGAAGAAGGAGTGGAGGTAAGAATGGAAGAGAGGAGGAGGAGGAGGAGGAATGGAGGAGAGAAGAGGTAAAGGATGGAGAGAAAGAAAGAGGTGAAGGAATGGATGGATGGATGGAAAAGAGAGAAATAGAGAGGGAAAGAGAAGAGAGGGGAAGTGAAGGAAGGGAAAGAGAATAGAGGGATTGAAAACTAAAGAGAATGAGGGATGGAGGAGGAGAAAGGGAAGGGAAGGGAAGGGGAAGGAGGTGAGGGGAAGTGAGAGAGGGAGGTAAAAGTAGAGGAAAGAGAAGAGAGCCATGGATAACAGAACTCAAGAGGATGAGAGATGGAAGTAGGGAAGGAGTGAGGGAGGGGAGAGAGAGTACTGAGGGGAGAGGGGGGTGAGGGGGGGGAGGAGGAGGCAGCTAAGATGTAGTGAGGCTGTGTAATGGGAAGGTGAAGGCTCCTCTTGGTATGTTAAGGAGACTCTTGGGGCTTAGAAGACATTTATGGGGAAGAGGAGTTAGAGATGGAGGAAGAGAGGTGGTGGTGGTGGTGGTGTGGTGGTGTGGTGGTGGTGGTGGTGGTGGTGGGGTGGTGGTTGAAACATTGAATCAAGAGAGAGAGAGAGAGAGAGAGAGAGAGAGAGAGAGAGAGAGAGAGAGAGAGAGAGAGAGAGAGAGAGAGAGAGAGAGAGAGAGAGAGAGAGAGAGAGAGAGAGAGAGAGAGGATACCGTGTAGAGATAGCTCACTTTTTTTCTTTTCATTTTGTTATTTATACTTTTTTTTATGAACTAATGATGATGATGATGATGATTAGAGTGAGTGAAAGGATATTAAAATTTTACGTCGATTTGATCTCTCTCTCTCTCTCTCTCTCTCTCTCTCTTCTCTCTCTCTCTCTCTCTCTCTCTCTTCCGCACCATATGTCATTATTTACATTGGTTACCTGTCAATCTTGCCCTCCTCCTCCTCCTCCTCCTCCTCCTCCTCCTCCTCCTCCTCCTCCTCCTCCTCCTCCTCCTCCTCCTCACCACAACATACAATTTAAACACAAAATCCAACTTATAGAGTAATGTAAAGATTAATTTTAAACTTACGAGCAGGAGGAAGTGAAAGGAGCGAGAGAGAGAGAGAGAGAGAGAGAGAGAGAGAGAGAGAGAGAGAGAGAGAGAGAGAGAGAGAGAGAGAGAGAGAGAGAGAGAGAGAGGTGCATAAAACATTCACCTCCAGCATCAAAGCAGTGAATGTAGCAGATTTGTGGGAGAATAGAAGATGGAAGTGGAAATCGTGGGCTGAGATTCTCCTCCTCTCGCCTCACTGATGAAAGGAGGTTAATATAGTGGAAAATGTAGGAGCTAAGTGTGGTAGAATGGAGGAGTGATTGGAGGAGGAGGAGGAGGAGGAGGAGGGAGGTGGTGGTGGTGGTTGATGATGTTCAGGGTGTATGAAATGAAGGAGAGAGATGGAAGGGATGGTATTAATGAAGGAAGGAAAATATGAAAGGAAAGATGACAATGATGTGAGATTGTGTGATGAATAATATGCGAGAGAGAGAGAGAGAGAGAGAGAGAGAGAGAGAGAGAGAGAGAGAGAGAGAGAGAGAGAGAGAGAGAGAGAGAGAGAGAGAGAGAGAGATTGAATAATGGAGTTGAAGAGGATGAAGGTTGATCGTTTAGTCTTCCTCCTACCTCCTCCTCCTCCTCCTCCTCCTCCTCCTCCTCCTCCTCCTCCTCCTCCTCCTCCTCCTCCTTAACCAAAATAATTAAGAACAAGGTTGTCCACTAAGAAGATAACTCTTTTAGGAGGTAACCGGTTTTCCTCTTCCTCCTCCTCCTCTTCCTCCTCCTCCTCCTCCTCCTCCTCCTCCTCCTCCTCCTCCTCCGTAACCCATTTTTCCCACGGTAATTTATCTTCTTATTCACTTGAACATGACAAAAATTTCCCCTCTTATTTATGCTCAAGTTTCCCTGTTGTCCCGTGAAAGGTAAAGGAAACACTGTTAGGAAATAAGTACCCGCATATTTTCCCCTTTCCCTCCCCCCCCCTCTCTCTCTCTCTCATGACCTTACTGGTAAAAGAAAGAGTGAACGTGGAGAGGAGGAGGAGGAGGAGGAGGAGGAAATAATGAAAATATGTTTAGTATTTTCCCCTATTTCTTGTTTTGATAGGAAATTGAGGAGGAGGAGGAGGGAAGGGGAAAGAAGTGGGAGTAGAAGGAAATATGTTATAATATTTTTTTTCCTTTTCTTTTTTTCCTTTTTTTCCTTTTTTTCCCTCTCTCCTTCTCGTCCCAGGAAAATTTATTGCTGCTCCCATAGGCGTATTTAGAGTTGTGTTATTGTAATTTTAGCGAGAGAGAGAGAGAGAGAGAGAGAGAGAGAGAGAGAGAGAGAGAGAGAGAGAGAGAGAGAGAGAGAGAGAGAGAGAGAGAGATAGTAATTTCTTCTACGGCATGAAATGTCTAGAAGCTGTTTTGGATCTCTCTCTCTCTCTCTCTCTCTCTCTCTCTCTCTCTCTCTCTCTCTCTCTCTCTCTCTCTCTCTCTCTCTCTCCCTTTTTTTGGCCTCCTCCACCCAGCCCAATACCATATATCTTTTCTATTACCTTTCTCTACACTTTATGTAGCAGGAGACGCCAGTTCTATTGAGCTATTATAGTGAAATGGAATTGGAATGTAATTATAGATGTAGGTGTGTAAAGTATTATAAATTAGTTTCTTTTTCTTCATAAGTATTAGAGTTATTGGAAAGATGATGACAGTATGAAATGGACATTATCAAACTCTATAACTATACAATTTTCCTGTAGGACTAATATTCACGTAGTAAAATGGGAAATAACTTTTGTCATATGAGACCAGCATCAGCCAGTAAAGTTAAATATAATGGTTATTTCATTAATGTTATTAGGCAAGCAAGGGTGAAATAGTGTTTGATATTATAGTAATCGGGAAAATAAGTCCAGATTCGTGTTCAGCATGACCGAAAACCTCATTGTACCAATTTTCATGAGATTCGGAGATGTGGAAATTTTCATATAATTTGAAATAACTCGAAATGTATGGAGTTTACGTAAAAAACGTATAGAATATAAAAGAAAGAATAAGAGACGCTTGTTCTATTGAGCTATAGTGAAATGGAATTCGAATGTAATTATAGATGTAGGAGTGTAAAGTATTATGCATTAATTTCTTGCACAAAATTTGAAATTTCTTCATAAGTATTAGAGTTATTGGAAAAATGATGACACTATGGGATAGGCATTATCAAACTCCATAACT
>JAPQNM010000049.1:3202835-3210335 GCA_029783475.1 Metacarcinus magister
TGTGTGTGTGTGTGTGTGTGTGTGTGTGTGTGTGTGTGTGTGTGTGTGGGTGTGTGTGTGTGTGGGTTGGTGGAAAATGTTATTGTTATTTGTTGTTGTTATTGTTGTTATATTTATTGTTATACTTGATGTTGATTTATTTTGTTCTGTTTTTTATTTTTTTCTCTCCTCCTCCTCCTCCTCCTCCTTTACCTCTTCCTCCTTTGCCTTCTCCTCCTCCTCCTTACACTACAACAACAACACACTACTACTACTACTACTACTACTACTACTACTACTACTACTACTATGTCTGTCCTCGTGCAGGTTAAACTTAAATCTCGTGTTTATCATGTATACTACGAGACACAAATCCAAATAGTTAATAATGGTGATTGTGTGTGCTATTTTTTGGGGCATTACTGTGTTAGGGTCATTTGCATAAAGTGTGTGTGTGTGTGTGTGTGTGTGTGTGTGTTGTGTGTGTGTGTGTGTGTGTTGTGTGTGTGTGTGTGTGATGGAAATATTAACTCACAAACTCTATTCCTTCACTCCTTTCCTTTCCTTTCCCTTCCTCTTTTTTCTTTATTTTTTCTATTTCCTTTTGTATTAATTTATTTTCCTTCCTTTTCCTTTCCTTTCCTTTCCTCTCCTTTCCTTTCCTTTCCTTCCCTCTTCCATTATTCCTTTCATCCCTCCTTCCCTTCTGTCATTATTCTCCTTTTTTTTATTTCCCTTCCACACACTCTTTTCCTTCCTCACTAAGCCTGTTTTTATTACTCCACACGCCCACAACTCTTCCTCTCTTCTCCCTTCCTTCCCTCCCTTCTCCTCCTCTCTTCTCTCTCATTTTCACCTCCTCTCCTCACTCCTTCCCTCCTTCCCTCCCTTTCAACACCTACGCTTCCCTCATTTTCACTTCTCTCTTTCTCTCCACCCTTTCACACCTTATCTCCCTCCCTCCCTTCCCTCCCTTCCCTCCCTCCTTCTCCTCCCTGTAATGAAGCTTGTAAAATTATTCTTGTGGTCTCATATATTTTCTCAATGTAAACCATCTTGAACTGAGCCAAGTTTGTGTATTAAATCAGCTAGGCATTGCATATTCAGGAGGAGGAGGAGGAGGAGGAGGAGGAGGAGGAGGAGGAGGAGGAGGAGGAGGAGGAGGAGGAGGAGGAGGAAGAGGAGGAAGAGGAGGAGTACTTGGTTCTTTTCTTCTTGAGGTGTTAAGAAAGTTGTTTGTCTGTATGCCTGAGAGAGAGAGAGAGAGAGAGAGAGAGAGAGAGAGAGAGAGAGAGAGAGAGAGAGAGAGAGAGAGAGAGAGACGCATCACTCGCCAGCACTAATTGTCGTGGGAAGTGAGGGAAGTGGCGTGGTAAGAGGGAAAAAAAGAGAGGGAAAAAAGAGGGGATGAAAGAAGAGGCTGAGTAAATGGGGGAATAAAGTACACGCCGATGACCGAAGAGGGAAAAAAAGAGGGGAAAATAAAGGAAAAAAAGGAAAATATGCTAAAAAGACTGAGAATAATAACGAGAGAGAGAGAGAGAGAGAGAGAGAGAGAGAGAGAGAGAGAGAGAGAGAGAGAGAGAGAGAGAGAGAGAGAGAGAGAGAGATGAATGAACTAATTTCCATGTTGATCACTCTCTCTAACCCTTTACCGAAACCAAACACGACCCCCCCTTTCCCCCTTTTCCCCCCTTTCTCCTTCCCCTTCCCTAACCCCTTTCCCCTCGCCTCCCCTCTCTTCCCTTCACATTTCCCCTTTCTTTCTAGGGATCAGACTTGCATATATTCATTAAACTGACTGACTGACTGACTGACTGACTGACTAATATCTTCTCCTAATGAAAGGCTGGAAATCCTGCCCATTAATTGTTGAATGTGTGATGTGTTTTCCTTGTACAGCCTGTGATCCTTCCCCTCATCTCCCCTCATCTCCCCTCACACTTGTCTCCTCTCATCTCCCCTCATAACCTCCCCTCACCTCACACCAGTCGCCTCATCTCCCCTCATAACCTCACCTCCCTTCTCCCCTCATCACCTCACCTCACCTCACACCTGTCCCCTCTCCCCTCCTCTCCCCTCCCCTCACTCCACCTTGACTCATACTTCATGCAGCCTCATACCTCATATTTTATTGTTCTTTTTCCTTCATAAATCAAAGTGGATGTATGATTTTTTGAAGATATTATACATGTTTTATTTATATAGACTATTTATCTATTTATTTATTTATTTATTTATTTATCTATTTTGAGTTTTTTTTTGGTTTTGGATGTGAGGGGAAAGGAGAAAGGTGTCATGATGCTTGTTTTTTCCCCTCACTTTCCCTCCCTCTTCTTCTTCTTCTTCTTCTTCTTTTCCTCCTCCTCCTCCTCCCTATGTCCTCTGCTTCTTGCTCTCACCTCCGTCCTTCAATCAATCTTTTTCCTTTTCTTCTTCTTCTTCCTCTTTCTTCCGTCCCCTTCCTCCCCCCCCCTCCCCTCCCCTCCTCCTCCTTGATGGATGTGCACATAAACACGCACATGTACACACACACACACACACACACACACACACACACACACACACACACACTTGAGCATACATGTACGTATTGCCCGGACGCACATAAATCTTGGGAAGAGAAATAGTGAGGTGTTTGAGAGGAGGAGGAGGAGGAGGAGGAGGAGAGATAAGAAAGAAAAAGAAGAAGAAAGAAGAGGAGAAGGAAGGAAGGAGAGAAGAAGGAAGTTTTGATAGAAAGAAGATGAAATGGGAGGAAAAAAGGAATAGGGAGAGAAAGAAGGGAGGAAGGAAGGAAGGAAGGAAGGAAGGAAGGGAGGGAGGAAGGAAGGAAGAGAGGAAGGAAGGAAGGAAGGAAGGAAGGAAGGAAGGAAGGAAGGAAGGAGGAAGGAAGGAGAGGTCAAGGGGTCAAGAGGTCAGGAGGTCAGGTCACGCTTTTAAGGTCATTGTTATATTGTTTATTTACATTAGAAAAAAAATATAAGTGAATGAAAAAAAAATAAAGGAATATAGAACAAAAAAAAAAGTAAAAAAAAATATGAATTAATTGAAGTTTAAGAGGATAGAAAGATTTTTTTTATTCTTTTATTTGTTTATTTGTTTATTTATGCATTTATTTATTTCACTTGTTTATTTATTCATCACAGTGTTTATCATTCCATCTCTCTCTCTCTCTCTCTCTCTCTCTCTCTCTCTCTCTCTCTCTCTCTCTCTCTCTCTCTCTCTCTCTCTCTCTCTCTCTCTCTCTCTCTCTCTCTCTTTTTAACACTTCCTGATTGAAACCGGAAGTAACTTATTGAGCAATTTAACCCTAAATACTTTGAATGCAAACTTATCCCCTTCTTCCCCTCACTTCCCCTCTCTTCCCCTCTCTTCCCCTCACTTCCCCTCACCCCTCACCTCGCCCTTCCCCCTCTCCCCTCTTCCCCTCACCCCTCCCCTTACTCCTCCCCTCACCCTTCCCCTCTCTTCCCCTCACCCTTCTCCTCTCCCTTCCCCTCACCCTTCCCCTCAGTCTTCCCCAAAAGAGCAAGGGCACTCAAGTCTTTTCTGGGTAAGCGAAGAGAGGGGAAGATTCACATTTAGCACCAGGAGGGGGTAGAAAGAGGGGAAAAGAAGGGGGAAAGAGGTGAAAAAAGAAGAAAAGAGGAGAAAAGAAGGGGAAAGATGGGAAAAAAGGGAAATGATGAGGAAATAATAAGGGGAAAAAAGGGAATAGAAGAGGAAAGAAGGGGAAAAGAGGGGAAAAGGAGAAAAGGAGGGGAAAAAGGGGAAACTAAAGGGAAATAAGGCAAAAGAAGGAGAAAAGGGGGGAAACTAAAGGGAAAGAAGGCAAAAGAAGGGGAAAACAAGGGGAAAAGAAGGGGAAAAGAGGGGAAAGAATAGAATTACCTGCCAGAGGATCAGAACACACAACTTATAACTAATATGGCTCAAGGAAAGCTGCTAACACGGGGTAGGAAATTTTCTGCAAGGTGAGGGGAAAGGGGGGGGGGAGAGGGGGGGAGGGGGAAAGGGAAGGGGAAATTACACCGTATACCTCCCCTTGTTTCTCCCCTTAGTGGGTGGACTGATTTTAAGGGGGAGTAAGGATTGTAGGGAGGAAGGAAAGGGGAGGGAAATTTTTAGCCTCCCCTTAATCCCCTTTTCCCTTAAATATATCTTTAAAAATTAAGGGAAAAAGGGAAACATGAACATTTAATATTTTTTTTATTGATACTTCCTACAATTTATTCTATTTTTTTATTTAATTATTTTCAAACTACCCTTTCCCTCTTCCCCTTCTTTCCCTTCTTTCCCTTCTTTCCCTTCTTTCCCTTCTTCCCATCACCAGGCGAGCTAAATTGGGTCCTCTCTCCACCCCTCCCCCTCTCCCCCGCCCCCCCAGCGTCCCCTTGACAGGCTGGAGGCTCAACAGGTGTCTCTTTACAACAGGTGTGACAGGTGAGTGATAATCAGGCCAACAGAGGGGAGTGTGACGGACAGGTAAAGGGGGGGGGGAGTCTGACCCCTTCTTCACCCTGACCTAACCCCTTGGCGTGTTAGGTTAAGAGAGGGGAAGGAAGGAAGGAAGAGGGGAGAAGGGAGTGTATGCATGGAAGGGAAGGAATGGGAGTAGAGGGGAAAGGAGGGGAATAAGAGGAGAGAGGGAATAAATGGGGAAAGAGGAGAAAGAGGATAAGAAAGAGAGGAGGATAAAAATAAATATAATGTAGTAATAAGATATGAAGAGAAAAGAGAAAATATAGCGAATGGTAGAGTGAAGAAAATGAAGAAGAGAAGAAAGAGGAAGAAGGGAAGAAAAAGGAGGATAAATAAAGAGAGAATAGATAACACAGATGATTTAACTAAAGAAAAAAAAAAGAGAAAACTAGTCAATAAAAAATGGTAAAAAAAGTATTAAGCAAATTTACTGGAAACTATAAAATAAAAGTCATAACATCGATTTATTTATTTCCTGTAGGGAGTAAAATTTCAACTCCAATTCACTCCATCTTTTCTTACTCTCTATCACCTCCTCCTCCCTTCCATCAGTCACTCCACTCCACATCTACTCCATATTCACTCCACTTTACTCCCTCTTAACTATCAACACACCTTACTCCACCTCTCTACTCCACTCCCTCTCTGCACACTCCACTCCTTCTCTATTCCAAACACACTCCACCCCACTCCACCCTACTCCACCCCACTCCACTCCCTTTCCACTCCACCCCACCCCACCCCACTCCACCCCACCCCACCCCACCCCACTCCACACCCACTCAACCCCACTCCACCCACTCCACCCACTCCATAAATACCAGGAGTTAGCAGGAGTTCAACTGGCGAGTGTTTACGTTGAAAGTTTCCTTCTAGGGCTGGAAAATTGCAATCCTAATATTCCTCCTCCTCCTCCTCCTCCTCCTCCTCCTCCTCCTCCTCCTCCTCCTCCTCCTCCTCCTCCTCCTCCTCCTCCTCTTCCTCCACCAGGACTAAGAGCCATATGTGTTGTTGTGAGGGAGTGAGGGGAAGGTGGAGGAGTGAGGGAAGTTGAGGAGGAGAGGAAGAGGGGAAAAAATGTGGGAAGGGGGATTGAAGGGGTAGGTAGGAAGGGGTGACAGGTGTGGAAGGAAGGAAGGAAGAACATCATTTGGAAGACCTTCACTAGATTCCTCCTCCTCCTCCTCCTCCTCCTCCTCCTCCTCCTCCTCCTCCTCCTCCTCCTTGACATTATTTAGGTTTATAAGTTTTTGTTATAACTTCTCTCTCTCTCTCTCTCTCTCTCTCTCTCTCTCTCTCTCTCTCTCTCTCTCTCCTCTCTCTCTCTCTCTCTCTCTCTCTCTCTCTCTCTCTCTCTCTCTCTCTCTCTCTCTCTCTTTCTGTTTGGTGAGTTGGAGGTCAAGAGTGACTTGATGTGAGTGTCTTGAGGGGAGAGAGAGAGAGAGAGAGAGAGAGAGAGAGAGAGAGAGAGAGAGAGAGAGAGAGAGAGAGAGAGAGAGAGAGAGAGAGAGGGGAAGGGTTAGGGGGAGCTAAGTACCTTACCCTCCCCTCTTTCTTCCCTCTCCCTTTCTCTCCCCTCACTCTCCCATCCCCTCTTCTCCCCTCCCCTTCCTTCCCTCCCTTCCCCTCCCTTCCCCTCACCCCAAAAGAAGATGGGTGTTGTGGGTGATAAATGGTTGCCTTTGTAGATAATGCTCTTGTTTTTTTCCCCTCTTCCCTTCCTTTTTTTCCCCTTTTTTTCCTCTTTTCTTCCTCCTCCTTCGCGCAAACACATATACAAGAGAGACAAACATAAGGAATTTTTTGTGTGTTTTATGCTTTCGATTTGCGAGAGAGAGAGAGAGAGAGAGAGAGAGAGAGAGAGAGAGAGAGAGAGAGAGAGAGAGAGAGAGAGAGAGAGAGAGAGAATAGTGGAAAAAAGGTTGAATAAAAAAGAAAAGAGTGAAAATGATAGAAGAAAAAGTTGAATAAAGGAGAAAAAAGAGAAAATGATAAAGAATAAAAAGAGGAGGAAAGAGAAAGAAGAGAACAAGAGAAGGGAATGAAAGGAAGGGGAAAGAATAGGAGGGAGAGGAGAGGGAGTAGAGGAAGAGGGAAGAAAGTAGGAAAGGAGGAAGTTGAAAGGTAAGGAGGGGAAAGAGGGGAGGAGAGGGAGAAGGAAGAGGGTGAGGAAAGAGGGAGGGGAAAGAGGGGGAGGGAAAGGGTCTTGTACTTGGAAAATCTACCGCCAGAGGGTCTAGGTTACTGGGCCAATGTTTTCACCACCACCACCACCACCACCACCACCACCACCACCACCACCACCACTACTACCTACTACCTACTACTACTACTACTACTACTTTTATAGGCTATTGTGGTGGTGGTGATGGTGGTGGAATAGTCTTTTGTCTTTCATCTACTTGTTTATTTTTTTCCCTCTGTTTTAGTATTTCCTATCTTCTTTTTTCCTTTTTTTCTTTTTTTTCCTCTTTATGTCTTTGTTTCTGCTTCGTAGTTTCCTCTTCTTTATTTATTTATTTTTTTTTCCCTTTCTTTACCTCTTTGGTTTCCTCTAATTTTCTTTCTCCCTTCAATGTTCTCTTTATCTTTATTTTTCTCCCTTTTTTTTCTTTTCTAATTTCCTTCCTTTTTTATTTTATTTTTTTTTCTCTCTTTTCTTTGTTTCTCCAAATTCGTCCCCTCTTTCTTTCTTCTTTCCCCTCATTTTTATTTCCTCTTTTCCCCTTTACTCTCGTCGCAATAAACTGCATTCCTTTCATAAACAGCCAAATCCTCCTCCTCCTCCTCCTCCTCCTCCTCCTCCTCCTCCTCCTCCTCCTCCTCCTCCTCCTCCTCCTCCTCCTCCTCCTCCTCCTTTTTTCCGCCTGTTCCCTCACTTTAACCATCTTCAAGTGACGGGAGGGAAAAAAGGGGTAAGGAAGGTGGGAATGAGGGGAAGGGGAGGGGAAAAAGAGGGGAAGGGGGTGAGGGGACAAAGAGGGAGGGGCATGAGGACCAATGTTTGTCTTGCCCTTTGCCCGTGAATGACTCTTA
>JAPQNM010000049.1:3220335-3245571 GCA_029783475.1 Metacarcinus magister
AGAGAGAGTCAAGTTAGGTTTGTGAAAAAGGGAAAAAGGAAATAAAGTTGGGAATTATAGATAGATAGATAGATAGATAGATAGACAAATAGATAGATAGATAGATAGATAGATAAACAGATAGATACATAGATATAGATATGTAGAATTTATATATAGCTGTACTAGGATAATTGTAGCATTTAGTGGTGAAAATATAGCCAGTATAAAGATAAAATATGGATTACAAAAAAAATTGCAGATCGAGAACCAAAAAAAGAGATGAAAATAGTGGTATGTGGTATAGAAAGATTAAATTTTTTTTTCCTTTTTTTTTTATATAGAAGAGTAAACATGAAAAAAAAAAAAGTTATTGCAGTGGGAAAGAAAGAAAAGAATGCAGTTAAAATATAGAGAAGAAAAAATATAAATATGATGAAAATAAAGAGAGAGAGAGAGAGAGAGAGAGAGAGAGAGAAGAGAGAGAGAGAGAGAGAGAGAGAGAGAGAGAGAGAGAGAGAGATAACATATTCTAATCTCCAAATAATACAGCCAAAAAAAAAATAGAAAAACAAAAATTACACACCATATATTTTTTGTTTAGGGAAAAAAATGCACAGGGAAAAAAAAATAACAGGTAACTTTAGCTCGAAATAAACTTGGCATAGAAAGTTTGTTCATGTACTTGTTTCCTTTTGTTTTCCATTTCAAACTTGTGTCCTTCAACGTGACGGAAAAGCGACGGGTTTGTGTTGCAGGGATGAGGGAAAAAAGGGGAGGGAAAGAGGGAGGGAGAGAGGGGAAAAAAAAGCAAGGAGAGAGGTAGGGAAAAAAAAGTAAGGAGGCAGGATGGAAAGAAAGGAGGTTAGGGAAAAGGGAAAAAATGGAATGGGGAATAAAGTGGAAGGATGGGAGGATGAAGGGAAAGAAAGTAAGGGAATAATGAAGAAAGGGGAATAAGAAGGGAAAACAAAAATTGAAGGGAGTGAGATGTAAATGAAAATCTCACACCTACCTAACCCTTCCTGCCATCCCCTTGCATATATACCTCCTCCTTTCCCCTCTCTTATTCTTCCCTCTATACCCTCCTTTCCCTACCCTCCTCCTTCCTTCCTTCCTTCCTTCCTTCCTCCTTCCCCTTCCTTCCTTCCTTCCTTCTTAATACACACACACACAGGAGGATAAAACTTTCTCATATCCTCACTTATAAAGAAAAATAAATATAAAAAAATTTGAAGTTAATTGAACCAACAATGAGGGTAATTTATGTTATTATGAGGGGAAAAAAACCTCACAATTACTCCTCCTTACACTCCCTTAACTGTGTGCCTTTTTAGGGAGGGTAGGGAGTGAAGGGAGGGGGAGTAGAGAAGACGTCTTAATTATAGGCTTTGAAAGTGAGGGGAAGGGGGAGGGGATAAGGGTAAGGCGATGAGGGTGGGAAATGGGTGGGTATGGGAGGGTGATGGTGGGTTAGGGTGGATATAGATGGGTGTGGGAAGAAATTTATAGTAAGAAAGTAAAATATTAGTGTGTGTGTGTGTGTGTGTGTGTGTGTGTGTGTGTGCTTGTATCTCGTGTCTGTTTCACCTTATCTTAAATTTCATGTTTCCAGCCAATCAGGTTCGCTCTGGAAACTTTGTCAGCCTTTCCAGCCAAGACGACACGAAACCCAATCTCTCCTTTGACAACTTACCAAACTGAAACATTAAAAAAAAGAAGTGAAGGAAGTGAAGGAAGGAAGGAAGGAAAAACATTAAAACCTTGAATCACACACACACATGCAATACACACACACACACACATATACTTACATACACACACACACACACACATATATTCGTTTTCCTTCCATTTTCCTGTTTTTTTTATATTCCTTTACATTCTTTCTTGTGTCTTTCCTTACTCCTTTCTCTCATTCCTTTCTTTCTCACTCCTTACTCTCTCTCTCCTCTTTTCTTTCTTCTTCCTCCATTCTTTCCTCCTATCTCCCTTCCTTCATTGTTTCCTTAATTTCCCTAATCGCTAACCCTCAGTGTCGTGTCCTCTCCCTGATGTGTGTTTAAGACCGATAATAAAACACGCGGGCGGGGGGCGGGGGGGCGGGGGGGGACAGGGGGGCAGGGGGGGGCGCCTCTCCCTTCTCCGGGGCTTCTGTCAGGTGGTTTTGACGGATAATCGGAACTTATGGGACTCCAGGAAATGGCTCGGATTCTGTCTGTTTCCCCTCATAAATCTGTCTCAGTGGGAGTTTGTTTTCCCTTTTTTTTTCCCCCTCTCTTTTTTTGGGGGGCGTTTCCATTTTAACATCCTCGGCCAGTTTAAGGAAACGTATGTTGGGTGTGTGTGTGTGTGTGTGTGTGTGTGTGTGTGTGGGTGTGTGTGTGTGTGTGTGTTGTATTGTATTGGTTTTGGCTGTAATTGATGGTGATGAAAGAGGTGTGGTGGTGGTGGTAGTGATGAAAACTGTGGTTAAAATTGTGGTGGTGGTGAGAGAGAGAGAGAGAGAGAGAGAGAGAGAGAGAGAGAGAGAGAGAGAGAGAGAGAGAGAGAGAGAGAGAGAGAGAGAGAGAGAGAGAGAGAGAGAGAGAGAGAGAGAGAGAGAGAAGTGGATTAGGTGGGGGTGGAAACACTTTAAATGAACAACACTGATGGCTTGAAACATCCACTTTCATCCACCTTCATCCACATACATGCAGGAGGAGGAGGAGGAGGAGGAGGAGGGAGCAACAGGTATATTCTGCACACCTGAGTTTGATGGAATACCAAATGACCGACATTATCTCAGTTTGTTTTTTCCTTCCAAGGGAGATGAGAGTGAGGGGAAGTGAGGGGAAAGGACGCTGGGAGTAAGAGGGAATGGAGTAGGGAGTGATTTGAGAGTAAGGGGAAAGGGGTGAGGGAAGAGAGGGGAAGAGCACATGAGAGGATAGCAAATTAAGGGGGAAAGGGGAAAGTGAGGGGAGGCAAAGGGAATGAAAATGTGAAGGAAATGAAAGAGGAAAGTGAGAGGTAAGAATACATGATGTGGGAGGGGAAAGAGGTGAGGGGAAGATGTGTGTGTGTCTGTGTGTGTATGTATGTATGAGTGAGTGAGGGGAAATATTTGCTAATGAGGGGAGAGTGTTGGCATTCTCTGAGGTCTGTTGTAATCTTTTCCCTAAATGTAGGATCCTCAAACTTTCCCACTGACCCATTTCCTAATTAAGATTCTCATTACCTGGGCATTACCTTCACTGCATGTTGCTGCTGACGTAATCCCCTCTCTCTCTCTCTCTCTCTCTCTCTCTCTCTCTCTCTCTCTCTCTCTCTCTCTCTCGCTCTCGCTCTCTCCTATCGTTAATTACCTTGAGGACAAATTCTGAAGTCACTCTGATTAATTAAGAAACAATAGTGTGGTGGTCTCTCTCTCTCTCTCTCTCTCTCTCTCTCTCTCTCTCTCTCTCTCTCTCTCTCTCTCTCTCTCTCTCTCTCTCTTTCTTGTTCTTGTTTTCTTTTTCTTTTTCTTTTTGGTGTTGTGTTGCTGAGAATGCTGTTGTTTGTGCTGGTTTTTTGTTTTTTTTGTTCTTTTTTGTTCTTTTTTTTTTCTTCCTCTTCAGTGTTGTCCTTGTGTTTTTTTTTTTATATGTATTTCAGGTTCTGTTTCCACCTTCTCTTCTTTTTCTTGTTCCTTCCTTCTTCTTTTTCTTCTTATTATTCTTGTTCTTGTTCGTGTTTTTTCTTCTTCCTTCCTTCCTTCATTTTTTTTTATTTGTTATTTTTTTCTTTCTTCCTTTGCTGCCTTTACTGTCTTCTTTTTCTTATTATGTTATTTTATTGTTGTTTTCCTACCACCACCACCACCACCACCACCACCACCACCACCACCACCACCACCACCACCACCACTACCATTTCCAACCCTTACCTCTCTTCTCCTTTATCCCCTCACATACATTCTCTCTTCCCCTCCTCCTTCCCTCCCTTCCCCTCCCTCCTTCCCTTCCTTCCTCTCTTCCCCTCCCTTCCTCCTCCTTTCCCTTCCCTCTCCTTCCCTTCCTTCCCCTCCCTCCCTCCCTCCTTCTTTCCCTCCTGCCTTGAACTCAATCCCCCACCACACTAACGCCACCTGTTGAGGGAAACACACACTAATTAGACAGGTAGGCTTGGGGAGAGGGAAAGTATGAGATGAGGGGAAGGATTAGGAGGGAAAAAAGAGGGGAAAACAACTGAATCTCATGTGCAGTGAAAAGGAAATAAATAGATAAATGAGAAAGGTAGAACAGTTGTAAATAAAGGGGAGAGAGAGAGAGAAGAGAGAGAGAGAGAGAGAGAGAGAGAGAGAGAGAGAGAGAGAGAGAGAGAGAGAGAGAGAGAGAGAGAGAGAGAGAGAGAGAGAGAGAGAATGGAACAAGGAGAGGGGACGGGCATAAACAAAGATGTGAGAGAGAGGGAGAGGGAGAGAGGGGAGAGAATGCATAAGGTTAGCATTACAGCGCGAGGGGAAAGGGAGAGGGGAAAGTGAGGGGAAAGGGGGTACTATACCTGTTGTGATCTTGTTTAGAAACGACGGTAGGGCTCGTAAATGCAAACACTAGACAGCAAATTATTCGAGGGGAGAGTGAGGGGAAAGGGGAAGGGAGGGGAAAAGAGGGGAAAGAGGGAGAGGGAAGATAAAAGTAGAAGCTTAATACAGGGAAGGGAAGTAAAATTGAATAAAACTGGGTAAGAGAGAGAGAGAGAGAGAGAGAGAGAGAGAGAGAGAGAGAGAGAGAGAGAGAGCGAGAGAGAGAGAGAGAGAGAGAGAGAGAGAGAGAGAGAGGTTGTGTGACTTGATTGACTGTTAATTAAAATGGGAGAGACATCGTGGGAGGAAAAGATAAAGAGGAAAAGATGAAGGAAAAGATAAGATAAGATAAAAGAAAAAGATGAAAAGAAAAAAAAATCTAAATATAGCAAAGAAATGTTAAATGTAAGAAGAAGAAGAAGAAGAAGGAGGAGGAAGGGAAGAAGGGAAGAAAGGAGAGAGAGAGACACAAGGGAAGAGAAGAATGGAATAGAATAAGAAAAAGAGGAAAGCTAAGAGAGAGGGGAAGGAGAGAAAAAAAAAGGAAAAGAAAGACAGGGAAACAGGGAACAGAAATAGGGTGTTGGATCTTACCTACACACACACACACACACACACACACACACACACACACACACACACACACACACACACACACACACACACACACACACACGAGAGAGAGGGAGTGAAATTAAGGATGAAAATCGGAACTATGATTACAGATATTCAATGTGTGTGTGTGTGTGTGTGTGTGTGTGTGTGTGTGTGTGTGTGTGTGTGTGTGTGTGTGTGTGTGTGTGTGAGGAGGCAGGTGGAAGGAAAGTAATATTATGAACTGTGGTGATGATTGGATAAAAGTGATGATCTCTAGTAATGAATGTAAGGTGTGTGGTGAGCTGGAGATTAGAATGTGTGTGTGTGTGTGTGTGTGTGTGTGTGTGTGTGTGTGTGTGTGTGTGTGTGTGTGTGTGTGTGTGTGTGTGTGATGAGAGAGAGAAAAAGAAAAAAAAAGAGAAAGAGAATATCTATTTATTTTCATTGATTTACTAGTTTATTTGTTATTGATATATGCATCTATATTTTTTTTTATCTGTCTATCTGTTTGTATATATTTTTATCTATTTTTTTTATCTATCTATCTATCTCTGTTTGTTTATCTATCTTTACTCTTGTCTCTATACATGTCTTTATCTTCCTCTCTCTCTCTCTCTGTATGTCCCTGTTTATCAATTATATATATATACTTCTCTATTTATCAAGTCACTAAATATAATTATAATCCTCTTTCTCCTTATTTTAACTAACAAAAAACATCTTAATTTCAACAACAACAACAACAACAACAACAGCAACAACTAAGTCTCACATAGTTCCTCTCTCAAGGTCACTCTGCCTCCTTCACCTGTAGTTACCTGGCATCAAGGTCTCCCACGCTAATTAGACGGAGGAGTGTCACCTGTAAATGCTCCTCCATCACCTTTCTAATTGTCCTCTTAATTGGGCTTCCCTTCACCCTTCCCCTCTGATCTCCGAGGCTCAGAGGTGATGGTAATTATCTCTTAGTAAGGGTAATTATAGCCTCATTAACTGCTTCCTATGTGTGTGTGTGTGTGTGTGTGTGTGTGTGTGTGTGTGTGTGTGTGTGTGTGTGTGTGTGTGTGTGTGTCGCTTTTTTTTTTTTCTCCTTTTTTTTTGTCTATTTTGATTTGCGGGAATGAAATGTTTCCTCTTTTCTTTTTTTTCTTTTTTTCATTCCTCTTTTTTTTCTTTATTCACAGTTCATCATTTTTATTTTTTATTTTTTGTGTGTGTCATTGTAATCTGACCAACATTCCAATCCACGTGTGTCTTTTTTTGGCTTCCACACTGCCTTTTATTGCCTACAAATTATACACTATTTTCATTGTATTTTATTATTTATTCATTTATTTTTCTTTACTTTTCCAATTTATTCCCAATTTTATCTAACACATTTTTTTCCCCATTCGTCAAAATTTCCTGTGATTAATTTATTTTTCTTTATTTCCTCTTTGCATTTATATTCCTTTATTAATCATGTTTTATCATTTCATTATTTCATTTTCTCTTGTATTTTCCTTTTTATCTTTCTCTCTCTCTCTTCCTCTCTTCTCATTTATCTTGTCTTCTTCTCATGTTTTGTGTTCTCGCTCTTACCTCATTTATCAATAATTCCCTTTGTTATCCTGTTCATTACTCACCCTCTTGTCATTCCCATGTTTATTCGTTTTTATCATCTCTCTCTCTCTCTCTCTCTCTCTCTCTCTCTCTCTCTCTCTCTCTCTCTCTCTCTCTCTCTCTCTCTCTCATGCTCGCTCGCTCTTTCCCTTACCTGTCTCTCGCATGCCCTTTCACAGGTGAGAGAGAGAGAGAGAGAGGAGAGAGAGAGAGAGAGAGAGAGAGAGAGAGAGAGAGAGAGAGAAGAGAGGGGAAAGTGAAGCTTGATAACAGAGGGGAGAGAATAGAAAGCGAGTGACTACAAATCTCACTAAATGGATGATTATTGAGAGAGAGAGAGAGAGAGAGAGAGAGAGAGAGAGAGAGAGAGAGAGAGAGAGAGAGAGAGAGAGAGAGAGAGAGAGAGAGAGAGAGAGAGAGAGAGAGAGAGAACCACAGACACCACCAACAACAACAACAACATAACAACAACAACTACACACCACAACCTAACAAACTGAAGAATAAAAATAGTAAAACAATAAATAAATAAATAAATTAATAGACGAAAAATAATTACCACACTTAAGGAAGAGTGAACACGTGGGTATTAACACTACTAATTACCTCCACCTGCGTCCACCACACCTGTGCTGCTCCACCTGGCCCGCCCCCTAATCCACCTGCTAATTAAGTGACCCTAAATGTGGTAGGATTCGTGGGTTACCTGGTCGAGTTTCAGGTAATGATCCTGACGCCATTACCGGCTTTATGTAACGATGCACTACGTCACCACGAGAGAGAGAGAGAGAGAGAGAGAGAGAGAGAGAGAGAGAGAGAGAGAGAGAGAGAGAGAGAGAGAGAGAGAGAGAGAGAGAGAGAGAGAGAGAGAGATTGAAGGGAACAAAGAAAATATGAAAAGATCAGCTTACCGTGATAGCCAATTAATTAATAATCGTTGAGGGAAGAGGGGAAGAGGAGGAGGAGGAGGAGGAGGAGAAGGAGGAGAAGGAGGAGGAGGAGGAGGAGGAGGAGGAGGAATAATAATAATGATAAAGGTATATATATAGTCAGTGAACGTTTCTGACAAGAGAATGTAAGATAAAAATGAAGATAATAATAAAAATAATAAATGAAATCGAAAAAAAAGTCAAAATTTAAGACCGATAAAAAGGAGAAAAAAAATCTAAGAAATTACAAAAATAAAATAAAAATCAGTAAAATAAAAAAAAGAAAAAAGTAAAAGGAAAACAGGTAATAAAAATCAGGTGTAATTTATAACAAGACCAACAATCACACCTGTCACACCTAAGTAAGAGTGAACAGGTAGTAATAGTGTGTGGTGGAGCTTACCTGAACACACCTGGACAATGCCACCTGGGGAAGCAATAATTAATGAGAGGCTCTGGGGGGGGGGACACAGGTAAAGAGAGAGAGAGAAAGAAAGAGAAAGAGGAGAGAGAGTTATCTTTTTAAAATCTACTTCTATATCTATTATCTCTCCATCTATCATACTTTTCTCTTTATTAAATTGTTTATTGCCTCTCTTGTCTCTCTCTCTTCCTCCTTCTCCCCTTTATCCTTCCCCTCAAAGCACCGACTCTCCCCTCACTAACGAACAGCAGGGAGTGAGGGGAAGTAAGGGGAAGTGAGGGGAAGAGAGAGAGAGAGAGAGGAGAGAGAGAGAGAGAGAGAGAGAGAGAGAGAGAGAGAGAGAGAGAGAGAGATAATAGATAGAGGAGAGAAAGGGAAGAGCTTAGACGAAACAGAGAAGAGGAAGTGAGGGGAAAGGAGAAAGGGGAAATAAAATAATAAAAAAAAATAGAGATAGATAAAATGCAATAAAAATGGGAAAAAAATCAGAGGGGAAAGAATTGTTGATGGAGAGGAACTTGAGGGAAATAAGAGTGAGGGGAAACGAGGGGAAATTTTGTTGTGCATTGTTAGTCATGTTTGTGTTATTGACAAGAACAGGAAAGCGTGAGTCTAGGGCGTGACTTTCCCTCCACAGAGAGCAAGTTTCCCCTCTTTCCTTCCCTTAAATTTCCCCTCTTCAGATCCGTCACTATTATTTCCTCTTTTGTATCCCTATTTCCTTTCAATTTTTCCTCCTTCCTATCCCCTTTTTGTCAATCTCTTTCCTTTTTTCCCCTCTTCCTGTTTCCTCCTTTCTCTTTCCCCTCCCTCTTTCCTTTTCTCACATTTTATTCATCTGTCCTTCCCCTCATCCTCATATATTTCCCCTCATCCCTCATACATTCACATATTCCCCTCTTCCTCTCACTACCCTTGTTTCCTCTCTTATTAGTTTCTCATCTCATATCTCTCTCTCCTCTTTATTTCCCCTTTCATTCATGTTTCCCCTCTTCGTTTTTCCCTCCATATTTTCATAGTCCTTCTCTTCTCCCTCCTCCTCCTCCTCCTCCTCCTCCTCCTCCTCCTCCTCCTCCTCCTCAAGTCAGCTATTTCTCTTCCTTTCCTTGTCTTCCTTCGAATTTAGGTTTAATTCTCTCTCTCTCTCTCTCTCTCTCTCTCTCTCTCTCTCTCTCTCTCTCTCTCTCTCTCTCTCTCTCTCTCTCTCTCATCCTCCATCTATTACCTCCATTCTTTCTCCTCTTTTATCTCCTTTCCTCCTTTTTCCTCCTTCCTTCATCCCTCCATCTGTCTTTCCTTCCTCCTTGTACTTTCTCTCCTTCTCTCCTCCTATGTGATACCTCCAATATTTTCTTTCCTCCTCCTCTCCTACCAAGATGAGGAGGAAAAGGAGGAAAAAAAAGAGGAAGAGACAGTTATTATAGTGTCCAATTTTCCTCCATTTTTTCTTTCTCTCCCTCATTTTTTTTATATTATTTTCATTTATATATATTTCCTCTTTTTTTCCTTTTCTCTGATTTCTTAATTATTTCCCCTTTTTTTCCCTTTTTTCTTACCTATCGTTCCCTATTCGTCCTCATCTTTTCCCCTCTTTTCCCCTCTTTTCCCCTCTTTCCCCTCTTTTCCCCTCTTTCCCCTCTTTTCCCTCTTTTTCCCTCTTTTCCCCTCTTTCCCCTCTTTTCCCCTCTTTTCCCCTCTTTTTCCCTCTTTTTCCCCTCTCCCTCCAGCGCACCGTAACTTCGTCATCCAGACACAGGTAGGATCAAAGCCTGTGACGTGAGGGGAAGGGAAGTGAGGGGAAGGATGAGGGGAAGGGAGGTGAGGGGAGGGAAGGATGAGGGGAAGGTGAGGGAAGGGGAGGGTAAGGGAAGGGGATTGGAGAGTGAGGGGAGGTGAGGGGAAGGGGAGGGTGAGGGGAAGTGAGGGTGAGGGGAGAGTGAGGGGAGGACAGTATCTTCTTAGTGGAATTCTTAGGCAGTGTCGTGTCTCGGTCTCAAGAATTTATTGTAACCCATTGAGAGTTTTCAACAGAATTGGACCAAGAATTGATCATCGACGAGGAGGAGGAGGAGGAGGAGGAGGAGGAGGAGGAGGTGGTTGTTTGATGTCCACTTCCATGTCTTTTTACAACTTTCTTTCTTTCTCTTTCTCTTCGTCTTTCTCTTTCTCATTTTCTTTTCATCTCTCTCTCTGTTTCCTATCTCTTCTTCTTCTCTTCTTTCCTCATTTTCTTCCTGCTTCTGCTTATTCCTCTTTCTCATCTCTTCCTCTCGTTTATTTTCTCTTCTTTATTTTTGTTCATTGTTTTTCTTTTGTTACATTTGCCTTTTCTGGTTTCCTCTTCCCTCTCCTCCTCCTCCTCCTCCTCCTCCTCCTCCTCCTCCTCCTCCTCCTCCTCCTCTGGTCATCTGGAATATTGATCTCAAGGCCATAAGCTTCAGAGGGATAATAGGTGTTGTATTATTGGTCCCGAGGAGGAGGAGGAGGAGGAGGAGGAGAGGAGGAGGAGGAGGAGGAGGAGGAGGAGGAGGTACAAAAGAGAGAGAGAAAGAGAGAGAGAGAAAAAAAAAGTTAAGCTACCCCTCCCCCTTACCCATTCCCTTTTCTCCCTAAATTTCCCTCCCTTTCCCTCCCCTTTCCCCCTTTCCCCTTCCTTACCTCCACAAATCATCCTCCTCCTCACCACAACATCTCATCTCCTCTCTCCTTATCACCCCACCCCCTCTCTCTAACCCCTCTCTTGATGTCTCCACCCTCACCCCCCCCCTCCCCCCCTTTGCCTCCCCCCTCCCCTTCCCCCCTACCCCCCCCGCCCCCCTTCCCTCCGCCCCCCCACCCCCCCGGCCCCCCCGCCCCCCCTCCTGGTATTGAAACGCCTTTGTCCATTACTTGCCAAGGAGATTTTATTGGTTCTAAGGGCGAGCGATTGTTCACGTATGGTGGCTTGGAGGAGGAGGAGGAGGAGGAGGAGGAGGAGGAGGAGGAGGGGTGGAAAGAGGGAGGAAATAAATGTGTGTGTGTGTGTGTAGGTGTTTGTGTTTGTTTGTTTTTTTGTTTGTTTGTTTGTTTGACCTCCGCTTTGCAATGGTTATAGGGCGCTCCCGTGTGTGTGTGTGGGTGTGTGTGTGTGTGTGTGTGTGTGTGTGTGTGTGTGTGTGTGTGTGTGTGTGCATTCCTTGTGGAGATGTAGTGTGTGTGGTGAGGGGAGTGTGGAATGGGGAGGAAGAGGGGAAAGGAGGGGTAGGTAGGTAGGGGAGGAAGGAGGGTGAGGGGAGGAGTGTGAGGGTTGGGGGGAATAAGTGGAGAGAAAAGGGAATAGGGGAGGAGGGGAAGGAGAGAGAGAAGAGGAGGAGGAGGGAAGAAGAGGGGATGGAGGGTGTAGGGTTGGGGAGGTTGGGGAGGGGAAGGTGGAGAAAGTTGAACAGGTATGCTTGATTGGGGATGTGGAGGGGGTGGTGGGGGTTGGAGGGGGTGGAGGGAGTGGTGGAGTGAGGGGAAGGAGGGGTGTGTAGAGCAGGAAATAAAGGGGAAACATTTGTAAGGAAACGATAAGAAGATAGAATATTCTGAAAACCTTTGGGAAGAAAATGCGTTTCCCACTTCAACCTAAAACAGAATAAAAATCAAAATAGTTTCCCATAAAATCGAGAGAATAAAATAAAATACGAAATATGCTTTACATTATTTAAAGAAATGTTTCCCCTACTAAAAAGTAAATAAATAAATAAATAAATAAATAAATAAACAAACAAATATCCCGTAGAACTATGAATTATAATGACAAAAACATCTTTTCAAAATTATTCGACGTAAATTATCTTCCCAAAATTCTTGAAAAATATTTTGTATGCATATAAAAAAGAAAAAAAAACAAAATAGCGTGTAATGTATGTATGTATGTATGTATTAAGTGTATGTATGTATATATGTATGTATGTACGTTTTCTATACCAAAGCAAGTGTTGTAATAGTTTAAAAAATAGATGAAGGAAGGTGAGGAAGGGCTGAAGGAAGGGGTGAAGGAAGGGCTGAAGGAAGGGGTGAAGGAAGGGGTGAGGGAGAAGCTGAGGAAGATCTGAAGAAAGCTGAAGAAGGGGTGAAGGAGGTTTAAGGAGGGTGAGGGAGGGAGGGAGGGTGCTTGGGTGAGGGTGGGTGAGGGTGGGTGTGGGTGGGTGAGGGTGGGTGGGTGAGGGTGTGGCGTGACTAAAGGGGCTGAGATCGACAAATATGGCTGTGTCTATCTCAGCCTAAGTGACTTTTATAGTTCCTGTTATCAAATGGAAGAAGATTTACATAACCCCGAAAGAACTACCGTGTGTGTGTGTGTGTGTGTGTGTGTGTGTGTGTGTGTGTGTGTGTGTGTGTGTGTGTGTGTGTGTGTGTGTGTGTGTGTATTGGATTCCGTTAGTTTATGTATTATTATTATTATTACTGTTATTATTTAAGGAAACTCATATATGCACACACACACACACACACACACACACACACACACACACACACACACACACACACACACACACACACACACGATCACACTCATTGCTTATGCAGACAAAACTTAGATGGAATTGATTTATGGAATGAGTGGAAGCAAATATTAGAATAAACGAGGGAAGAAAAAATGCAAGAAATAAAAGGAGGAGGAGGAGGAGGAGGAGGAGGAGGAGGAGGAGAAAGATGAAGGAAGAAGAAGGAAAAAAGAAGTTAGAATATCAGGAGAAGAGGAGGGACGAAGAAGGAGGAGGAGAAAGAGGAAGAGGAGGAGGAGGAAGAAGAGGAGGAGGAGGAGGAGGAAGAATCTTTTATGGTGGGCAGAGAAGAAAATTATTATCCTCCCGAAGACAATAGTTTCTCAGGAGTCATTGAGGAAAATCTGTAGCGATTATTGAACACAACCTTCACATCCCTTCGTCTTGAGGAGGAGGAGGAGGAGGAGGAGGAGGAGGAGGAGGAAGAGGAGGAAGAGGAGGAGGAGGAAAGATTGCGTTGGTGATGTATTAGGTGTTTGTATTGGCAGGATAGTGACAGGATTGGGGATGGTGCTTTCAGTGTGTGTGTGTGTGTGTGTGTGTGTGTGTGTGTGTGTGGGTGTGTGTGTGTGCGTGTGTGCGTGTGCGTAAGGTGCATCCATGTGTCACCCTGTCTCTTCGTCCCAATAAAATCAAGGGAAGATCACACACACACACACACACACACACACACACACACACACACACACACACACACACACACACACACACACACACACTCTGAATGTGGATCCATCTTTCTCTCAACTCGACACAGAAAATGGAAATAAAGAAAAGAAGGAAGAGATACGTGTGTGTGTGTGTGTGTGTACGTGTGCGTGCGTGTGTGTTTCGAGGAAGAGAAGAGAAGGAATTGCATTTTATTTATATATTTGATTTTTCCAAACAGACACGTGTTCGGTTCGGTTCGGTTCGGTTTTCTTCGATTTTAATTAAGAGAATGACATCGGCACCGAACTCTCCTCCTATTATTATTTTTTTTTCTTCTTTCTTTTCTTTTCTTTCTTTCTTTTGTCCTTGCAGTCTTCCCATAAATTAAGAAAACGAACAACGCATCTCCTCTCTCCCCCTGAAAAGAAAACGCATTGTTGGTTTTCCTCTTATACTTTGTAATATCTTTTAAAACGTGGTTGTCTACAGACTCTTGTGTGTCCCAACTCTTGAAAAATGGAATAATCTGCTCGGACCGGATAAGAAGGAGGAGGAGGAGGAGGAGGAGAAGAAGAAGAAGAAGAAGAAGAGGAAGGGTGGAGATAGAAATAACGAATAGAGAGGAGAATATAATGGAAGGAAGAGGAAGAGGAGGAGGATGTGGTGGTGGTTGTGTGTGTATACCATTGATTACCATTCTTCCTCTCTATCTTTATCCCTGTCTGTACTAATTAAGCTGCAGCATCAGGTAATTAAGGCATCTGTACCTGCCTCGTTGTGAATGTTTGTGTTGATTTCTTTCCCTTCTCTCGCCTCACCTGTGTCGCGTTAACATCAACCAGGTAACACAAATAAATAATTGAAAAAAATGTTAGGAGTAATACAACACTTCAACATCATCATCATTATCATCATTATCATCATTATCATTATCATCTTACGTCAACCTTCCTTCTTTCTTTGAGGTGTATTGCAGGTAGAGAAAATATAATAAAAAGGGAGAGAGAATTGAAAAAAGGGAAATAAAAAAAAGGGAGAGAGAAAATTAAAAAAAAAGGGAATAGAAAATAAATAAAGTGAGAGAAAAAATAAAAAAAGGGAGATAAAATATAAAAAAAGGAGAGAAAAAATATAAAAAAAGGGAGATAGAGAAAGGGAGAGAGAAAATGAAGAAAAGGGAGACAATAATAAAGGGAGAGGAAAAATTTTAAAAGGACGAGAGAAAATAAAGTATGTAAAGGTTATTTATTGCGCCACGTGAATGTTTTGTGAGTGAGTGCGTGCATGAGGCGTGACACATCAAACATCACTAATTGCTTACCTTCACGCCTAAATACCTGCACAAAATGTATGGTGTTTTGTTGTGATGTACGTATGTGTGTATATCTTTCTATCAATATGTATGTATATCTGTGTGTCTATCTATACGTTAATGTGTGATATAAATTAGTGGTTCCTATTATTTTTGATCTCTTCACTTAACTAATTGAGGTAAATATGATACTGTTTATGTCTCCTGTTATGTTCTTGTTTGTTTGTTTATAAGGAGTAATAAGCAATATTTTTCATGCCAGGAAGTATAAAGAAAGAAGAAGAAAAATGTGAATATTGCAAAGCTTCCAATATACTGGTGTCAAAATTTTCGTTTAATTGAAACTCACAAACTTTTCAAACTCCTTCATATCCCGACACAGAAACACACACACACACCACACCACACACACACACACACACACACACACACACACACACACACACACACACACACACACACACACACACACACACACACACACTTAAATCAGGACAAGCTACACACACTTCGTAAAAGCAAACATCCGCCTTTGAAATGAAAGAACTCACTCTCGATCAATAGCAAGCGAGGAATTTGAACACTAACACTGAGCAAACAAGTGAACGCAAACAAACAACTGAACGCAAACAAGTGAACGCAAACAAACAAGTGAACGCAAACAAACAACTGAACGCAAGCAAGTGAACGCAAGCAAGTGAACGGAAACAAGTGAACGCAAACAATTGAACGCAAACAAACAAGTGAACGGAAGCAATTGAACGTAAACAAACAAGTGAACGGAAACAACTGAACGCAAACAAGTGAACGCAAGCAAGTGAACGCAAGCAAGTGAACGGAAACAAGTGAACGCAAGCAAGTGAACGGAAACAACTGAACGCAAGCAAGTGAACGGAAACAAGTGAACGCAAACAAGTGAACGGAAACAAGTGAATGCAAACAATTGAACGCAAACAATTGAACGCAAACAATTGAACGCAAACAAATGAACACACGCAAACAACACACTCAACAACAACACGCAACATTGAGTGAGTGATTCTTTATGCAACATTAAAGAGGTATTGAAACACATAATAATCAGTGTTATATTAGTTATCCATTAGTAATTATCTTCAAGTTACGTTGTGTCCTTGACTTTCCTAATTACTTACCTGCTAATTAAGGCGGATTAGACATTAGTGTGAAAGATAGTTAGTGTGTGATGAGAGAGAGAGAGAGAGAGAGAGAGAGAGAGAGAGAGAGAGAGAGAGAGAGAGAGAGAGAGAGAGAGAGAGAGAGAGAGAGAGAGAGAATGCAGATGTGTGTGTGTGTGTGTGCGTGTGTGTATGTGCGTGTGTGTGCGTGTGGTCGCTTCAATGTGTAATTTCATAGGTTGTATAGGAGTCCAGTGTATTTGAGGGAGTGTATCCGAAGCGTATCCGGAGTGTATGGGAGTGTATCGGGCATGATCGGGTGTATCGGGCCCCTAAGCTACCAGCCAAACTTGCCATCCAATTAATCGGAATCATGAATATTTTTTCTTGTTTTCTGTGTGTGTGTGTGTGTGTGTGTGTGTGTGTGTGTGTGTGTGTGTGTGTGTGTGTGTGTGTGTGTGTGTGTGTGAGTTACATAATTGGATGCATTAATGGAGAGTTAAATGATACTCAATCGGTTTAAAAGACTCTCCTCTCTCTCTTCTCTCTCTCTCTCTCTCCTCTCTCTCTCTCTCTCTCTCTCTCTCTCTCTCTCTCTCTCTCTCTCGTTTGTATAATGGAATGAAATTGTGTTGAGTGTGTCTTTCACTAATTGTTGTAAAAGGGAAGTGTAAAATATATAACTAACATCACACTTGTTACTGAGGGATGGAAGTGCATGTAAGTAATTAAATGTGTGTGTATGTGTGTGTGTGTGTGTGTGTGTGTGTGTGTGTGTGTGTGTGTGTGTGTGTGTGTGTGTGTGTGGATTTTTTTTAATGTCCTATCTAGAATCTCTGTTTAATGAAGGTGTTAATGGATTCTTGGCATTTAAAATATAGATCGATGTATATATAGTTGATAAATACAGTATCTTTTATTAAGTTATCTAATGGGTAATGGGTTCAGGTTCTATTAAGGTTGTTTTTACTAATGTCAAGAATAAGATTTCGTGAATAACTTCCATTGAATAAGATAATTAATATGGTGTTGTATTATAGAATATAGGTAGATTTTTTTTAATGAATTAGTATAGAGACGCATCAAAAATAGTCTTACTTTTGCAATTTTTATTAGTATCCAGAAAGAAAAAATACAAGAATCGAAGTTATATTAATTTGCTTATATATAGTTACACATTAGACGAAAAAAAAACATGTCTTATCTGCTATTAAACTGAAGAAAAAAAAACCCAGGAACAACAACAACAACCACAACAACAACAACAACAACAACAACAACCACAGCCACCACAACCACAACCACATCTATCTTGCCCAAACTGAAACAAATTACCAAGTTAACAATCAAAACCACCACACCACCACAAACATAACCTCACCCTTCACTCACACTCCACCCAGACCACCACAACTACCCTTAACAACACGACAGTTAACACGAAACGACTCAATTGGCTGACAGGACCCATGAAAAAAAAACTCATGACTCACTAACTACCTCGTTGACTCATGATTCGTGCTGACAGTGATTCATTCTCCTCATCTTCTAATTATCCTTCCGTTTCTCTTTGATGATGACTGACGTAGAGAGGAAGAGGAAGAAGAAGAGGAGGAGGAGGAGGAGGAGGAGGAGGAGGAAGAATGTGAGTGATATGCAATGAGAAGAACACGAAGAGAAAACTGTGTAATTAGGGTGAAAATGAAACAAAAATGTGAACAAGTTGAATGAAATGGAAAGAGAAAGGAGAAAGAAAACTAAACATATGACATGATTAAGAAATTATGATAAAAGTGCACGTTAGAGAAAGAGATTAATGGCGGAAAGGCAAAAGACGGTGAAGTTAACGAATGAGGGAGATGAGGAAATAAAAAATAAACCTTGGAAGTAAAAATGAATAAAAGAGGGAATGAGGAGGAGAAACAAAGGAAGGAGAAGAGAGAAAAGTGAAGATATAGACCAGAATGTGTTGCAGGAATTGAAAAGGATGGAGAAAATTGGTGAAATGAAGCTAAATGGTGCACGAAACTGAGATTTTTTTTAAAAGCTTCAAAAGAAATCAAGGAAATAATGAAACAGATTGAAAGAAACTTGATACTGTAATGATTTTTATAAAAGTTTGTGAAGGGAAGACGTGTTGTTATTATTGTTGTTGTTTGTTGTAGTAGTAATAGTTTTAATAATAATAATAATAATAATGAAATAATGAATAGAACATTGGATTCATTGAAAACAAAAGATAGAAAATAATCAATGTGAATAACAATAATGAAAGAGAGAGAGAAAAAAAAGATAAATATTTTTAATCCACTTTTGCCTCCTCCTCTTCCTCCTCCTCCTCCTCCTCCTTTGTCTTGTTTCTCGTCGATTACCTGTTTTGTTGTTGTTGTTTCCACTGTTTTGCTCCATTGAGTGTCATTTTGTGTTGTTACTATTTTCTTTATTCCTTCATTCTTGACTTTTACAGCTTAGTGCTTGTTTTTACTTTCTTTTTATTATTTGTTTATTTATTTTCTTATTCTCACATTCATTTGTTTCACTTTTTTTTTAGAATGTTGTTTTAAATTTATTGTTATTATTGTTGGTTTTTTGTTTCATTGTTTAGTTATTTATTTTTTTCTTTCTTCTTTTTTCTTTTTTCTATTTATATGAGAATAGTGTGTTTTCTTTCTTTCATTCTTTTTCCATTTTTAATTTCTAACTTTGATTTTCCTCCTCCTCCTCCTCCTCCTCCTCCTCCTCCTCCTCCTCCTCCTCCTCCTCCTCCTCCTCCTCCTGCTCTTCCTAATCGTTCAGGGAAATTATTATAATGAAAATATTATTAATGATGATGATGTGCATGATTGTTTTGATACATGCACAATTAAGGGATTATAATACTTTAATAACTCTCTCTCTCTCTCTCTCTCTCTCTCTCTCTCTCTCTCTCTCTCTCTCTCTCTCTCTCTCTCTCTCTCTCTCTCTCTCTCTCTCTCTCTCTCTCTCTCTCTCTCTCTCCTCGCGATAATCTCAGCCTCAATTTATTACTTCCGCTAAATTCTCAAGTGTTTGTACTTCACTCTCTTAAATTGCACAATGACTGTACGTAACCAGCTTGAGGGGGGGGGAGGGGGAGGTGAGGGGGGAGGAGAGGGGAGGAGAGGGGAGGGAGAGTGGAGAGGTGAGGGGAGAGAGGGGGGTGGTTGTTAGGGTGTGAAGAGGGGAAGGAAGGAAGGAAGGAAGGAAGGAAGGAAGGAAGGAATGAATGAGGTCAGGGTGGAGGAGAAGGAGGCTCGTGCTATATACTGAGACCTGAGCGATTAATGAGGAGGAGGAGGAGGAAGAAGAAGAAGAAGAAGAAGAGAAGAGAAGAAGAAGAAGAAGAAGAAGTGTAGGAGGTGAGAGTATAAGCACAAGATCCACGTTTGCAACAAGAGTAACTACCAAACAAGCTTAATATGACTGTCTGGTCGATATTCATATATAAATGTGTATTAAAATGTGACTTAAACTACTGATGACAACATTGCGGGTGTCACTCTGGCCATGATGCAACACACACACACACACACACACACACACACACACACACACACACACACACACACACACACACACACACACACACACACACACACACACACATGCTATAAATGGCTTAATCCTATTTTGAAGTCTTTTTAACACGAACTGAACTGAATATGTGTGTGTGTGTGTGTGTGTGTGTGTGTGTGTGTGTGTGTGTGTGTGTGTGTGTGTGTGTGTGTGTGTGTGTGTGATGCCATCTAGGAATGTTATCATCAGTGAGATGGATGAATATAATGTGTAAGGAGGTGGAGGATTAGGATGATGATGTGGATGAGTTGAGTGTCCATACCTTCCTTCATCCACTCTATCATCCTCTCAAGAGGGTAATGCAGCACACACTGAGGGGAGAGTGCTGCTTTCCCCTCAAGCAGATCGTCGTTTGTCATTGTTATGGTAGTGTGTGTGGTGTGTGTGTGTGTGTGTGTGTGTGTGTGTGTGTGTGTGTGTGTGTGTGTGTGTGAGAGTGTGAGTGCGTTTTAATGTGCTTGGATGCTAGCGTTATGGCATCACTACCATTAGTAATAATTATTCCATCAAAGCTACCTACCTACCTGCCTGCTGCCTGTGTGTGTGTGTGTGTGTGTGTGTGTGTGTGTGTGTGTGTGTGTGTGTGTGTGTGTGTGTGTGTGTGTGTGTGTGTGCCCTACGTAATGGAGTCCAGCAGCCATGTTCTATTACCGAAAATGGACAATAATTACAATGAAACTAAAAAGTAATTGATACTTATAAGTACTTACGTGTTATTGGAGGCAGGGTGTGTGTGTGTGTGTGTGTGTGTGTGTGTGTGTGGGTGTGTGTGTGTGTGTGTGTGTGTGTGTGTGTGTGTGTGTGTGTGTGTAATGGTGCACCACACACACACACACACACACACACACACACACACACACACACACACACACACACACACAATTATAATCAAAAAGTAATAACGGACGAATTTAATTGAAGCATAAAACCCCTGATGATGCAAGTACGTAATTATTATTGTTATTATTATTATTATTATTATATTATTATTATTTATTATTATTATTATTTTTATTTTATTATTATTGCTATTGTTGTTACTATCATCATCATCATCATCATTATTACTATTACTGCAGCACCGAGTCATGAAAATTGGTTGTATAATCCCGTAGACTATTTCATGGTGATCGTTGTGGTGTTGAACCCGTAGACTTTTATCGATGGTGGTGGTGGTGGTGGTGGTGATGGTGGTGGTGGTGGTGGTGATGGTGGTGGTGGTGTCCTTGCCTCCTACACTAGATTATAAAAGACTCACAACCACAACACTTTCCTTACAGCGGTGAAGTAGTAGTAGTAGTAGTAGTAGTAGTAGTAGTAGTAGTAGTAGTAGTAGTAGTAGTAGTAGTGGTGTTGTCAAGTTAAAGGTGTGAGCTCCTCCTTCGTTACTAACTTTCCTTCCTGCTATGGTGAAAGTTTTTTATTATTATTATTTTTCTTCTATTCTTCATCAATTAAGAAAGTTATAGTATTAGGAATGGACGTAATTATCTCTTATATATGTTTTCCAATTCCTTTCATTCGTAACTTTTTTTTAGTTCTTTTTATTATTATTTTTTTAGGCTGTTTGAATCATCCTCTTTTTTTTTCATCTATTATTTTTTTTTATGAACTAACTCTCGACTCCATTCTGTAAAAAAAATAATTAATAGGAAATAACTGTATCTATCTTTTGCTTTTGTATTTTTCGTATTGATTTCATTCACGTATTCATGACTTCATTGTATTTAATGTGTATTTTTTATTCTTCTTCTTTTCCGATTATACACAATTTTATTTGATCAAGTTTATTTCATTTACTTTCTTTTTCATTTTTCTTCTATACACAATTTTATTTCATCAGGTTTATTTTGCATATTTTCCTCTCCGTTCTTTTCGTTCTCTTCTTCTTTTTTTTATTACTGTATCGCCATTCCTGGTTTACGCATAGAAAACGAACCACTGCATTGCCAACGAACGAAGCAATACAAGACAGAGCTTCGAAGCCTTACGAAGCATCCCTTGCATCAATATTACCTTTCTTTTACCTTCAACTTCATTCCGGAACTGCTTCACATCGCAATACGAACCGAGAAAACCCGAATCCGAACAAAACGACGAGACGAAGCTTCGAATAACTTACCCAATGCTTCGAAACAACAATACTTTCCCTTGTTCTTCTTCCCTTCGCGCCTAAATACCATAACTAGGAAACTGGTGATTCGCTTGGAGTAATAAACCGTGGCAGCTCGAACCCAGACGATACGAGACAAGCTTCGAATCACTTACTGAATCCTTGAGGGTCTCGGATCATCTTTATTCCCCTCACTCCCTCCCATAACCCCTCAGGAGCCCCAATACAGCTTACAGACCCCTTTAATCCCCCAATACACACCCTCCACTCCTTCCTAGCTTCCCATAACCCCCTATTGCAGAAATACCTCACATCCTACACTGCCACACAACCCCCCACACACCCTTAACACACCCCAACACCCCTCCACACCCTCCACACCTCCCCCACACCCCTCCACACCTCCCCTCCACACCTCCCCAACACATCTCCAGCCTCCACACACCGCCGCTCACTGTCTTGCCTCTCATAATTCCCTGGAACACAAACAGTAACGCAACGACTCATAAATCCAGGAGAGAAATTGCCAATCTGGACACAACACAGTCCTTAGACCGCAGGGCCGGACCTGGAGCCATGATGGAGCCCGAGGAGGAGGAGGAGGAGGAGGAGGAGGAGGAGGAGGAGGCTAAGGGTGAATAGAAGATGGTGAAGGAGGAATATGAGGAAGTGGGAGAAGGAGGTGAAGGATACAAGAACTCATAAGGAGGAGGAGGAGTAAAAGGATGAATAGAAGAAAGTGAAAGAGGAATATGAGGATAATGATATGGAGGGAGAGGATAAGAAAGATGATGATTTGGAAGAGGTAGAGTAGAAGGATAAGAAATGAATATATAAACGAGGAATATATGTAAATAATGAGAGAGAGAGAGAGAGAGAGAGAGAGAGAGAGAGAGAGAGAGAGAGAGAGAGAGAGAGAGAGAGAGAGAGAGAGTAAAATTAGATTGCTTTCCTTTGTATACCATTAAGAGAGAGAGAGACAAATTATCTTTAAATATATTATGACTAACAGACCTTTGTTAATAGGAGAAAATAAGACACCGAGGAGAAATTTATGAGAATCCTCCGCTGCTAATCTTGTAAATACATTAAACAATTTATTACCAGACTCGTAATTTATGTATGCATGATTTGATGTAATTTATGCTAAACAGGTAAAAAAAAGTGAATTACAAAAAAAAAAGTTGATATAAATTTCCGTGAACCGATGGAAGATTTATTGAATATCACCTGTTTTTTGTGTTTTTTTTTAAGGGGGAAGTTATGTAAATGAGGAAATGAGAGAGAAGAGAGAAGAAAAATGAAGAAGGGAAGGGAAGGGATGGGATGGGATGGTATGGGAAGGGAAGGGAAGGGGAAGATAAGGGAAAAGAAGGGAAAAACAGGGAAGGGAAGGGAAGGAAAGGAAAGTACCAATCACTTTTTTTATTCAACTCGAAAGTTGAAAAATAGAAAATATAAATAAATATAAGAAATATAGAAAGTTGAAAAAGAAAATGGTTTCACTCAACTTCACAGCCCAACACACACACACACACACACACACACACACACACACACACCACACACACACACAGCTGTCAGGGGTTCGAACCAAGACAATTCAGCGGAGCATTTACAAATTACTAGCAAGTCTCGGAACCTCATAGAGAGAGAGAGAGAGAGAGAGAGAGAGAGAGAGAGAGAGAGAGAGAGAGAGAGAGAGAGAGAGAGAGAGAGAGAGAGAGAGAGAGAGAGGAGTGGATTCAAGAGATAAATCACTTAATAAAAATAAGCGTGGGAAAAAAACGAATACGGAGAAGAAAGAAAAGGAAAGAAATAGAAAAAAATATGTGAGATTAATTGGATAGATAATGAGAAATAAGAGAAAATGATGAACAGCGAAGATGAGATGATAGTGAGTACAGAGACCATGGAAGAGGAGGAGGAGGAGGAGGAGGAGGAGGAGGAGGAGGAGGAGAGGAGGAGGAGGAGGAGGAGGAGAAGGACAGGAGGAGCAGAATATTTAAGGATAATAAAAAAAAATAATCGAATAATTTAAAAGGTTTTGTTTTATAACTTATCTGGTATTAAATCTTAGGAGTATTTTTTATAATTTGTTGTAGGGGAGAGGATGTGGTGTGTGTGTGGTGTGCGCGTGTGTGGTGGATGTGTGGGTGTGTGTGTGTGTGTGTGTGTGTGTGTGTGTGTGTGTGTGTGTGTGGTGAAAGAGAAAAGAAAAAGGTGGAGGAAAAAGAGAGGAAAAAATTGAGGTGTTTGTGTAAAGAGTAAACTGAAATGGGTATTGTTCTCTGAAGAGGGAAAAACCAGGAGGAGGAGGAGGAGGAGGAGGAGGAGGAGGAGGAGGAGGAGGAGGAACTGGAGGAACTGGAGGAGGAGGAACTCACTTGGAGAAACGTCCTTCAGGAAATATATTTTTTCAGTATTGTAAAGACGAATGAATGAATGAATGGAAGAACGAATAAAGAAATGAATAAGAAAAGAAATGAAAAATGAAAAAGGGCCACTCACTGAGGTTAAGATTAATTATATATATGAAGAAAAAAAAATTAACTTACTTCCCCTTGAAAGATAATAAAGAAAGCAAGAAAGAAAGATAAAGAAAACGAGGAATATTTGACACAATTAAAAAAAATAACTCGAGAAAATGAAAATATAAAAATAAAATCTGGAATAAAATATATGGATGGAAACGTGACTCTTGGAAAATTATTGAAGACACGAAACGAAGACAATTGACAAAACTAATTATTTCGATCACAGACAAAGAATGGAGAGAGAAAAAAGGGAGGAAAAGAGGAGGAGGAGGAGGAGGAAGAAGGGGACAAAATTTGCATTCCCAACTTTTCCCTTCAACACTAAGAGAAATCCGTTGCCCTTGTCTGCTTTTTATCACAATTTTTCCCCTCTAAATGATCTTTCCCCTCTTCTTCCCCTTGTTGTGTATTTCTCTTCCCTCAGTCTCACCTTACCTACCAATTCGTTACCTGCCACGCCCTTCCCCTTTATCATACTTTCCTTATTCCCCTTTCGCTGTATCTCTTTATGTCTCCCCTCATTAACTCTCACGTTTTCTTGTGTATCTTGAGTCCCTGTTTCCCCTCACATCCGATAAGGTTCTGAGGGGAGTGACAGCCTTCCTACAGCATGTGATTGAGGTTCTAGTGGTATCCTTTCCCCTCCTTCCCCTCCTTTCCCCTCCTTTTCCCCTCCTTTCCCCTCCTTTCCCTCCTTTTCCCTTCCTTTCCCCTCCTTTTCCCCTCCTTTTCCCCTCCTTTCCCCTCTTTTCCCTCTTTTCCTCTCCTTCCCCCTCCCTTTTCCCCTCCTCTCCCCTCCCAGCGACTGTCACAACCATCTCTTTGGAATAGATAGAAAGGTATAAGGAAACAAATAATAGGGGAAAAAAATATAAACTGTCAGTGGGTATTTATTTCCCTTATCGCGTCTCTTGTCAGTCAGAAAAATAAATACCACAGAAAAGCAACTCGTAAAGAAAACTAACAAAAAAGAAATCTGCCACTTTGATCAGTCATACTACCAAAAGTGCACAAATGTATGTTAATACTACATGAAAGGGAACAACCGAACACCTTGGGAACAATAAACATCCGAGCCGGGAAAAAAAAACAGGGCGGCGTGGACCGGGGGAACCTAAATACAAATAATCCGTCACCCCACCTAGTGTTCAGCAGGTTTCCCCAAATCACTGCAATAACTTCAGTAAACGGGCCCCCCGGGTTCACTACGTAGGGCCACACACACCTAATAAAACAAATATACTTACCCCACCAATGTAGCTCAACAACTCTCTCTCTCCTCTC
>JAPQNM010000049.1:3245671-3253171 GCA_029783475.1 Metacarcinus magister
AAAAAATTGTTCAAAAGGCATAGTTGAAATGTACCCATTCAACGATTATCCAGGATTTTCAACATTTCACCGTCTTCACAACACCCCTTTTTACTATCAGTGGCAACCACCTGGCGCCCTGTTCTGCACTTCACATCGGAGACGGCTGTCGGCGGCACGCGGCGAAGAAGTGTGGCAACGGCAGGAGAGAGAGGGATGGGAAGAGTGCCAGGCCATTTCACAAATCAGCGCTTGCTGGTCTAGGGAAGGTGACTGGAGGAAAAGTAGTTAAGGAACAGTGCCAGGGGGAGGGGGGTGAAAACCGATTAGAGGGCGTTCTGTAAGCGGGAGCGAATCCCTCTAAGTGCCAGACTGTATAGGAATATGGAGACCGCAGTATTACGGTAAGAGTAGGGCACAGGGAAGTGCCTCGCACTCAGGGGGCATTTTGCGTGACTTTTGAAGGAATTCAAGGCACCATGTCGAGCCCTCGCGCCCATGCACGCCCTTGCAAGGTACGGTATTATTTTTTTTTAGATCCGAATAATGTAACGGCTGGAACCACTCGGAACTGTAAAATAGAACTGAGACATCTTGATGCCCTTAGGAATGTAGGAATCCCATAGAGAATCACCACAGGAGCAACGCCAAGGATGCTGGAACGTAGGAACTCATAATGTAAGATAAATAAACGAAAAGTAGATGACTATATAAGGAATGTAAACAGGAGTGAATATAAAACCAAAAAGAAGGTAAAAAAAAAAAGTTAGTGCCATTGTGTTAGGTGTGGGAGGACAGTGCCAGTGCCAGTGCCAGTGCCAAGAGGAAGCGGGAAGTGTAAAATCAGGTGACAAGGAATGGAATGGAAAGGGGGAAGAAAGGAAGGTTGTAAAAAGAAGAGAAGAGAAAGGTACCGTTGGGAACAGAGATATGGGGCCACTGTACCATGAAGGAGAGGTACAGAAGCGTGAAAGATGGGAGGAAGGAGAAGAAGTGCAAGGGGAAGGGGCAGGGATAGTAGGGGCAGGTGGGGAAGGGACAGGGTAGGGAGAGTGGCACGGGGGCGGGAGAGGGGCACGAGGGGGGAGAGGGGAAGGAGGGGGAGAGGGGCAAGAGGGGAAGGGGAAAGTAGAAGGAAGAGGTACAGATTTTGGTGACAAGGGGCGGTAGGGGAAATATGCAGGTACAGTACCAGGGAAACGGGGAAACAAGGAAATAGAGAGAAAGAGTGGTATGTACGAATAGGAAGAGACACAGAAATATAGATAAAGACAAGTGTTGAACAGAAATGGAAGGAAGAACATAGATAAAGAAGAGACACAGAGAGAGAGAGAGAGACAATAGAGAGGAAACAAAGAACATTGAAAAACGAATCTAAGGAAGGAAGGAAGAGAGGAACAAAAACAAGAATAGATAAAAGAGAGGAACAGAGAGAGGAGAGGAAAACGAGTGACAATGAAGAAAGGAAAAAAAGAAAGCAAGAAAGGAAGGAAGGAAGAGGACGACAGAGGTATGCAAGAACAACAAGGAGGAGGAAGAGAAGAGGAAGAAGAGGAGGAGGAGGACGAGGGGAAAAGTGCCTGACGGAGTGTTTCAGATCCTTCGCCCCACACTGAGGGATACAACGGTCGTCAGCCTCACCATTTTTCCTTCAGGTCTCCTAATGTTCCTCCTGACGGCGACAAAACATACTACCACCTCCTGCCTTCCTTGCATCATTACCCTCCTCCTCCTCCTCCTCCTCCTCCTTCTCCTCCTCTTCCTCCTCCTCCTCCTCCTCCTCCTCCTCCTCCTCTTCCTCTTTTCCTCATTCTCCTCCTCCTCCTTCTTTGTTTTCTTCTTTTTTTCTCTACTTTCTTCTTTTTCTTATTATTCTTGTTTTCCTCCTCCTTTTCCTCTACCTTTTCTTCCTCCTCCTCCTCCCCCTCCTCCTCCTCCTCCTCCTCCTCCTCCTCCTCCTCCTCCTCCTCCTCCTCCTCCTCCTCCTCCTCCTCCTCCTCCAGACTCAAGTACGATGAAGTGTTATGGAGAAAGAGAGAGAGAGAGAGAGAGAGAGAGAGAGAGAGAGAGAGAGAGAGAGAGAGAGAAATATGAAGGAGATAAAAGAGAGAGGGAAGGAGATTTGGAGAGAAGGAAGTGACAGAGGGGAAAATGAAGCCATGAAGGGAGGGGAAAGGGAGGAAAGAGAGGGAGAGAAATAAGGAAGAAAAGAGGGGAAAGATGAAAGGTAGAGGGGAAAGGAAACAAGGATAAAGGGAAGGAAAGGGAAAGAAAAGAGAGAGAGAAGGATGGAGACAAATAATAAAAGAGGAAAATAATAAAGGAGAAGAGAAGATGGAGGAAAATAAAGGAAAGGGAGAGAAGAAAAAAAGATGGAGGAAAATAAAGGAGAAAAGGAGAGAGAAAAAAAAGATGTAGGAAAATAAAGAAAAAGATGGAGGAAAATAAAGGAGAGAAAAAAATGGCGGGAAATAGAAAGGGAGAGATAAAGAATGAGGGAAATAAAGGAGGGAGATAAAGGAGAATGGGAGAGATAAAGATGGAATACAAAGGAATACAAAGGAAGTAGGGGGGGAGGCGGGGGGTTGGGTAGGAGGAGGAGGACGGGGGGAAGGAGAAGGAGGAGCAGGAGGAGAGAGTAGGAGGAGGGGAATGGGGGGCGGAGGAGGAGAGGGGATAGAGGGGTGGTAAGGAGATGAGGCTTTAGGGAAGGAAAGGGAATGGCCAGGTAGCCTGGCTGAGAGGGGATTAAGATCTGAAAAGGGTCAAACAGGTAGACGAGATACAGCTGTAGTCAGGTCAAACTAATTTTCAAGGTCAAATTTTTTGTGAAACACTTCCTATTTTTTAACAAAATACAACTGTATAAGGAAAAATCGGATGTTACTGAGTAAATACCACCACAAGAACAATTAAATAAGCACTAATAGTAAATAATAACAATACTACTAAATAATAACAATACTGACGAGTGAAGAGGTTAAGGGCTACATGGAAAATTATACACAGGAATTATATGTATCACTGCTGTATGTGTATGTATGAGTCGTATAAAATGTATAAAGTGCACAGATAATAAGGATAGCAAGAGATAATTCTAGGAGTGATATGAACTTAGCGTAATTCTGCACAGGGTCGATCCTCTCTTCACGACAGACAGGTCACGAATTTAAGTGAGGCTTCAGGTCAGGAGATCACGTCTACACTCCACTGAGGTCAAATACTGACTGAAGGTCAAATACTGACTGCGAGGTCAAATACTGACTGAAGGAAAGAAAAGAGAGAGGAGGGAGGGGGGGAGGGGGAGGTAAAGATCCAAAAAATCAATACACTTACCTGGAGGAGGAAGAGGAGGAAAAGGAGGAAGAGGAGGAGGAGGAGGAAGAGGAAGAGAAGGAAAAAGAGGAAGAGGAAGAGGAAGAAGGAAGAAGGAAGAAGGCTATTTTTGGATAGTTACATTTAATTAATAGTAGTTAAAGTAGTAGTAGTAGTAGTAGTAGTAGTAGTAGTTACCGATAGATAGTTATATATACAAGCAGTTAGAGAGGTGTTATAGTTAGTGTTGTTAGTGTTAGAGACGTTAGTTAGGAGCAAGTTAGTGTGGTTAGAATGTAGTTAGAGTTGTTAAATGGTAGTTAGAGGCTAATTGCAAGGTTGTTAGAGGTGAGTTAGTGTTAGATGGGTCTATAGGTTAACCAGTCTTATTTTTTTTTTTCTCTCTCTCTCTCTCTCTCTCTCTCTCTCTCTCTCTCTCTCTCTCTCTCTCTCTCTCTCTCTCTCTCTCTCTCTCTCTCTCTCTCTCTCTCTCTCTCTCTCTCTCTCTTCCTTTTTATTTTTTCTTATAGATTTTATTACATTTCACATACCACAATTTTATTTTCCATGCCTTTTCTACCTCCTCCTCTTCCTCTTCCTCCTCCTCCTCCTCCTCCTCCTCCTCCTCCTCCTCCTCCTCCTCCTCCTCCTCCTCCTCCTCCTCCTCCTCTGAAGTGAAGTCGTGGAAGTAGTGCAGCGAGACACCTGGTCAGGGGAAGCAAGATTACCTGACACTTTTCTGGACATTTTCCCCTCCTTTCCCCTCTCTCTCTCTCTCTCTCTCTCTCTCTCTCTCTCTCTCTCTCTCTCTCTCTCTCTCTCTCTCTCTCTCTCTCTCTCTCTCTCTCTCTCTCTCTCTCTCTCCTGCACCTGCTCCCCTCAAGGAAAAAAAATGGGCAAGGAAATATTGTAAAGAGAGAGAGAGAGAGAGAGAGAGAGAGAGAGAGAGAGAGAGAGAGAGAGAGAGAGAGAGAGAGAGAGAGAGAGAGACTGGACATGAAAATTAAAGGAAAAGGAATGAATTGGGGGACAACGTTATATTGTTTGTTTTATTTGTTTATTTTTTATTTCCTTCTTTCTTTCTTTCCTTCTTGTTTATTTATTTATTTATTTGTGTGGTGGTGGTGGTGGTGGTGGTGGTGGTGGTGGTGGTGGTGGTGGTGGTGGTGGTGGTGATGGTGGTGGTGATCAAACTTCTTCAACAGTCATTTGTTTGGGTTTGTTTGTTTATATTGTTTCTGATTAATAATAAATAATGTTCGTCCCTTTTTAAAACTTTCTCTCTTTGGTTTGGATCTCTTTGTTATTAAACTTTTTACTCTTGTTGTTGTTGTTGTTGTTGTTGTTGTTGTTGTTGTTGTGGTGGTGGTGGTGGTGGTGGTGGTAACAGGGTCAGAAAATACGTGTAACTCTTCCTTTACTCTCTCTCTCTCTCTCTCTCTCTCTCTCTCTCTCTCTCTCTCTCTCTCTCTCTCTCTCTCTCTCTCTCTCTCTCTCTCTCTCTCTCTCTCTCTCTCTCTCTCTCTCTCGCAATTTACAGAAGAATTTCCATCTGTATCTTTTTTGTTTTGTATCTCTCACATTTTTCCCAAATAGCGCAAGGGGAGAGAGAGAGAGAGAGAGAGAGAGAGAGAGAGAGAGAGAGAGAGAGAGAGAGAGAGAGAGAGAGAGAGAGAGAGAGAGAGAGAGTTATACGCTTCAATTAATATAAAAAATGCACACAAACACATATGAATTATCAAACAATTACAAAACTCTCTCTCTCTCTCTCTCTCTCTCTCTCTCTCTCTCTCTCTCTCTCTCTCTCTCTCTCTCTCTCTCTCTCTCTCTCTCTCTCTCTCTCTCTCTCTCTCTCTCTCTCATTTCACCGCCCTCCAAAAAAAGAATAACAAGTACAATGAGCCCAATATTGCAAGATTTAATAAAGTTTAATTTTCACTCACGATCACATAACGAGAAAGAGATGAAAGTGTGTGTGTGTGTGTGTGTGTGTGTGTGTGTGTGTGTGTGTGTGTGTGTGTGTGTGTGTGTACGCCTTTAAAGCATGCAATTACCTTCCCTCATTGTGATTGTGTTACACTTTATTTCAACATTGATTGTATTTTAAGTATTTTTGTGTGTAACTCTCTCTCTCTCTCTCTCTCTCTCTCTCTCTCTCTCTCTCTCTCCTCTCTCTCTCTCTCTCTCTCTCTCTCTCTCTCTCTCTCTCTCTCTCTCTCTCTCTCTCTCTCTCTCTCTCTCTTTGTTTTTTTAGTTTGATGGTCTTTTATATAACTTTTTTACATTACTTTTTCTATTATTATTATTATTTCTCAAAGATTTTCAAATATTCTCTTAATTTTCTAATGATTTCTTTATTTTTTCCACTATTTTCCCATTTTTTCATATTTTCCTTCATTATTTCCCCTTTTTTGACATTATTTTTGATTTTCCTTTCCTTCGTGTGGCATAAACGAGGAATGAGATTGGTCTTTCTGTTGCCTTTTTGGGTGGGTCTCTTGACAGCGACCCCCACGAACTGTCTTGCTCTTGGGGGACTGACCTTTCTCTCTCTCTCTCTCTCTCTCTCTCTCTCTCTCTCTCTCTCTCTCTCTCTCTCTCTCTCTCTCTCTCTCTCTCTCTCTCTCTCTCTCTCTCTCTCTCTCTCTCTCTCTCTCATTGATTGATCCCGTGATTGTAGTAGTTTCTAGAGGCTGGTGAGTCATTGCTCTTTTTTTTACGAGAGAGAGAGGGAGGAAGAGGAGGAGGAGGAGGGGAAGGAGGGTGAGGGTAAGAGGGAGATAAGAGAGGGGAAAAAAGAGAGTGGAATCAATAAGCTTCACGATGGAGGAAAGAGATAGTGTTCTTCTTTAACCCAACAGCTTAGTATGTCTGTCGTGGGCTTGTGTCTCAGCCTCGAGGGAGAATTTAGGATCCAAGGCTGATCTGTGGGACTTTAAGAGTTGGCGCTCTATCCTTAAGGTGAGGGAAGGCTGTAGGATAGGGTAGGAGGGGACGGGACCTCCTGCCAGCTGGAAACGAAGGGGAAAGGGTAAGGGGAGGGAATAGGAGGGGTAAAGAGATAGCCAGAGGGAAGGAAGGAGGATGAGGTGAAGAGGAAAAGGAGAGATGAGATTTTTTGGCTCTTTCCCGCGGGTGGAGAACAAGGAGGAAGAGGTTGTGAGGGGATATTGATGACCTCCTCAACATTTGTAGCAGATTGGTGAGGTTAGGTTGTGTCACTGTCATATTGTAGGTGACACTGAGCTCCTCCTCCTCCTCCTCCTCCTCCTCCTCCTCCTCCTCTCTCCTCCTCCTCCTCCTCTCCTCTTCCTCCTCCTCTTCCTCCTCCTCCTCCTCCTCCTCCCTTGGTACTAAAGAGGATCCAAGGACGGTTTTTGGTTATTAGGAAAAGAGGAAAAGTTTCGTCTCTAAGGATTGACTAAGCTTTGTTTCCCTTCTCCCCTCGACCGGCGGCCCTTGAGCGATGGCTGGTGTTTAAGAGAGGGGCGGGGGAGGCGGGGGAGGCGAGGGGGGGCGTCGTTGAGATTGCTGATCTTAGTTGTTATTAGAGACAGTTTGTGACCACCACCACCACCACCACCACCACCACCACCAAAAGAAAGTCAACCAGCCAGCCAAGAATTGCATCGTGAATTTAAGACTCGTAAGAAAATCCTCCCCTTCTCTCCTCCCCTTCTTCCCTCCCTTCCCCCTCTCCTCCCCTTCTTCCTCCCTCTCCTCCCCTCTCTTTACGACTCTCCCTTTGATGGTGGAAGTAGCGGGGAATGAGTCATTTGGCGGCAGCGGAGTGGATGCGGCTCCCACATTTATCGCTTGAAACACTGCGATAATGACTGGCCCAATTAAGGTTAATGTTCTGATCGAGACGCGTGGCATTGAAGAAGAGTTCGAATCCCAATGAAGAGGAGGAGGAGGAGAAGGAGGAGGAGGAGGAGGAGGAGGAAACAGCCGTCATTTTCTTTCATGGTGGCAACTTCCTTTTATTGTTTTAGGGGAAGGCTGGTGCGGCGTGTAAATTACAGGTGATGAGAAGAGTGACAGGTGAAAGGGTTCATAGATAGATGGATTGATGGAGAGATCGACAGACAGACAGATAGACAGATAGATGCATGAGCTGTCCAATTTTGTAGAGGTATTTGATATATTCTCAGACACTGATACATACACACACACACACACACACACACACACACACACACACAC
>JAPQNM010000049.1:3268171-3273171 GCA_029783475.1 Metacarcinus magister
ACACACACACACACACACCTTGGAAACAGCCACTGGACACCGCCTCTGCCTCCGATCAGCGTGACAACTTTAGTTTGGGTGGAATCGAGTGAGGGGGAGAGAGAACCAGACTGTCTATAGAGAAAGGGGAAGGGAAGGAGGACGAGACGAGGACATGGAGGACGAGGAGGAGGAGAAGAAGAAGGAGAAGGAGAAGGAGGAGTATGAGGATAGGAAATAATCACACAGGCAAGGACTCCACACAAGGTTGTCCTCCGCCCGTAGCACGTAGAATGGTTGGTGGTATTGGACGTTAATGATGACAGACTCGGGTGGAGGCTGTGGCGAGCTATTGTGGTAGAGAGGGAAGGGCAGCTCAACACCGATATTGCACACGACTTGAGCTACGGCCACCACCACCACCACCACTGCCACCACCACCACCACCACCACCACCACCACCACCGCCACCACTGCCACTACCACTGCTACCCTAAAGTTATCATTACGTTATAGGTATTGCCCTCCCCCCCCCGTACCATCCTCCCAAACTGACCCCCTCTCTCCTCCTTCTCTCTCCTCCTCCTTCCCTCCCGTTCCTCCACCCCTCCACCAGATGACAAACGCCCTCTTGATCTGACGTGTCCCTTCCACTAACCCTGTTCTTCTGTCTTCCCCCTCCTCCTCCTCCTCCTCCTCCTCTTCTTCTTCCTTTTCCTCTTTCTCTTCCTCCTTCTTTTATTGATATGAAAGTTATGTTTTGTTATTTTTTTTCTTACTTGTATTATTTCCTTTATTTTTTTTCTATATTTTTTAATCTTTCATCAGTGTTGTTTTTTTTTATCACATATATCACTAATAACCTGAATTTCTTTACCTAATTAAGTATCTGTATTTCCTATAAGTCTACCTGTACATATATCCAATTAACCTGTGTATCCAAATCACCTGTATAAACTAACTCACCTGTATCCATTCCTACAGTTCCAAGTTACCTGTAGGAGTATTTTTTCCCCTTTTTTTCCCCCTCACATTCCACACCTTCCCCTTTCCCCTCTACCTGTCTGCTGTACCTACTCAGCTACTCCTTCAGGTCGCTACACCCTCATATACCCTCATTACACCCTCTCACAGGCACATAAACCCGGCAGGATGAGGGGAAAGGTGTGAGGGGAAGAGTGGGTGGGTGAGGGGAAGGTGAGGTTGTGTCAGGATTAATTAATTTGAAGTTGTTTGCTTTTAAGATTTTGTGGGTTGTGGGTGTCTCGTTTTGTCTCGTTTTGTCACACACACACACACACACACACACACACACACACACACACACACACACACACACACACACACACACACACACACACACACACCCCAACGAAAAGCTGCATTAAACTCCAGTGCCAACATTTAACTTTGACAAATCGATCTGCAAGACTTACTCAATTCAAACTTTACCTTCTGTTTTGTCTCACCTAAGCCACACTGACCTCACCTGACCTCACCTGACCTTACCTGATCTTGCCTGAGTTTCGTCTAAGGGTCAAAGTCACATCTATACCCCAAAGGTCAATGGTACAGCAGGAAAAGGGAAATTAAATGGGGTAAGGGAGGAAAGGAGAGTCTTAATTGAGGTTGTTAAGAGTATAAGTAAGGTCAAGAATTACTCAGAAATGACCTTCAAGTAAACCTTTAATTGACCTGACCTTCCTCACAGCCTCCTGAGAGATGACCTAAATACCTCACCTCACCCTATACCTCACACACCCTCTAGCACACCCTACTTAACATACCTGACACACCTCACCTTACCTGACACACCTCACCCTACCTCACCTCAAACCTTACCTGATGCACACTACCTCACCTCACCCTCTTCTCACCTGCCCTACATCACCCTAAACCCTACCTAACATCCCTACCTAACATCCCTAACATCACAACCTCACCTGAACATCACCTCAAAACTCCCCACATTATTACCACAAAAAAAAATAAAAACAGATATATCAAACAAACAGAAAACAGAAATTCAAAGTAATCTAATCTCACTTTCTTCCCCTCAAACACCTTCTGGGAAACTTTTGATAATTGGTATAATCTCTACAAGGACATGATAAGGAAAAGATAAGAAAAAATTTATCCTGGCTACTTTGAGATAGGAAAAGAGATATGGAGGAGGAGAGAGGGAGGGAAGGAGGGAGGGAAAAAGGAAATATAAAGGAAGGAATATACAAAGGAATACAAAGGAATAACAGGCAACAACAGCCCTGGTGGGCCTTACAAGGTTGCCTGTGTAGCTACTCTACTTCTATATTCTCTACAAGTCTGAGGTAAAGGATAGTAAAGTGGAAGGCTCCTCCCCACCCACCTCTCCCTCCGGCAAACGCCGGCAGGAAAAAAAGTGGTTAAAGAAACACCTGCGCAGAAGTAGTAATAAAAACTGCGCAGGAAATTTGATAGTATAGTGTGAAAAAGAAAGAAAAAGGCTATCTATCACTATTTAAAATCCATTAACGAAGCGGGTAATAAGTTAGGTTAGGTTTTGTCGTCAAGTACTTATCGAGTTTAGCTTTAAAAGTTTCAATCGTATTACTGTTGACTACCTGTGCTGGGAGAGAGTTCCATACATTAACTATTCTATTGAAGAAAAAGTGTTTAGATTCTTCCGATCTGAAGGCTTTACCGATTATTTTGAATCCATTGTTTCTTGTGTTTCTTTCCCGATCAACAATTACGTAATCGCTTATATTGACGTTATCGAAACCACGAATCATTTTGAAAACTTCTATTAGGTCTCCCCGTAATCTACGTTTCTCTAGACTGAACAGATTGAGCTCCTTCAGTCGTTCCTCGTATGGCTTATTGCGCAGTCGCGGAATCATTTTTGTGGCTCGTCTTTGGACTCTCTCCAGCTTTACAATGTCTTTTCTATAGTAAGGTGACCAAAACTGAACGCAATATTCGAGATGCGGACGTACGAGGGAATTGAACAGTGTCAGGACGACTTTATCAGATTTAAACTCGAAGGTTCTGCCAATGAAACCAATTAATTTGTTAGCGGTTTTAACGGCTTCTGAGCAGTGTTTGCCTGGTTTGAGGTCGCTACTAATAGTTACACCCAGGTCTTTTTCTTCATTAACTTTAAGAAGTTCGGTACCGTTCATTGAATAGTTAGTGCGATTATTGTTACTCCCAATATGCAAAACTTTACACTTATTTAAGTTATACGTCATCTGCCACTTCTTTGACCAATTTACTAAGCGATCGAGGTCGGACTGTAGTAGCGCTTTTTCGGCAGTAGTAGTAACTCTTCCAGTTATTTTCGTGTCGTCAGCAAATTTGGATATCTTACAGGTGAGGCCTTCATCGATGTCATTTACGTAGATTACAAAAAGAACGGGGCCGAGCACTGAACCTTGCGGCACTCCACTTAGAACGTTTCGCCAGTTTGATGCTTTACCGTTAATAACGACGCGTTGTTTTCTCTCGTAGAGCCAGTCTTCGAGCCACGAGTGAATTTTACCAGTAATGCCGTGCGAAATTAATTTACTTAGAAGGTGCTTATGGGGAACTTTGTCAAATGCTTTTTGAAAGTCCAGATAAATGACGTCTACCGCTTTGGATTCGTCGAATATGTTAAATACGTCGTTGTAGAAGTCTAGTAGGTTAGTGAGGCATGAACGTTTATTACGGAAGCCATGTTGGGAGTTTTTAATGAGACTGTTCTCTTCCAAGAAGCTTACTAGTTTGTTACGCAATATGGTTTCCATTAATTTACTGACTACTGAGGTGAGGCTGATCGGTCTATAATTACATGGAAGAGACTTGTTTCCCTTCTTTTGAATGGGGGTAACATTTGCAAGTTTCCAGTCTCGAGGTACTTTACCGGAGTTTAGTGATTTATTAAAAATTATCGAGAGGGGTTTACATATTTGATTTTTGGTTTCTTTTAATACACGTGGCGCTATGCGGTCAGGCCCAGGAGTTTTGTTTACTTTAATATTATCAAGTACTTTTATTACGATATCCTCTGTAATCTCGCAATTATTTAAAAGGATGCTATTGTCTGTGACTTGCGACGTCTCTATGAAACCATTTGTGTCTTCACTTGTAAAAACTGAGGCAAAATATTCATTTAATGTTTCGGCCATATCGACCTCGTTGTTAACGTGTTCCCCATTGTCTAGGCGAAGTGGACCGATGTTACTAGTTTGGACTTTTTTACGGCGAACGTAACTGTAGAATTCTTTCGGGTTCGATTTAATTTTACTGACGATAAGCGCTTCACAATTTTTTTTACTTTGTCTAATAAGTTTATTAGTTTCGCGGCGAAGTCTTTGAAATAAAATCTTATCACTTTCGAGTTGAGTTCGTTGGTATTTACGGTATGCACGTTTTTTGTTAGACAGGCCTGTTTTTATTCGATTATTCAGCCATTTTGGTTTAATATTATTACCTGAACGTCTTTTACAGACTGGAATACACGATTTTACCGCATTATTTAAGATGTGAGTGAATTTATTCCATGAATCGTTTACGTCGGTTTCACATGATAATTGGCTCCAGTCTGTTTCTGAGAGAATATTTTTAAGTCTTTCGTAATTACCTTTACTGTACACGTAAACTAATTCTTCACTAATGTTTTCATCGTAAATCTTGAGATTTATGTCAAACTTAACAATTTTATGATCGCTCGTGCTGAATTCTGGGCCAACAATGACGTTACTTATTAGCGTTTCGTTTGTTGAGAATACAAGGTCTAATATATTATCACCTCTCGTTGGTTCGTTAACATGTTGACTTAGAGCGCTTTCTAGTAAATTATCGTATAAATTTTGACCAGAGTGGGACGATATTGGATTTCCCCATGAATTTACGGGTAAGTTAAAATCTCCGAATATGACACTTTCGCTTGAATCGCTTATCTCAGTTATCTGGTCGTATAAATCTTTATCGGTGTTAGCGCTTTGGGCTGGAGGTCTATAAACAAGTCCGATAACAATTTTTCTTGAACGAATAGTTAA
>JAPQNM010000049.1:3278171-3280671 GCA_029783475.1 Metacarcinus magister
TGATTCGCGCGGCACTTACGCGGGAAAAACGAGGGGAAACAAAGCAAAACTAAGGGGAAAGGCACACCACGCGTTCGAATCCCTTCCACGACTTTCTCGACCTTGGCTTCGGCGAGTTATTCCGTTTTCTCTCAGTATAAATTTAAATAAAAATGTACCCCGTCTAGTTTTTATTTTATTCAGTTTTATTTTTATCTTTTTTATATATGTGTGTGTGTGTTAGTGTGTTAAAGGAGGAGAGAGTGAGGGATGAGGTTGACAAAGTGATAGAGGAGGAGGAGGAGGAAGAAGAAGAGGAGAGTGATGAACGGTAAAGAAGATGAGGAATGAGAGGCGTGAGACGATAAAGGAGGAAGAAGAGTAAGGAAGATTGTCTCGTATCAAATTGCAGGATAGAAAAGAAGGAGGAAAAAAAGAAAGAAAGGAAGGGAAGGGAAAGAGAAAAGAAATGACGTTGAATAATAAGGAAACAATAGAAGATAATGATGATGACAATAATGATAGAGAGAGAAAGAGGACCATGCCAAAAAGAAGACAAAAAAATATATGGAAAACAGAGAAGGAAGAGAAGAAAAAGAAAACAGAAAAGGATGTGACAAAGAAGAAAAAAGAAAAAAGAAGGTGCTGAAATATGCCAAAAAGAAAAAATATATGTGGAAAAAAGTGAGGAAGAAGAGAAAAAGAAAAAAGAAAATGACATAACGAAGAAGAAGAAGGAGGAGGAGGAGGTGCTGCAGTAAGGGGAAACTCGCTCTCCACTTGTTTACTTTACATTAGGTAGTGGAGATTAGCCCCTCACAAGGATGACGCCGCTGTAATGTGATGTAGAGTGAAAGGGACTTGACAGAACATACAGAACATACATAACATACATACATACATACATACATACATATAGGACCCTTAGGAAAGACTGAAGGATATCTAGTGAAGGAGTAAAAGAAGAAACCACAATCACCACTACCACCACCACTACTACTACTACTACCACAAGATAAGCATTTCAAACCATTCAGTAACACATAATCCATTTTCTATAAGGCCTCGTGTGGGTAACTTTAGTAAACTTGCCTGAGTGTAGGTGTTGATAAGTGCGGGTTTGTGGGGCGGGGCGTGTGAAAGCAAAGGAGTGGAATGTGGCAGGAATGGCAGTGATGAGGTAAAGGATTCTAAGCTCGTGTAACCATGAGAGAGAGAGAGAGAGAGAGAGAGAGAGAGAGAGAGAGAGAGAGAGAGAGAGAGAGAGAGAGAGCTAAGTATACAATCACTAATAAACATACAACTCTATACACTCCCACCTTCTGCAGCGTCGCCTGGGGGAGTGAAGTGAGTGAGTGAGTGAGTGAGTTGTTGGTTCGAACACATGACTTGAACCACTGAGACTCGAGATGCCGTTGTCATGGAGCTTCACAAGTTCGAATCCTCATAACAGTGATCAGGTGACGCCTCTGTACACCTGCGGACTACAAGCACGTTAATTAGCAAACTTCTACCTGGTGTGTGTGTATGAAGAGAGAGAGAGAGAGAGAGAGAGAGAGAGAGAGAGAGAGAGAGAGAGAGAGAGAGAGAGAGAGAGAGAGAGAGAGAGAACAAGCCATCCCATAAAAGCAAAAGAGAGATAAAGAGAAATACAAGCAATCTGGTAACTGAAATAAAAACCAAAAACTGAAAATTACAAAATGAAACTCAAAAAATATAAAATAACTAATCTAAACTGCCACTAGAGGGAGTGTTCTTTGCCCTATCTATAAGGAGGCGTGTCTGAGGTCCTGCTAAGGGCGTGTAGGACTAGCCACGCCCACACAGCCTCGTCAGGGAGTCACCTAAAGACAACACAGAAAGTCATCTTGCAAAACATTACCAAATTCTTAAAGACTCAGACGAAAAGAAAACGGGATTCTTGAAGTGACCATGAGGCTCTTGAGGAAATTTTCACTTCTTTACCTTTTGTTTCCCTTTTGTTTCCCTCCGGCGTGCGTTTGGTGGTGACGCCCGGCAACTGTGGCCTCCAATTGCAAGGGGCGCTGTGACCCCCCCGGCAACAGGTAATAAATAGCCCCCCCTCACCCCCAACCAGCTCGTTTCAGCCGTAATTGCTAATGATATTGTCGGGCAGATGCGAGGTCCGTGATGTGGTGTGTGTGTGTGTGTGTGTGTGTGTGTGTGTGTGTGTGTGTGGTGGAAGGGAATATCTATCTCTACTTCCTTCCTTCCTTCCTTCCTTCCTTCCTTCCTTCCTTCCTTCCTTCCTCCCACCAACTTTTCTTTCTCATTTTCGTCTTCCTTCCTTCTCTCCTTTACTCTTCCTTCCTCATCATTCCTTCCTTCATCTTGTCTCCTGCTGTTATTCTTCGTAAACTTTCTCCTTTGCGGTTTCTTTTTACAGTTCTTAATCTGATTCTCGACATTTTCGTCTTATTCTTCGTCATGACTTTTTGCTGCCACGTTTTCCTCCTCCTCCTCCTCCTCCTCCTCCTCCTCCTCCTCCTCCTCCTCCTCC
>JAPQNM010000049.1:3285671-3308171 GCA_029783475.1 Metacarcinus magister
CTCTCTCTCTCTCTCTCTCTCTCTCTCTCTCTCTCTCTCTCTCTCTCTCTCTCTCTCTCTCATTTTTTGACATTTCTTCGTTTGTTTACTCAGTTATCCTAGAATTGAGGTACATTTCCCTTTTTTTTTTTACCTTTTTTTCCCAGTGTGTCTGTCTTGGTGAGATGTGTGTGTGTGTGTGTGTGTGTGATGTGGCAGTGGTGTGTACGTGTGTGACATGTGTGTGTATTGGTCGTGTGTGTGGTAGTGTGTGTGTGTGTGTTGTGTGTGTGTGTGTGTGTGTGGGTGGGTGTGTGGTGTGTGTTGTGGTGTACAAACAACCGTCGAACCCAAGTAAACTAATTAGCAAAACAAAAAAACCTACACATTTTATCTTTTCTCTTTCTATTTTCTCTTACCATCTCTTTTCTTTCTTCTCTTTTTTATCTCGTTTCTTCTATTATCTCTTTTCCTTCTTTCTTCTTTTTTCCTTCTTCTTTCTTTTCTTCGTCTTCTTTCCCGTTCTTTATAAATATTTTTTCCCCAAAATCTCTTTTCTTCTCTTTTTCCGTTTCCCTTTATCCACGCATATCAAAACAAAATCTATTAATATATCAATCTATATTTAACAAAAATCTTTTCTTGTTTTCTTTTTCTTTTTTCTTTTTCTTAATCTCGCTCTTTTTCTTTTTCTCTTTTCTATCCATCTTTTCCTTTTTCTTCTTCTTCTTCACTCCTCCTCCCTTCCTCCTCCCTCCCTCGCTCCCTCTCATCCTCCTCCTCCTCCTCGCTCCTCCTCCTCCTACCCCCTCCTCCTAACCTCCTCCTCCTTCCTCCTCTTTGAGCGAGCCTGAGGTACTACACAAAACGCCGCCCGCCTGCCTCGGGAAATTATCCCTTTCCGAGTGGGAAACAGGAGCCCGCAGGAGCGAGAGAGTGAGTGGGGAAACTGGAGGGAGACTCTAATATTCTGCTGGCGTGGAGTAATGAAGAAAGGTAGAGGAACTGAGGAGGCGGAGGAGAGGAGGAGGAAGCGTGAAATGTCAGCAAAGTGAGAAAAATGTAGGAAAGTGAAAACTATACCACTATTGCTATTTTTCCTCCTCCTCCTCCTCAACACATGCCTCCTCCTCCCTCCTCATCCATACTGCCTCCTCCTCCTCCTCCTGTTCCTACTATAATATCTACTAACTATCATTATTATTATTCCCTTTCCTTCCTTTCCACACTGTTTCATACGTAAATATAATACGGACAATGCAGATTATTGTAGCGGAATTCTTCCTCATTTTTTTAATATCTTATTCTTCCTTCCTTTTCATCCTTTCCTTTCCCCTGTTCCTTAAATCCTTTTCCCCTAACTCTCGCGCTCCAGCCAAAACCTCACCTCTTCGCCTTACACAATATCAATTCCTTTCCAATCCTCCCCGATCCATCCTATACCTTCCACCTTCCTCCTTATCCCCCCTAATTATCCTTCAACAATCCTTCATTATTCAACATTGTCCTTCCTCCCTCCCTCCCATTCCTCCTCCATACACATGTCCAATCCTTCCTCCTCGCTCACCATCCTTTGCACACCAAACCTTGCTCTTCCTCCTCTCCTCCTCCTCCTACCTCCTTCCTCCCTCCTCCTCCTCCTCCGCCCTCCCCCATCCCCGCCACACTCCCCCCACCCTCTGCGCCGTCACTCCCCTCACAATACCTCTCTTCTCGTCGGTACACTCACATAATAGGTATTGAGTGAGATTTCGAGGCCCATTATCTTCACAATCACCTCCTCCAATAATTCCTTCGCCGACACTAACACTCACCTCCTCCATCCTCCTCCTCTTCACTCCATTCCTCCCGGTCCTCCTCGAATTCTTCTGCTTCTTCCTCTTCCTTCTGGTTTTATCCTCCACCACATTCAAAGCTCAAACACTCTGTAACTTACACCTACTCAAACATCGTAACTCAATCTCTCTCCAACTACCACACACCTCTCGCACACCCAAATACTCTCCTCTCTCAACAATCATAATCACACATACTCTCAGATCTCGTACTCTCATTGCTCTCTCTCTCATCTCCTCTCTCTCGTCATCTCTCTCTTCTCACATCTCTCTCTCATGCTCCTCTACTCTCCTCCTCCTCCTCATCCTCTCTCTCTCATCTCTACATCTCATACTCTCGTCTCCTCTCTCACGTCTCTCATCTTTTCATCTTTCTTACATGCTATTTGACGTGTTAGAAGCATGATTGTATGTAGTGTGTTGTGTGTGTGTGTGTGTGTGTGTGTGTGTGTGAAATTGTTGTGTGTGTGTGTGTGCAAGCCGTTGTTTGTGTGTGTGTTGTGTGTGTGTGTGTGGTGGTGTATGTGGCCTTTACAACAGGGCAGAGGTGTGGCTCAGAGTGCCCATTTCAAGGAATTATCAACAAATGTCCTATCATATGTATGTCAAAACAACCCAAACCACGAAAACTACACAAATACAACAATACACACACACATACACACACACACCACCACGCCGACTCAAAACTATAAGGTAATACAAAGAAGGAAAAGGAAAAACGCTTGTTACTTTTTCTTTTTCCTTCCTCCTACTCTCACCCAATCGTTGTTTTTTTTCATTTTTTTTTTTTTTTTTTTTTTTTTTTTAAATTTATTTTTTTTTTTTTATTTTTTTCTTATTTTTTTATTTGAATTTTTTCATTTTTTTTTTTTTTGTTTTTTTTTTTTTTTTTTTTTTTTCCATTTTTTTTTTTCTCTATGTCTACATTTTTGTCTCTTCATTATTTAATCATGTTGCCATCCAAAGTCATTAAAATTTTTATTTCCTCTTAATCCGGTTGTTCTGTGTGTCAACAAAGGTGTGTGGTGTGTGTGTGTGTGTGTGTGTCATAGTGTGTGTGTAGCAATGTGTGTAGTGTGTGTGTGCTGTGTGTGCAATAGTGGTGGTGTGTGTGTGAGTGTGTAATAAGTGCCAATAATATATCCTTAACCTTTAAAACTTTTTTTTTTTTCTATGGTATAGACTTTAATAAATTTTATACATGACAGACAAAAGTACTCATGTAATATAAAAGAGAAAACATATATCAAAAATATAAGATCATCAACATCCTTTTTTTTTTTTTTTAATGTTTTTTATCATTCTTATTATCAATTATCCTTTTAACAAAAAAAATATATCTTTCTTCCTATCCTTTTAAATTTAAAATTCATCTTTATTTTTTTTTTTTATTTTTGTTTTTTTTTTTTTATTTTTTTATTTTTTTTTTTTTTAATTTTTTTGATTTTTTTTATATTTTTTTTTTCAAACTTTTTTGATTTTTATATTTAATTTTTTTAATTTTTTTTTTTTATATTTTTTTTTTTTTTTTTTTTTTTCATTTTTTTTTTTTTATTTTAGTTTTTTTTAATTTTCATTTTTTTTTTTTGTTTTTTTTTTTGTAAAAAGGTTATTTAAATTTGATTAAATATTTTTTTTCTTATATTTTTACGTTTTTTTTATTATGTTTTTTTATTTTTTCTCAACACTCAAAACATCTCTTTCTTATGATCTTTTTATTTATTTTTTTTAAGAAATCTATTTCCATCTCTTGTTTTGTAATTATCTTTCTTTCTTTTAAATACTTCTGTTCCAACTTCCTACCCAAAAACAAAAAAACACGTATTTTTGTTTGTGTGTGGCAATATTCATATCGAGGAGAACGGGAGGAGGAGGGATGGACATTAGAAGGAGATAAGAAATGGAGGTGAGAGGAGGAGGAAGAAGAGAACAGGATGAGGGAGAGGAGGGGAGGGAGGAAGAATATCTACCCAGAATCAGACAAAGATACAAAAAACTCCTAAGCCTGGCCATAAAAGAAGAAAGCTGTGATATTTTATATAGTCTACATATTTTTAATTTGATTTACATACTAATTTTTAAGCAACTAGAGAGAGAGAGATAGAGAGAGAGAGAGAGAGAGAGAGCACGGAGTTGGAGAAGAGTGAGAGTAGGACTAATTGCTGTCATACATATACTACCTATGTACCCTTTGTACGCCTCCTCTTTCTAATCCTTCCTCCTCCTCCGCCAGGACACTTGTTTTCAATGCATGTGTATTTTAATACCGTAAATATTACCATGTTCCATGTCGGTTCCTGTGGATACATTGTCACACAAGTCATAGTAAACGATCATTAACCAATGCTGTGGGTGTGGGGTGTTGTGTGTTGTGTGTGTTTGGTGTGTGGTGGAGTGTGTGTGTGGTGTGGTGTGTACATGTGTGTGTTAAAAATCGGATATTCTATGTATGTTTGGCGTAGTGGTAATTATTCTCGGCTCGTCCTCCTCCTCCTCCTCTCCTCCTCCTCCTCTCCTCCTCCTCCTCCTCTCATGCTTCTCCTCATCCTTCAACGTCCCGCAGGAATCTTCTCTCTCCCCATCAACTTTGGTGTCGCTGGCTGGTTTCCATTTTCGCTGTATATTACCCGCTGAACGCCCGCTGGACTGTTGGCAAATGGCTGTTATCTGTGAGGCTTGAAAATTTGGTTCCTAGCCTGACGCCTCTTCCTTCCTTCCTGGTGGTGGTGGTGGTGGTGGTGATTGTGGTAGAAGTGGTGGTGGTGGTGGTGTTTTTTGTGTGGTAGTTTAGTTGTGAAAATATTTTAACTCCTTATTCTTTTTACTGTTTTTATTATTTATTTTTTTACACTTAAATAAATATCTATTGCTCTCGTTTTATTTTATTTATTTTGATTTATGTATCATTGTGTTCTATGTCCATTATTACCTCCTCCTCCTCCTCCTCCTCCTCCCAACCTTTCCTTCCATAGACATACATACACATACATACATACACATACATAGACAGACAGACAGACAGACAGCTTCACCATTCCCATCCACCACTCAGTCAAGTAATGTATTCATGTCAACAATACAATACTCTTCGTCTTTATCTATGCCCTTCAATGTATACAAGACCAAATAGTTTGAAATTCCCTAATGTATAACCTTTCAATTCTCTTTCCATCGTCCCCCCCCTTCACTCCCTCCCTCCCTCCTTCCCTCCTTCCCTCCATTCCCTTCTTTTTTCCTTCTTTCCCTCCTTCCATTCTTCCCTTCTACCTGCTTCTTTCCTTTCTTCCTTCCCTTCATCACTTCATTTGCTCCTTCCTTCCCTCCGGCTGTCTTACCCTCCTTCCCTCCTTCCTTCCCTCTATTCCCTCCTTCCTCCATTCCCTTCTTTCCTCCCTCCTTTCCTCCCTCCTTCCCTCCGGCTCTCTCTTCCATAATCTCCAAATTACTGAACGCCTCGATTGTCTTCTTCTATTCGTCAATTTTCCAATCTATCTCATTTTATTTCCATTTCTACTCTCTTTTTATCCTCTACTCCTCCCTCCCTCCTCGTCTACTCCTCCTCCTCCTTTTCTTCTTCCCATACTTGTCTATCTTCCCCTCCTCCTCCTCCTCCTTCTCCTCCTCCTCCTCCTCCTCTTCCTCTTCCTGATAAATTAGCTTGACCACATCCTCCTTCCCAGTAAATTTTAGAAGGGAACGAAGAGGAGAGACTTGAAGGAGATCTGACAGGACCATTTTTTTCACCTAAATAGCGTCTGAACGTCTTCCTCGCCCTGGTATAAAGGAGGAGGAGGAGGAGGAGGAGGAGGGGAAGAAAGACAAGTGAAGGAAAAAGAATAGTAGTGGTGGTGGTGGTGGTGGTATGAGAGAGAGAGAGAGAGAGAGAGAGAGAGAGAGAGAGAGAGAGAGAGAGAGAGAGAGAGAGAGAGAGAGAGAGAGAGTCCTCCTGCAGACCCTTGACGTTGATGTGTGGAGAGAAAAAATATATTAATGAGAAAAGAAATAAAAATAAAATAATGGAAAGAAAGAGAAAGAGAGAGTGAGTGAGTGGCGTTGACTGATATTCTGATAAAAAAAATATATATATAAGTTAAAAATAAAATAAATAAAAAAACAATGAATAAAACACTCGACTCATTTTTTTTTTTAGACCCAACTTCGTCTTCACTCTTAAAGGAAAAAAAAATGTATATAAATAAAAAAAATAAATAAATAAAAAAAAAGGAAAATCTATTGATTATACTCCTTCAAGACATCACTTGAAAGACAATCTCAAAAAAAAATATTTATTCATATACATTTTTTTACAACGTTGAGTATAAATTTAGACGGAGGAGGAGGAGGAGGAAAAAAGAAGAGAAGAAGAAGAAGAAGAAGAAGAAGAAGAAGAAGAAGGAGAAATAGACAAGTGACGAATAAAGAAAAAAGAACAAAAGAAAATGATAAAAGAGTGAAGAAATGTGGAAAGAGAAGACAGGTAAAGACAAGCTAATGAAGAGTTATGTTACCCTGAAGAAGGAGGAGGAGGAGGAGGAGGAGGAAGAGGAGGGAGGAAAGACGGAGGGGACTGGAAGTAATGAAGAGAGGGGAAAAGAAGGGAGAGGAAAGGAGAATATGAGATGAGAAAGAGAAGGAGGAGGATGGGAAGGAAGATGAGGAGGCTGGGAAAGACTGAGGGGAGAGGCATGAAGGGGAGAGGAATAGAGGGGAGTGAGGGGAGTTAATAGTGGTTGCTACACACACGCTGGAATCCATTAACTTCCACTTTTCCCCTTTTTAATGCCGAAAATTTCCCCATAAAATAATTTCCCTTGAGGCTTACGTGTGTAGCTTCAGGAGACACGAAGGGGGGGCGGGGGGAGGGGGAAATGTGGGTATGGGGGCAAGGGGGGAGGGGTAGGGGAAGGGAAAAGGGGGTTGGGGGCATGAAGGGGCAGTGACTGTGTTGTGATGTCCCTGTGGTGTGTGTGTGTGTGTGTGTGTGTTTATTTAACTCAGAAATGAAATGCAAACTTGTGCTTGTTTTAATAATTTAGTTTTTTTTTCTTTCTTGCTTTCTTTTCTTTTTTTCTTTTTCTTTTTTTATCTGAAATGTGGATTTGTTGACTTGATTTTTACTTCTTTTTAATTTAGATTTTTTTTTCTTATTTTGTTTACATTCGTTTCCATTTCAAAGTATTCATTTCACTAAACTCATGTAGTACTTTCCCTCCTCTCCCCCTCCCTCTTCCCCTCCCAACCCCTTTTTCCCTCCCTCTCTTCCTCCTTTTTCCCCTCTCTCTTCCCCTCCCTTTTCCCCTCCCTCTTCCCTCCTTCCCCTCCCCCTTCCCCTCCCTCTCTCCCTCTTCAATAAAAGCCACAGATAAATTTCGTCATTCATTTTTATTTTTCATTCCATTACGATTCTCTTCCTTCAAAATTTACTTCAAAAACATACAATTCTTACCACAAATTTTAAGTGTCTTTCATTGACTAAATTTATCTATGCTTTCCTTACCTAAAGATTAACAACAGACAAACACAAACAAAAACAAAAACAACAATATTTTTACGAATAAACATTAACTCTCTTCTTATTCCCTCTTTTTCCTCTTCCTCTTTCTCTTCTTAACTCTCCCTATTCCATCTCCGTCGCCTTTTACCTGGTTCTTCCCCTCCGTCAGTTCATCTTCTTCTTTATCGCTCTTCTCCCCTTCATTCGTCCCCTCATTCCTTCATTCCGTCACTCTTCCTTACCTCATTCTCCTTCCAGCACCCATTCCCTCCCCTTTCCCATCCCTTAAACATCTACTTTTCTCTCCCTTCCCATTTTTCCTCCACTTGTTGTACTCTAGGGAAAGAAAGAGGAGGAAGGAGGGAGGGAGGGAGGGAGGGAGAAGAGGCAAGAAGAGAGGCCTATATTTATTGTTTATTTTTACTTCCAAAAAGAGAGAGGCCTATTGATCGATACCTTTAACTTTTGTATGGGTAACTTTCCTAAACTACCTATGCCTACCTACTCCCCTTACTTTCCCTTGACACTTGAGGAGAGAAGAAAGAAGAGGAGGAGGAGGAGGAGGAGGACAGTCAATTTGGGTAAAAGTTGTATAAAAAAAAGAAACAAAAATTCTTAGTGACCTCAAGGGACTGATTACTAGGTCACTCAGGTCACGTTTTCTATATTGTAAGTTATCTCCTTTTTCTCCCCTCTTCCTCCTCCTCCTCCTCCTCCTCCTCCTCCTCCTCCTCCTCCTCCTCCTCTTGTGTTTGTTTACCTTCACTCTCCTCCACGTGGCTCCAGAGTGCGATAACGTGTTCTATACTTGTCCTAAAAATAGAGAAACAAAAATATATTCATAGATACGACCATTAAAAAAAAAGGAAAGGATAAAAGTATTGAAAATTTAAATAAAAAAACATCGTTGGATATTTTTTTCTTTTTAGGAGACTTACAATATATATTTTTTTCTGGGTGAGAGAAGTCAGTTTATAGGTAGGACAGGGATAGAAAAAAAGAAAGAAAGAAAGAAAGAAAAGAAAATGGAAAAATAAAAAGAAAGATAGCGAGAGAGAGAGAGAGAGCGAGAGAGTAGAGAGAGAGAGAAGAGAGAGAGAGCAAGAGAAATCAAGTGAAATAAATAAACTAATACAGATGAATAAATACTTCTGAATAATCATCTCTCATTCTCTCCCTTCCTTCCTTCCTTCCTTACCCCTTCCTCGCCCTCCTTCCACCCCAAAAAACACACACACAGACCCCCCACCCCCACCCCCACCCCCACCACCAACACCCCCCCCCCACACACCCACACACAATCGCTTCGTCATGTATCTCGGAAAATCAGCTTCAAACTTTGTGAAATCATTGGGACTAGATTGTGTGGCGGAAGCAGCTTGTTGTCCTCACCTGCTTGTGTATGCCGTTCGAATCCCTCTTATGCATTATTATTCAGTGCCATTCGCCTCTCCTCCCACTAGGCTAGATACACACTGGGGGGGAGGGATGGAGAGAAGGTAGGGAGAGAGAAATGTGCATGAGTGAAAGGATGGCAATTCTGTATCTCTCTCTCTCTTTTTTTCTTCTCGCACTCTCTCTCTCTCTCTCTCTCACTACCTTTTATTATTTTCTCTCTCTCTCTATGTTCTCTCAATTCTTAAACTTTATCGTATAGTATTTATTTATTTTTCTCTCTCTTTCACTTTTTTATTTTATTTTTCCAACTCTTTTCCAGAACACTTTATTATTATTTTTTTTTTTTTGCTCTAGTCATCCAGAAAACGACAACAACTACCATTTCCTGCTATTACCATTATCTCCATTACCACCTCCTTCAACACAGAGAGAGAGAGAGAGAGAGAGAGAGAGAGAGAGAGAGAGAGAGAGAGAGAGAGAGAGAGAGAGAGAGAAAGTGTTGCTTTTTTAGTAGTGATAGTTCAGTCGTGTCTGAAAGGGAAAGTCTGTCTACCTGTGTGTGGAATATATTATAGTAGAGGAAGGCTGGTGTAGGTGCCTCCTCCTCCTCCTCCTCCTCCTCCTCTTGTGTCTTACCTGGGTAGTGGTGGTGGTGGTGGTGGTGGTCTTGTTTTTTCAGGTATCTATAGTACTTCCTCTTCCTCTTCTTCCTCTTCCTCTTCCTCCTCCTCCTCTACCCTTTTCTTTCTTTAATAATAATAATAATAATCAACCAATGAAAACAAATGAAATACAAGAAATTTCACACACACACACACACACACACACACACACACACACACACACACACACACACACACACACACACACACACACACACACACACACATACATTTTCCTCCCTCACGCCCATTTTTCCTCCCCTCAGGTACGTATAGTGTGGTGCCCCCCCCGCCTTGAGGTTTGAGTCACCCTGTGGAGTAAGTAAATGTCTCCCTGAAGGTCTTACTTACGTCAGAGAGAGAGAGAGAGAGAGAGAGAGAGAGAGAGAGAGAGAGAGAGAGAGAGAGAGAGAGAGATGAACTTTCTTTCAATTCTATGTAGTACAGTTTGGCTTTCTCTCTCTCTCTCTCTCTCTCTCTCTCTCTCTCTCTCTCTCTCTCTCTCTCTCTCTCTCTCTCTCTCTCTCTCTCTCTCTCTCTCCACGTGAGATGAATAATATCGATGTGGTTTGCAAAATGAATGAAGCTGAAATGATTTGCGTGTTTTTGTTTTTTTTCTTTATTCATTTATTCATTTATTCTTTTTTTTTCATATACAAACATCTGCTGTATTATTATTTTTTTCTTATTTCATTTTTTTATTGGACTTGATTATTCATTCATCCGGTGTGTGTGTGTGTGTGTGTGTGTGTGTGTGTGTGTGTGTGTGTGTGTGTGTGTGTGTGTGTGTGTGTGTGTGTGTGTGTGTGTGTTCTTGCTTTTCACTTTCATGTATAATCGTTGGGTCCTTGAAACATTTAATACAATGCTATACATTATACATAACTTAGCTGCTTCCGGTGATGCAAATGAAGGAAGGAGAAGAAGAAGAAGAAGAAGAAGAAAGAGGAAGGAAGAAAGGAAGGGAGGATGGTAGTAAGAAAGCAAGGAAGGAAGGAAGAAAGTTAGGAAGAAAGGAAAGGAATGTAGGTAGGAAGGAAGAGAGAAGGAAGGAAAGTAGGAAGGAAAGAAGGAAGGAAGGAAGGAAGGAATACGGAAAAGAGGAAAATCAAGATGAATAATGAAAAGAGGGACAAGAAGTGTATGACGATAATTATAATGAGAGAAAGAAGAATACGATGATGAATAATAGAAGGAGGAGGAGGAGGAGGAGGAGGAGGAGGAGGAGGAGAACGGAAGGATGACAAAATGGGGTTTACCTACGACCCACGAGAGAGAGAGAGAGAGAGAGAGAGAGAGAGAGAGAGAGAGAGAGAGAGAGAGAGAGAGAGAGAGAGAGAGAGAGAGAGAGAGAGAGCAAAGTGAAAATAATGGTAAATAAAATGAGAGCATCATGTCATGGAGGTAAAAATTATGATCTGATTTTATTTTCTTTACTCCATCAGTCGTCTTATAAGGAGGAGGAAGAGGAGGAGGAGGCGGAGGCAGAAAAATAGGGAAGGAGAATAAAATAGAATAGTGGGAAATATAAATGTGTGTGTGTGTGTGTGTGTGTGTGTGTGTGTGTGTGTGTGTGTGTGTGTGTGTGTGTGTGTGTGTGTACGTATCATCTTTCCTTAAAACGCAAAAGGAGACAGACAGGTTATAACGTTCACGCCTTGTTTACTACGTCTTATTATCATTATCTTCATTATTATTATTATTATTATTATTATTATCATTATCTTCTTCCCTTCCCTTAAGTAATATAAATAAACACATCTACTACTTTTCCTTCCTTCACTTTATCAATAACCTCAAACTCAACTTCTTCCAATGACATTACATCCACGAAACACATTAAATCATTCTTAACTCACCTAACCTCATCACTAACATCACCTAACCTCATCACTAACATCACATAACCTTAATAACACCACACACATACCACCACATAATCACCACCCACACATACGCAATAACCTAACCCTATCCATCATTACTTTTAACCCAAACCTTCAAATAAATCAAATGTAAGTAATTCCTATGGGTACAGAATTCACGGTTAACCTCATTCCTTCCTTCCACGTCCCTACCACTTGTCACTTGCTCCCACTTTTCACTTGGTTTGGTAATCTCCTTACTCTGCCTTCGACTCTTATCTCAGTTCAGTGGAGGGAGAATGAGATGGCACCAGCGCACATTTACCCAATGACGCTCTGCTCTGCTCAGCTCACACTCCCTCCGACCTATACTTCCGTTCTCTCCTCGCTCTTCACTTGTTTGTGGTGCGCTGGTGTGTGTGTGTGAGTTTCTACGATTCACCGCCCGTTGCCCTGACTGCCTCAACCTCCCACGCTTGATTAGAACGGAAAACTCAGTGATTGGAACGTTGAAATCCGTGTCTGTTTGTCAGTGCGTGTGTGTGTGTGTGCGTTGAACAGAGAACGCGTGGCTGAAACAAAGGAAACGCGATGTGGTGCAGTGCGGTTTGGCGCGTAAAAAAAAGTAAACTCGTGACTGGAAATGAAAACTTGTGAGTGTGGGAATGAAGAAGAAACTTTGTTGAAGGACTGACTAACTGGCTGACTGGAGCAATAGCGGCCTGATACCTTGTTGGGGGGGGAGGGGGGGAGGGGGAGAGAGAGAGAGAGAGAGAGAGAGAGAGTGTGTGTAGGGAGATGAATCATAGTATTTTCCTGTTTTGAAAGTTTTTGTAAATGTTTATCTGTCATAAGTCACGTATGTGTATATATTTATCTCACGATGGTGGTGGTGGTGGTGGTGGTGGTGGTGGTGGTGGTGGTGGTGGTGGTGGTGGTGGTGGTGGTGGTGGTAGGGAATGAAGACTTTAGTAGTAATAGTAGTAGTAGTAGTAGTAGTAGTAGTAGTAGTAGTAGTAGTAGTAGTACCTTTTAACGCTGTACAGTACCATGACGAGAAGAAAAAAATCCCTTTACCCCCCTTCCCTTCCCCTCCCTTCCCCTCCCCTACCCCCTCCCTTCCCCTCCCTTGTTATCCTGTCCATGCAGCTGGGACGGAGACTTCTAATCCCATTCCCTTTAGTGAAAAAAATCCTAATCCCTCTTATCCTTCCTTCCCCTGGTGGTGGTGGTGGTGGTGGTGGTGGTGGTGTTGGGGGTAGTGGTATTATTCAACCCCCAATTATGCCCTTTAGGTCCTCTCTACCATGCTACATCCCTAATAGACCCCTCTTCAACCCCTACCCATTCCCCTCCCCCCTTTCCCCTCCTCCTCCTCCCCTCATTCAGCCTCTCTAAGCCCTCCCTCTTATTCTTATTCTCCTCCCCCTTTCTATTCTCACACATACTTGTCCTCTTATACTTTCCTTTTGTTATTCAATTTGTCCTCACTTCACTACTTTTCAAACACACATACATACATACATACATACACACGTTTCCCCTCTTCCTCCATGCTTCCTTCCCCTCCCTAACCCCTCACAATGCCCTCATACACACCTACTTTCCCCTCTAAACATTACAACCTCACACGCCCTCATATTCCCCTCATTACCATCACCTCTCATCCTTCACTTCTATTACCAATCCCTCAGGTGTCCTTCTCTACCTCATGACTCCTCCTTTGAAATCCTTACACCTCCCTCCTACAGCCTCCTCATCCTCCTCATTAACCTGTACCTCCCCTAACCTAACCTAACCTCCCTTCTGAAACCTCATTAAATACTCAATCTTGATCTCATCTTACCAATATATCACCCTCTTTCCTCTCTCTCCTCCACACTCCATCCCTTCTCCCCTCTTTCCTCCCTCCTCTTTCCTCCCCCCTCTTCCCCCCCCCAAAGAAGAGGACGCCGTAGAAAGGGAAGCGCGCACGGAGGGACATCAATTAATCCTCTTATTACAGCATGAGACTCGATCCTCCTTTGTCGGGTGAATCTGAGTAGGTTTATTAATGCCTTCGCTGGGGCAAGACAGTGTGAAGAAGAAAATAAATACTGACTGACTTACCCCAATGACTCCTCTCTTTCTCTCTCTCTTCCTCTCTCTTTCTCTCCGTGCGCGTGTGTGTGTGTGTGAGAGAGAGAGAGAGAGAGAGAGAGAGAGAGAGAGAGAGAGAGAGAGAGAGAGAGAGAGAGAGAGAGAGAGAGCTGTGGCCAAGCGGTGGATCTGAAGAACGTGGAGTAGGATTAGACCGGAAGGGCGAGGCTGAACCAACGGAAACAACTACTGTAAATGTTAGATACTGTGACTACTGTTTCTCTCCTCCTCCTCCTCCTCCTCCTCCTCCTCCTCCTCCTCCTCCTCCTCCTCCTCCTCCTCCTCCTCCTCCTCCTCCTCCTGGATTACCAAGATAGCATAGCGGCTTTAGGGGAGAAATATGGTACAAGAGTTTGGTTACCCTGACGAAGAGAGGGGACAAGAGGAGGTGAGGGGAGGGGGGTGGAGGGTGAAGGAGAGGGAGAGGGGAGAAATAAGAATACTAGGGAAGAGGTGAGGGAAAGGGAGAAGGGAATTAGGAAGGGAGAATAGGTAAGATAGAAAGAGAGAGGAAAAGAAGGATGAGTGAAAGAGGGAGTAGAATAAAAATCAGACTGAAGGAGGGAGGGAAGGAAGGAAGGGTAACCACCACCACCACCACCACCACCACCACCACCACCACCACCACCACCACAGGCGCCACCAGACACCCAGCGCCGCTAAGGTGACTGACGCTACAGATAGAGTTACACTTCTACAGCAGGCCAAGACAACAACACCTCCTCGTGGGGTGGGTGGGTGGGGAGGAGCCTTCTACTTTACTATCCTTTTATCTCTATCAAGTAGATATCATAGTAGTAATGTAGCCACACGGACAGCCTCGTTAGGTCTAGTAGGACTGCTGCTGTCTGTTCTTCCTTTGTACTTTTTTGTAATGTGTACTCCTCCTCTCACTTTTTGAAGGAGTGACAGCTGCAAGGTAGGGCAAGGTGGAGGGGTGGAAAGAGGGCAAGGCAGGGCGGAAGAGGGCAGGTAAGTGTGGAAGGGGGACAGGTAGGGTGGAAGGGGGGTGACAGGGGGACAGGTAGGGGTGGAAGGAGGACAGGAAGGGTAGGAGGAGGACAGGAAGGAGGGACAGGTAGGGTGCGGTGTGACGTGATACAGGTAAAGGCAGGTAGGTCTCCCAGCTGCCTCTTACCTGCCTCCTCCTACCTGCCTCACCGGTCCTGCGGGTTACTGTTCTTGAGTTTAAACCACCTCCCTCCTTCCCTCCTTCCCTCCCTCCTTCCCTCCCTCCTTCCCTCCTTCCCTCTTCCCTACCTCCCTCTCCTATTACATAAACTTCCCTCACTTTCCCATTTCCTCATTGTTTCATTTCATTCTACTCACTCATTCATTTTCTTTTGAACACACACACACACACACACACACACACACACACACACACACACACACACACACACACACACACACACACACACACGGTTTCTTTTCATTGGGTTTAGGTAATTGGTTTGAACTGTACAATTATTCATCTGATACCGTTTCTTTGACCATTAGATTACCATTGATTGTGAGGAAGTAAGTAATTGATATAATGGTGATAGAGGGAGGGGGGTGAAGGGGGGGAGGGGGGGGGGGGGGGGGAGTAATTGTGTGTGATTCCTTTCTTATTTCGTCCTCTTCCTCTTTTTCATTTCTCGTCTTCCTCATCATCATCATCATCCTCCTCCTCCTCCTCTTCCTCATTGTTTTTCTCTATTGACAACAAAGATAATTTCGAATAATTTAAATGTTTTGTCCTCATATCTCTGTTATTGTTTCTCTCTCTCTCTCTCTCTCTCTCTCTCTCTCTCTCTCTCTCTCTCTCTCTCTCTCTCTCTCTCTCTCTCTCTCTCTCTCTCTCTCTCTCTCTTTCACCTGTTGACAATGTACCCTTACCCCTTCCCCTCCTCCCTTCCCCTTCCCCTTCCCCTCCCGCCTCCCCCCCTCCCCCATTCCCCTCCCTTACCTGTTGCTCTTCACCTGTACACAAGGGGGATGGGGGGGTAGGGGGGTAGGTCAAGGAACTCCGGTATCAGTACACACACACACACACACACACACACACACACACACACACACACACACACACACACTATCTTCCTCCTTCCTTAATCCCTCATATTACCTGTTTTGTTACGTGTATACTCACTTCCCTTCCTTCCCCTTGCTTTATTATCCTCCCCTCCCTTCCTTCCCCTCTCTTCCCCTTGCTTTCTTCTCTTCCTTTTCCTTCCTTCTCCTTCCCCTTCCATCACTTTCCCTCTTTTCCCTTTCTTTCCCTGCTTTCTCTTCCTCTTCCTTCTCCTTCTTACTCCTCCCCTTTCTTTCCTATCATTCCCCTTCTTTCTCCTCCCCTTTGTTATCCTTAATTCCCCTTCCTCCACCTTCCTTCTCCTTCCTTCTCCTCCATTTACTTTTCTTCCTTCTCCTCCCTTTCCCCTTCCCTCTCCTACCTCCCTTCCTTCACTTTCCTTCTCCTCCCATTCCTTCACCCTGCTGTTGTGAAGGTAAGGGGGGCGGGGGGTGCGTCTGTGCTGGTGACTCACGCCTACCACACACTCATCTCTCGGCCACCCACCACCCACACCGCCCGCACGCCCACCCTCCCCCCTCACCCCCCTTCGTAATTTGTGGTCAAACTTATACGTGCGCTTGAAATTTCCGTCCGTCTTCGTTGGTTTATGAGAAAATGTTTTGTTTTATGCTTATTTCCCGCGTGTGTTTTCCTGTTTTTTTCCCCCTTTTTTCCTTTTTCCATTTTTTTTCATTTCTTTCAATTTTGGTTCCTAATGAGATGAGGAAGAGGAGTGGGCGGGGTGAGGGAGTACGTGTCAGGAGGAGGAGGAGGAGGAGGAGGAGGAGGAAGAGGAAGAAGAGGAAGAGGAAGAGAAGCGAGTGAAAGTAGGAAAGAAGTGGCTGGTGGTAATAATAATAATAATAATAATAATAATAATAATAATAATAATAATAATAATAATAATAATAATAATAATAATAATAATAATAATAATTGTGGTGGTTTTGGCGGAACGAAGGAAATCATTAAGAAAAAGATGAAAATAATTAAGAGATAATAGTAGAGAGAGAGAGAGAGAGAGAGAGAGAGAGAGAGAGAGAGAGAGAGAGAGAGAGAGAGAGAGAGAGAGAGAGAGAGAGAACAGAAGGAATTGAACAAAAGAGTTAAAATTTTTCCTCACCAAGAATTAATTAGCTTCTCAATGGAACTCTTTTTATTATTATTATTATATATTTATTCTAATTTTTTTATTATTATTATTTATTTATTATTTATTTTTATTATTCATAGGAAGCAGGAAAGAAAACGGGATGTGTGGAATGCATAAAATTCAAGGCTCATATTCAAGGTTTTCTCAGCAGGATTTACGACCTAGGTGACATAATGACCAGTTGTTGTTGTTGTTGTTGTTCGAGAGAGAGAGAGAGAGAGAGAGAGAGAGAGAGAGAGAGAGAGAGAGAGAGAGAGAGAGAGAGAGAGAGAGAGAGAGAGATTAAATATGATCTAGAATCCAAGTTTGTGATGATTTATTGACCAAGTTGAAACAGCGAAGGTGGAGGAGGAAGAGGAAAAGAAGAAGAAGAAGAAGAAGAAGAAGAAGAAGAAGAAGAAGAAGAAGAAGAAGAAAGAAGAAAGAAGAAAATATAAATGAAAAGAAATCGAAAGGAAACAAACTGTACACGAAGAAGTTGAAAATAAATGGAAATACAACAGGAAGGAAAAAAAAGGAGAAGAAAAGAAAAAAATTGATAGAAACTTGCAAGGAAAAAAAATATATATACGTATAAAAAGAAACTTAATGAAAATAAAACAAATAAAAAAAACTAAATAACTATCATGATATTGTAGAAAGTAAAGCAACGTGTGTGTGTGTGTGTGTGTGTGTGTGTGTGTGTGTGTGGTGTGTGTGTGTGTGTGTGTGTGTTTTACCTTGGAAGGGAGAGTCAGTGGCCGGTTGGTTCCCACAGCAATCTTCCTGTGGTCTGTGTGTACCTGTGTGTGTGTGTGTGTGTGTGTGTGTGGTGTGTGTGTGTGTGTGTGTGTGTGTGTGTGTGTGTGTGTGTGTGTGTGTGTGTGTGTGTGTGTGTGTTAGATATCCTGAGACGGAGCTCTGTATATAGTCTCTCTCTCTCTCTCTCTCTCTCTCTCTCTCTCTCTCTCTCTCTCTCTCTCTCTCTCTCTCTCTCTCTCTCTCTCTCTCTCTCTCTCTCTCTCCTCCTTCCTCCCATCTCCTCTCCCTCCCTCCGTCATTTCCTCCCTCCCTCTCTTCCTCTCTTCCTCCCTTCCTCCCCTTCTGGCTTACCTTTGTGTCCCTTCCTCCCTCTTCTACCTGCTGCCTCTCTCTCTCTCTCTCTCTCTCTCTCTCTCTCTCTCTCCTCTACTCTCTCTCTCTCTCTCTCTCTCTCTCTCTCTCTCTCTCTCTCGCTCTCCACATCCTGTTTTGCCTTCACAACTAACTATGTCCACACACACACACACACACACACACACACACACACACACACACACACACACACACACACACACACACACACACACACACTGGAATATCTCACCCACCCGAAAAAAAAACCACAGAGGAAGGAGATAGAATTTAGTGTATCTTCGCTACGCCTGGAAACAAATGCTATACCCCTTACCTCCTCCTCCTCCTCCTCCTCCTCCTCCTCCTCCTCCTCCTCCTCCTCCTCCTCCTCCTCCTCTCTTTCTTCTCCTCCTCGATATAGGACACTCTCTCTCTCCCTAACTTTACCAATAACCTGGAACGCTACGTACATTCCAGACCTATTCCGGTAAATGTAAATCCAGGTTTGTGATTTCCAGGACCATTGTCACAGGCATGGATACATCTCCTACGTGGCCTTAGAGGAGGAGGAGGAGGAGGAGGAGAGGTGGTGGAGGAGGGAAGGAGAGGAGGGAGGAAAAAATGTCTGTGACCGATGGGAGAGGAAAGGAGAGACTGTTGGCCAGGAGAGGAAAGGAGAAGAATACGTTAAGGATTGCCCATGGAGGAGCAGGAAGAGGAGTAGAGAAGGAGGAAAAAGAGCCTGAGAGAAGCGAGGAAATGTGTGTTTAGAGTAAGGAAGGGATGGTGTAGGAAAGTATCTGCTTAGTTAAGTGGAAGCAGGAGGAGGAGGAGGAGGGAGAGGAAGAGGAGGAGGAGGAGGAGGAGAGGAGAAACAATATAACCAAATAAGGTATAGATACGAGAAACGCCTCACTGAAGAAAAAATAAATAAATAAAAAAGCAGTAACAGAGAGAGGAGAGACAAATAAACAGAAAGAAAGAAATGAGATGAAAATAACAAAAAGGCAAAGAGAACACGTAAGTTAGAGAACACGAGAACACGAGAACAAGGATAAGAACATTATGCAAAACCATTCAGTTCACTCTTCAAGTTCATCGTTGGACATTAACTAACTTTGGAATTCTCTCGTTAAGCCCTTTCCTCCAATACTGACCCTTCCCTCCTTCCCCTCCTACCCTCCTACCCTCCTACCCTCCTTCCCTTCTACCTACCCTCCCTTTCACACCAACCCTTTTCTCTCCCTCCCTCCCTCTCTCTCTCTCTCTCTCTCTCACACGGTCAACATCACGTTCTAACACCCAGCATCACCACCACCACCACCACGCACGGAATGTAGCTTAAAATTGTGATGATGATGGTGATGATGATGATGGTGGTGATTGTGATAGTTTCTGTGTCATGTTCTGTGGTTATAGTGATTTAATGGTGACTCTTGTTTTGTGGTGATATCGATGAAGAAAAAAACTTGTAATCTGTGGTGGTGATGACGTGGTGGTGGTGGTGGTGAGTGATGAAGTTTAATAAAAGTTGTTTGTACATGAAAAATGGAAGACTGGAGGAGGAGGAGGTGGAGGAGGAGGAGGAGGAGGAGGAGGAGGAGGAGGAGGAGGAGGAGGACGAAAAGAGTGCAAGCAGTGAAACCAGTCTAAAGGTTAGGGGTCAGAAAGAAATAGAGAGAGAGAGAGAGAGAGAGAGAGAGAGAGAGAGAGAGAGAGAGAGAGAGAGAGAGAGAGAGAGAGAGAGAGAGAGAGAGAGATGTTGTATGACTATTGTAAATGTTCCTAGAAACGCGCCACTAATCTGAACCAAAAGTCAATTATGAAAGATTCTGTGAAATTTATGTTTTTTTAGTATTCTTTTTCAAGGTCATTTTCAAGACATCCGCCGGGGACTAGTGACTTAAAAAAAACATGTATATATGACTTACCACTCCCGCCTACCTGTCCCCGCCCACCCACACACACACACACCACACACACACACACACACACACACAGACAGCTCCACCTTCTTGAAAAATAAGATGTATAGTAGAGATTTTTATTTGTGTGTGTGTGTGTGTGTGTGTGTGTGTGTGTGTGTGTTTGTGTTGATTTGTAAGATGTTAATACTATATATATTTTTCTTTTTTTAATTGTTATATAGAATTAGTAAAGAAGAGATGATATAATTAATTGTAATGATGATAGTTCAGCCCCTCACCTTCCCATTACACCTCATTGTAATAGTAATAATAATAATAATAATAATAATAATAATAATAATATAAGCTACAGGTAGAATGCAACAACAACTTAATAGCAAATTGCAACATAACATGACAACACACACACACACACACACACACACACACACACACACACACACACACACACACACACACACACACACACACACACAACATGGATATAATGAGAGAGAGAGAATTTTTAGAACGGAAAAGAAAGAAAAAAAAATAGTGGAGGAAGGAGGAGGACAAAGAAGGAGGAGGAGGAAGAAAAGAAGAGAAGAAAGAAGAGGTGACCCAAGAGAGCACGACCCTTAACTTAACAGGAGAAGGTCAGGTCACGTGGGACGCAACACCTCCTCCTCCTCCTCCTCTTCCTCCTCCTTCTCCTCCTTCTCCTCTGACGCAACGAGACTTAGCACACACACACACACACACACACACACAGACACACACACACACACACACACACACACACACACACACACACACACACACACACATGACATTTAACACTCAGCAAAGCAAACAGTCATTCAGGAAAATATAGAGAAAAAGAAAATACACAAATTATGAAGAAAATTTTGTATTACGAGTAACGAAGAAAATTTTATGACGAGTTAAGAATCAAAACAAAATTTCTCGTTACAAAGAAAATACGAGTAATGAAGAAAAAAAAAGTGTACGAGTTATGAAGAAAAAAATAGTATTACCAATTACAAATAAATAAAAAAAAATACGAGTTATGAAGAAAAAAAAAGTGTACGAGTTATGAAAAAAATATATTATTAAGAATTACGAAAAAAAATAATGATGTTACGTTATTTATTAGTGATGTGTTAAGGAATGTGTGTAAGTGTGGTCGTGTGTGTGTGTGTGTAAGAATGTGTGTAAATGTTAATGTGTCTATTTAGGTGTGTGTGTGTGTGTGTAGGAATGTGTGTAAGTGTTTAAGTGTGTTTGGGAAATGCCTTCAGGATGCATCTCCCTCTTGTCACGGCCGTAACAAGGGAGAAAGTGTGTGTGTGTGTGTGTGTGTGTGTGTGTGTGTGTGTGTGTGTGTGTGTGTGTGTGTGATGATAATGTGAGGTTATTTCACCCACTGTTGTTTCTCCTATGTGAGAGAGAGAGAGAGAGAGAGAGAGAGAGAGAGAGAGAGAGAGAGAGAGAGAGAGAGAGAGAGAGAGAGAGAGAGAGAGAGAGATAATGATGGTGTGTACAATTGAGTTGACGTAGCTGTGTAAGTTTGTGTGGTGTGTGTGTGTGTGTGTGTGTGTGTGTGTGTGTTTGTCTATCCACAGGAAATGAAGACAGCGTTTCCACACAATACTAAAAAGTTTTAATGATAGTGATAAAGATAATGATGATAATAATAGTAATAATGATAATAATAATAATAATAATAATAATGAAAATAATAATAAACCAAAAAACATCCTAATTTTTTCATAGATACATAAAATAACAACAAAAAAATTAACCCAAGGAAATTCGTGACGTAAAAAAAAAGATAGAATTCAGAAACCGAACTAAAAATAAACTAAAAAAAAATTAATAATAAAATCTTCCTGACATACTAAAGGAATAAAAATAGAGCGTAACCGATATACCAAGAAGAAGAAGAAGAAGAAGAAGAAGAAGAAGAAGAAGAAGAAGAAGGAGAAGAAAGTAAAAGAAAGTAAAAGAAAAAAGAAAAAAGTAAAAAAAAAGATATAAAAAAAGAAGAAAGAGACGAAGAAGAAGAAGGAAAAAAAAAGGAAGAAGAAGAGAAGGAATAGAAGAAAGGAAAAAAAAACATGTAGCACAATATCCTGTTATTTGAAGCTTTTCCTCCTTCCTTTCCAGACCCACGTTGCCCTTAGGAGGAAGAAGAGGAGGAGGAGGAGGAGGAGGAGGAGGAGGAGGAGGAGGAGGAGGAGGAGGAGGAGGAGGGCCTTGGGGCATAGGATGACTCATGGGCGTAGGGGCGTGGGTCGAGAGAACGGGACTGGAAGCTGGAGGGGAAGGGAGAGACAGACAGAGAGAGAGAGAGAGAGAGAGAGAGAGAGAGAGAGAGAGAGAGAGAGAGAGAGAGAGAGAGAGAGAGAGAGATGGATGTGTTACTATAGCTACTACGACAAAAACAATAACAACAACAACTACTACTACTACTACTACTACTACTACTACTACTACTACTACTACTACTACTACTACTATACTACTACTACTACACACCACCATCACCACCATTATTATCTCCTCCCCTCCTCCTCCTCCTCCTCCTACCACCACCACCACCACCATCACTACCATAACGGGACTGCTACACCCTCCCCCCCCTTCCTTCCCCTCCTTGTGTCGTGGGTGGATAACTTCACCCTGAACCTAACCTCACTTGTTGCTACCTCCACCACCACCACCCCACCACCACCACACCACCACACCACCACCACCACCACCACCACCACCACACCACCACCACCACCACCACCACCATTACCAACCTTCCCTTCCCTTCCCTTCCTTTACCTTACTTTACCTTACCTTATCTATCCTTACCTTACCTTCTCTTCTCTTCTCTTCTCTTCTCTTATCTCTTCTTATC
>JAPQNM010000049.1:3320671-3325671 GCA_029783475.1 Metacarcinus magister
AAATAATAATGATAAAAATAAATAATAATGATAAAAATATATAATAATGATAAAAATAAATATTAATGATAAAAATAAATAATAATGATAAAAATATATATTAATGATAAAAATACATATTAATGATAAAAATAAATAATAATGATAAAAATATATAATAATGATAAAAATAAATATTAATGATAAAAATAAATATTAATGATAAAAATAAATATAATGATAAAAATAAATAATAATGATAAAAATATATAATAATGATAAAAATAAATAATAATGATAAAAATATATATAATGATAAAAATATATAATAATGATAAAAATAAATATTAATGATAAAAATATAAAATAATGATAAAACTAAATATTAATGATAAAAATAAATATTAATGATAAAAATAAATATTAATGATAAAAATAAATATTAATGATAAAAATAAATATTAATGATAAAAATAAATAATAATGATAAAAATAAATATAATGATAAAAATAATAATAATGATAAAAATAAATAATAATGATAAAAATATATATAATGATAAAAATATATATTAATGATAAAAATAAATAATAATGATAAAAATATATATTAATGATAAAAATATATAATAATGATAAAAATAAATATAATGATAAAAATATATATAATGATAAAAATAATAATAATGATAAAAATAAATAATAATGATAGAAGTAAATATTAATGATAAAAATATATATAATGATAAAAATAAATAATAATGATAAAAATATATAATAATGATAAAAATATATAATAATGATAAAAATAAATATTAATGATAAAAATAAATAATAATGATAAAAATAAATAATAATGATAAAAATATATAATAATGATAAAAATATATAATAATGATAAAAATATATATTAATGATAAAAATAAATAATAATGATAAAAATAAATAATAATGATAAAAATATATATTAATGATAAAAATAAATATTAATGATAAAAATAAATAATAATGATAAAAATAAATATTAATGATAAAAATAAATATTAATGATAAAAATAAATAATAATGATAAAAATAAATATTAATGATAAAAATAAATAATAATGATAAAAATAAATATAATGATAAAAATAAATATAATGATAAAAATAAATAATAATGATAAAAATAAATAATAATGATAAAAATAAATATTAATGATAAAAATATATAATAATGATAAAAATATATAATAATGATAAAAATATATATTAATGATAAAAAATAAATATTAATGATAAAAATAAATATAATGATAAAAATAAATATTAATGATAAAAATAAATATTAATGATAAAAATAAATAATAATGATAAAAAATAAATAATAATGATAAAAATATATAATAATGATAAAAATATATAATAATGATAAAAATAAATATTAATGATAAAAATATATAATAATGATAAAAATATATAATAATGATAAAAAATAATAATAATGATAAAAATAAATATTAATGATAAAAATATATAATAATGATAAAAATAAATAATAATGATAAAAATAAATATTAATGATAAAAATAAATATTAATGATAAAAATAAATAATAATGATAAAAATAAATAATGATAAAAATATATATAATGATAAAAATAAATATTAATGATAAAAATAAATATAATGATAAAAATAAATAATAATGATAAAAATAAATAATAATGATAAAAATAATAATAATGATAAAAATAAATAATGATAAAAATAATATAATGATAAAAATAATAATAATGATAAAAATAAATAATAATGATAAAAATAAATATATAATGATAAAAATAAATAATAATGATAAAAATAAATAATAATGATAAAAATAATATAATGATAAAAATAAATAATAATGATAAAAATAAATATAATGATAAAAATAAATAATAATGATAAAAATAAATATAATGATAAAAATAAATAATAATGATAAAAATAAATATAATGATAAAATAAATAATAATGATAAAAATAAATAATAATGATAAAAATATATAATAATGATAAAAATATATATTAATGATAAAAAATAAATAATAATGATAAAAATAAATAATAATGATAAAAATAAATATTAATGATAAAAATAAATATTAATGATAAAAATAAATATTAATGATAAAAATAAATAATAATGATAAAAATAAATAATAATGATAAAAATAAATATTAATGATAAAAATATATAATAATGATAAAAATAAATAATAATGATAAAAATATATAATAATGATAAAAATAAATATTAATGATAAAAATAAATAATAATGATAAAAATAAATATTAATGATAAAAATAAATATTAATGATAAAAATAAATATTAATGATAAAAATATATAATAATGATAAAATAATATATAATGATAAAAATATATATTAATGATAAAAATAAATATTAATGATAAAAATAAATATTAATGATAAAAATAAATATTAATGATAAAAATAAATATAATGATAAAAATAAATATAATGATAAAAATATATATAATGATAAAAATAAATATTAATGATAAAAATAAATATTAATGATAAAAATAAATAATAATGATAAAAATATATATTAATGATAAAAATATATATTAATGATAAAAATATATATTAATGATAAAAAATAAATAATAATGATAAAAATAAATAATAATGATAAAAATAAATAATAATGATAAAAATAAATATTAATGATAAAAATAAATAATAATGATAAAAATAAATAATAATGATAAAAATAAATAATAATGATAAAAATAAATAATAATGATAAAAATAAATATTAATGATAAAAATATATAATAATGATAAAATAAATAATAATGATAAAAATATATATTAATGATAAAAATAATATAATAATGATAAAAATATATATTAATGATAAAAATAATATATAATGATAAAAATAAATATTAATGATAAAAATATATAATAATGATAAAAATAAATATTAATGATAAAAATAAATATTAATGATAAAAATAAATATTAATGATAAAAATAATATAATGATAAAAATAATATAATGATAAAAATAAATATAATGATAAAAATAAATATTAATGATAAAAATATATAATGATAAAAATATATAATAATGATAAAAATAAATATTAATGATAAAAATAAATATTAATGATAAAAATAAATATAATGATAAAAATAAATATTAATGATAAAAATAAATATTAATGATAAAAATAAATAATAATGATAAAAATATATAATAATGATAAAAATAAATATAATGATAAAAATAAATAATAATGATAAAAATAAATAATAATGATAAAAATAAATAATAATGATAAAAATAATAATAATGATAAAAATAAATAATAATGATAAAATAAATATTAATGATAAAAATATATAATAATGATAAAAATATATAATAATGATAAAAATATATATTAATGATAAAAATAATATTAATGATAAAAATAAATATAATGATAAAAATAAATATTAATGATAAAAATAAATATTAATGATAAAAATAAATAATAATGATAAAAATATATATTAATGATAAAAATATATAATAATGATAAAAATAATATTAATGATAAAAATAAATAATGATAAAAATAAATAATAATGATAAAAATAAATATTAATGATAAAAATAAATATTAATGATAAAAATAAATAATAATGATAAAAATATATAATAATGATAAAAATATATAATAATGATAAAAATAAATAATAATGATAAAAATAAATAATAATGATAAAAATATATAATAATGATAAAAATATATAATAATGATAAAAATAAATAATAATGATAAAAATAAATAATAATGATAAAAATATATAATAATGATAAAAATATATAATAATGATAAAAATAAATATTAATGATAAAAATAATAATAATGATAAAAATAAATAATAATGATAAAAATAAATATTAATGATAAAAATAAATAATAATGATAAAAAATAATAATGATAAAAATATATAATAATGATAAAAATATATAATAATGATAAAAATAAATATTAATGATAAAAAATATATAATAATGATAAAAATAAATAATAATGATAAAAATAAATAATAATGATAAATATAAATAATAATGATAAAATAAATAATAATGATAAAAATAAATAATAATGATAAAAATATATAATAATGATAAAAATAAATAATAATGATAAATATAAATAATAATGATAAATATAAATAATAATGATAAAAATATATAATAATGATAAAAATAAATAATAATGATAAAAATATATAATAATGATAAAAATATATAATAATGATAAAAATATATAATAATGATAAAAATATATAATAATGATAAAAATAAATAATAATGATAAAAATAAATAATAATGATAAATATAAAAATATAATGATAAAAATAAATAATAATGATAAAAATAAATAATAATGATATATATAAATAATAATGATAAAAATAAATAATAATGATAAAAATAAATAATGATAAATATAAATAATAATGATAAATAAAAATAATAATGATAAAAATATATAATAATGATAAAAATAAATAATAATGATAAAAATATATAATAATGATAAAAAAAAATTTTAATGATAAAAATATATAATAATGATAAAAATAAATAATAATGATAAAAATATATAATAATGATAAAAATAAATAATAATGATAAAAATATATAATTACGATAAAAATAAATAATTGATAAAAATAAATAATAATGATAAAAATAAATAATAATGATAAAAATATACATTAATGATAAAAATATATCCTGTCTTCCTCCTCCTCCTCCTCCTCCTCCTCCTCTGCCAGCCATGGCTGGGGAGAGAAGCCTTCACCCTTACTATCCTGTATCCTTCACTCTAGATTAGATAGTGTATATTAGTGTATAATATTCACATTCGGAGGTGGTGAAATACAGTTTGATATTCTAGTAATGATAAAAATAAGTCCAGATTCGTGTTCATTTTGACCCAAAACATCATTGTAGAAATT
>JAPQNM010000049.1:3328171-3373171 GCA_029783475.1 Metacarcinus magister
TGTTGTCGCTGTGTATATCAACTTTATTTGAGAAGCACTATACTTTACGTAGTTGTGGTCGTATATAATGGTTAACAAGTAGTGGTTTGTGAGTGCTTGTTTAGCGGTGAGAGGGAAGGAGGGAAGGCGGGAAGGCAACGGCAGGCGGACGAGAGCAACGCCATCTGTTGGGAAAATCTGTCCAGTAACGATTCAACAATGTAAATAGTCTTCAGTGTCTTGTTTTAGGACTCGTTATATGCGCAGTAGTAACGTGTTTCCCTTCTAGAACGAGACACATGAGTAATTACTGAACAAGCTCGTTATGATCACTAACTATTTATATCGCTAAGTGTGTGTGTGTGTGTGTGTGATTGGATGTATGGATGTGTGTGTATGTGTGTGTGATAAGTGTATGGATTGAATATACAGCTTGGTGACTTTTAATATGTATCAGTGGTCGTTTTATAACTACCAAGGAGTAATTGGTTGTATGACTTGTCTTGTTAGGTAGTTTGATGAAGAGAAAGCTTAAGGAAAAGTTACCTTTCTGACTTACCTGACTGACTTACCTGACTGACTGACCTGACTGACTGACTGACTGACTGACCTGAATAACTGACTTACCTGAATAACTGACTGACTGATTTAAAAGATTTCACAACGTCATGACAACTAAATTTATGATCACATGTTTTGGTTTTTTTTTACTAAAGGAATTTTTTAAACTACTCACGTCATATAACAGTATTTTATTCTTAAATTATTCCTTCAGAAGGTTTTATTTATATATTTTTATTTTATTTCCTACCTAGTGCTCCTCATTCTTTAGTCATTTTCTGCTTATTAATGAAAGTGTGATAATTATATATTATAATTATACAACCTAACATTACCTACTGTACAGCGTCGTTAAATGTTGTTTTTTTTTTCCTATCAAATATCTAATTATTATTCCTGTTTGAATGTTCGGGAAGGTTCGTTCATAGTGTTTCGTCAGTTCATGTAGTACAAAAAATAATATAGTTTTTGTGTCTGCACTTCTTTCATCTACATCTCCATTAATCTTTGCATGGAAGGACTGTTACGAGCACCAATCACTCATTTAAACCTCATTCCTACCTCAACCCTAAGGCAGGTAATAGGATAAAAAAAAAAAAGTACAAACCCACAAGTTATAAATATGAAACACTTCACCATAACTTTCCTACAATCACCATAAATAAAACACACCACACATCACCACCACGTGATGTTATGTTATGTGCTGTCAGGAGCGTTACACCAGCAGGAGTTAGTGACGGTGACGGTGACGGAGTGTGATGTGTTATTAGTGTTATGTGTTACGCAGCGTCACGTCACTGTGTTTATGCTTCAAGTCACAACCAAACAATGTGCTGCTACGCCACACATTGACCCCAGCGTGTGTTAAAGCCGCTGGGTCGTGGGAGGATGTATATAGACAAGGAGCAAGGAGGATGAGGTAGGCTGGGCAGGATGGGCAGGCTTGGAAGGTTGCCTCAAGAAATACTTAGCCTGAAGGTTACGCCATTTTCATCAACGCGTCTTATAATAGCGGGCATGTGATGAATGTTGATGAGGGTTGGCGGGCCGCGTGGCGAGGCTCAACATGTGCAGTGAGAGGAAATATTTCATGGGGCAGAGACAACGCAACCAGTGAACCAACCGTACCAGCGGCTTGTTCTGGCAGGGGTACCAACCTAGCACTCATTCCGTTGTTCCTAATGCCCCTCGTAGCTGCCGGTAGGTGCTGTGTGGTGTTGTAGCCGTAGCAACACTAAGCAACACGTTCCCTTTAGTGCATTGTGTTGCTCAGGTGTATGAATGTGTGTGCGTTGATCCTCTATCCTCAGGGAAAAAGAACATTACAATAATAACTTGTTAACTCAATTGACGGAGAGAGAGAGAGAGGGAGGGAGGAAGGAGGGAGACGCTTGGAGGCATTCCCCCCCCAACACCCCCTTTCCTTCCTCTCTCTGTCCCTCCCTCTAGTTACCCCCGACTTCCAGGCCAGAGTTGCCACGCAGTGTATAGTTTGTCAACACATCATCATCGATCTAAAGTATTTTTCTGTGCCTTCAACACACTCCCAGCGAGGCATCAGCGTGACCACACTCTTATTGCATGTGACCGTTGAAGGGAAGCAGTGTGTGGGCGGCAGAAGACACTACCTGTTGTTGCAATTTAAATGGGCGAGCGAGTGGGTGGGTCCCGCGGGGGTAGCGTTGTACCTGGCCGCTAGCCGTTGTGCTCCTCGCCAGTGTACCTGAGGCGCGCACAGAGGAAGGGTGGATTGATCCTCGCTCCAGTTGGCTGTGATAGTTGATAGTGGTTGTGATGCGGTGATATAAGTGTGTTGTGTCCTACAGTCCAGTGCACCTTGATGAACCAAGCCTTCTAGAGCCTTAGTGGAAGTGGTGAACGAGTGCGTGTGTGTTCTGACGTGAGGGTGAAGGAGTGTGTGGCGGAGTAAAGTTGGAGTAGTACTGGAGAGACTTCAATAGGCCATGTGCAAGTGTTCCTTTGTGCTCGTGGCCTGCCTTGCGGTGGCTTGCCTCGCCGCGGCCACTTCTGCCCAGGAATACAGCGTCGACCAACCTAACGTCGGGGATGATGTGGCACTTAGTAAGTATATGTTAACTATGCAGCGCCTCTCCCTGCTGGGCGAGGCGGGGCGGGGCGAGGCGAGGCGTCTTGGTGATGGGAGGCGAGGGTGTGGTATTGGGGGGTACTGTTACTAATGGTATTTTGTGGTATTGTTTATCTGTGGTTAATGGATATTGTACTGATTACCTTATAGGCCTATGATAAATGACATGAATTATATTATGGTTATGATGTGTGAACGTCTTGCTGTATTCATAAGGTTATATTGAAGTAATACACTGTAACCTTATTACTGCTGAGTATGTAAGATGCGTAGTAAGTTAAGTATGCAGTATCTCACTCGTTCGCCTTGATCGTGGCAGAGAAATATATTATTAAATGCGTATTAGACCTAAAGGCGAAGGACAATAGTATAGTGTGGCAGCAAATCCAGACCTGACCAGACCTTGGCCGAGAACTTCTATGCCTCTCTCACCCCTTCAACCCACCACCACCACCACCGCAGCTACATACAGTCAAGTCGAGGATCACTTTCTAGTTACTTTACCAACTTTAAAACGTAATGGAGGAGTTAGAGTAGATGATTTGAAGGTGCAGTCTCGTGTGAACTTTTGCGCATGTAAGCATGAATTAATTTTCTCGTTAAAGTCTTACATTCACATCAGTTTTTTTGTTTCCATGGTGTAGATTAACTTTTTCTAATGTTAAATCTTAAGGAATGCAACCCTAGGGCACGTGAGGGGGGATGTTACCTAAACCAGCTGCCAGATGGTTCGCTCTTCCCAAAGTTTAGTGGTGGTGGTGATGGTGATGGTAGTTCGGTACCCGCCCCTTCCTCGGCCACTCACCCACCTGGTTACGCTGTGTCGCCGCCCCTTCTGCGTCCCCGCCTCGAACCCACTTCTAGTTTTTATCCACATATAAGTAAAATGTTCCAGGAGTGAACTGTAGTCAATGGAGAAGACCTGGCCATCTAAACCACTGTCCAAAACTATACGGTACTTAACACTGGACACTTGGTATTAATCCGTTGACTTTATAGTATAATTATGTATTAATATAACTCCTCCACACCACTAAGTCTAAAGTAAATCGGTAAAACTTCTGTAACAAAGCTCAACTCGAAGTAAGATCACCTCACGTCTCTACCACGTGCACGGACTGGAGGCACAGAGGCTGACCAACCACTTAAAAACTTCCTGTAACTTGTCTCGCCACTCGAAGCATTTCCTGAGTCGAGGCTGGCCTGGACGGGTTGGTGGAAGGGTCGCTGGCCTCCGCTACCCAGGGTGAGCCGCAGGTTAACCCTCGCCAAGGCCTACACCAAGTTGTATTAATAGATTTCTTGAAGCTTTAGTTAGTGTCAAGGTCATGGTTTGTGTATCGACGCACGCGGTTTTGATGAAGTGTTATAAGTTTATTTTTAACGAGTGGGTTTATATAAGAAGCATCGTTGTGTTTTCCGTTGCCTTGACAGAATATTCCACGATTAACAAAAGACTTAGACAGAAGGTTGTATGAATTCTTATTGCTCATTATTTTATCAGTCGTTCTAAGACATCATAATCACCTGTGTAGATATTTCGTCCAGGTGAATGTAACTATAAATATTCGATACACTCGCCTGGCTGTGGAGTGACAGAATACGGGACTTTAATATATTTTTTCCTAGCAGGGAGAGTAAGTTAATTGCCGGATGTATATAATTTTTTTTCAGTGCGTGTATAATTACTTGTATCCTTACTTATTACTACTACTACTACTATGGTGTAGCAAGGACTACCAGACAGGCTTGGGATTGGTATTGAAATGAAGGCTACCACGATTTCAGTGTAATAGACTACGATGATGGGACTAGACCAAGACCAGGCTGAGAAATCTTGTCTTCCTTACAGAGGCAGGCAAAACCGTCTCATTCACTGTATTAATCCTCTTTAAATTACACTTTATTCTCATTTCGATATTTGTTTTTGACGTTCGTTTAATTAAGACTAGAATTTTTCATTAAACTTCCACCATCGCCTTACTACACCGTAAATATCTTCTACACTGATGCATTAGGTTGTATTATTGACAAGTACTCTGGAACTCTTGCCTGTCAGTGAGTTACATCGGGTTAGGAAGCAAGTTACGAATTTCCCTGATGCATTGTGGGTCATAAAGTATAAGTGAATAAACTCTACGCACGTGGAAACGCCTTCGAAATAATTACATCAGTGGCTTTCGAAAGTTTAATGACATCTAACTTTTTTTTCTTCCACGCGAGTATTGTAAAGGTCTTGCATATAACTGAATAAACTCTACGTATGTAAAATGCCTCACAATACATCATCAGTCTCCTTTTCTTTCGTTAATAATAGTCTTTAGCAATACGGTACACAACTATTTCCTTGTGACAAACTTTGAAACCCAAGCCGCGGTGAAAAAGTTATCTGCACTCGCGTAATGAACGGGTCCTGGACGAGGTAATGGGAGTAATAGCAGCACAGTTTCCTCTAAAAAGCAGATTGTCCTTGGCCGGTAATGGTGCAGTGAAAGTGTCTCGTTTCTGAAGCTCTGCGAACCCAAGGAGACTCGAACCTAGTGTGAAGCAGAAAAAGTTGAAGCATTTTGGGTTGGACTTTTGTCGCTTCTTGTCTGTTGTTCCTTTCATGTGAGAGTTAATAAAGCGGCGGCCGTGGCATACTTAATTCTTTACCAGTGTTGAGGTATTACAGGAAGGTGGGAAGAGATGGCTCGTTGGTTTAGTAAGTTTCCGTTAAAATCGACTTCAAGGTTGTTTCAGATGACAGGCGAGGGAGTGTGTAATGAACAGAACAAATGAATGGCTTGGAAGACCTTGAGCACTCCGGTCTGTAAATAAATGTTCAGTAATTACCTTCCTGAGGGTGGCGAGGACGCGAGTTTCTCTTGTTTTTGGGGAATACAAGTGAACTGACGCTATTGTAAAGTCGCAGCGGCACACATTATGACAGGTGACGCGGCTTTATTTATTTTTTACCTGTCCGTCATGCATTGCTTTATTACCTACTGTGTTTACTTCCCCTTCCTGAGTCGGGCTGGTACCGTACACGTCCTTAGGTTAGGGTGTGAAGGTGGTGGTGGTGGTGGTGGTGATGCGTCAAGGGTTAGTTACGCAATCGTCATGTCGGTGATACTTACGCATAACCTTTACTCTTAGTTTTTGTTGGTGTTCAAGTGAATGGGATGACTCGTCGTGTAGGCGTGACGTCAGGATCTAAAAGGCCACTTGGTGCTGCCTTGTCGATGACCTGCCTGGGTGTTGATAGTGATAGTGAGGCTTCGAGTGAGGTTCATTATCGTGGTTTGAATGGAGTTGTCTTAGTTGTCATCGGTATAATGACATCGTATTGTTCCGCTTCACTCTGGTATTGGTGTTAGATTGCCTTGCCATACACTTCCATCTGGTGAACAGCGCGATTATGATTAACTTTAAATTGGAATGTTATGATCGGTTTATTGATGTTATATCCTTACGAGGTGCGGTGTTCTAATGTTCCCCATTGTTCTTTACACTTTTTGGACATAACTGAGTGTCAGATGGACGTAGAACAGAAGCGTTGACGGGTTTTACTTGTGATTTAGTTATTTGTTGCATAGTTTGCCCTTTACTCGTGCCCTCGTTAGGTTGTGGTCTTGATATCAACTCTTCCACTATACACAGTTTCTAGAAGTGTAGGCGACGTGCCCACTATAAGGAAGATTCAATATGGGTTTGGTTGATTGAGAAACAAATTAGTGTATGCATAGTAATGTCTCCATGCTCCAGAATGTTTAGGTGGTGGTGTGTTTTAAGGAAAGTATCATCACTGTTTTAACTTCATTGATAACTAAACCATTTTTTCTTTATTTTGCAGGTGTTCGGAGTGCAGAAGTGTCTCTGATCTTCGACAGTACAGAGATTGTGGTTAATCCTGGCGACCCGTTGTACCTTGACTGTGGCGTGAGAGGGGAGATGCGCTACTGCATATGGGGGAACGAGAATGGAGACATCTTCCAGGTAAGACTATACTATACGAGAAGGACCTGACTGTGCTCCTCAACACTATTGGATCCTACTTATTTAGGTGAAGTTTGTCTACTCAAGAGAAACTTATTATAGTAGAATATTTGATACGAAAACGAGTATGTGAAACTTTAATACATATTTTACTTATAAATATGGTTTTGATAGTTAGGCAGTGTTAAAACCTTAGACACATTGAACATTTGTTAGAAAAAATATATATAATAATAATCATTGTTAGAGGAATTATCAATGATTTTGGAGATAGAGAATGACCTTGAATTCGTAGAAGACTGAAAAAATTATGATTCTCTTAACTTAAGATGTAACGATATACGTCAGGAGTTGAATACTGAAGGAAGTATTGAAAGGCCGATACAGTAAGGCAGGAAAAATAGTTTTCTGAGCAAGATTCCGGGGATAAAACAAACTATATCGGTTTAGTCACGTATGTTGATTTGGTAACTGTGTGTGATGATTAATGTTGTTGTAAGTTGTAGTGACTTCATATAAGATGGATGAAGGTTAGTTAAATTGTTTGGTTTAAGATAACTGACTTTCAATTATTGCCATGTTCTGCCATCTTTATTTGAACGTATTTTGCCTAGATATTTCCATTTGTATCTATATTGAGTTACCTTTTACTCTAATTAAAATAATCTTGTATACAAAACATTATTTCTTCCTCCCACTATGTCGTCACGCTTACAGCCGATTCCTGCCTCATAGTAGTCACGTGGTCACGATCAATTTTTATTTAAGAAGGTTCTTAATCGGTATTTAAGGCACAAGAAAGGTAGAACTAATTGTTTTAATTCTACATTACACGATAGGAAATCTACAAAACCACCTAACGTGACTTCCACACACAAGACTGAGACTCCTATTCCCATTCCAGGTTGAGGATGTGTACAGCAACATTGTCGACGGGTTTAGTAAACCTGAGAACACTAATGGCAACGAATGTGGCATCATAGTGAACTCTGTCAACACACAGCATCACGGGAAGTGGACGTGCACGGTGTTCGTGCCAGGGAACTCCTTGGTCGGCTCCAAGCAAGTGGTGGTCACAAGTAAGTACTGAGGGTGATGACACTTTCCGTAACTCATGTTCATTGGTTGTTAAATGTTTTCCTTCATATCTGTATGTAGTTAAGTCTATTTGGTGTTAGAACTTCAGAATAGGTTTACTAATATTGAACTAGGCAGAGTGGAGAATTTGAATGATGGTATTGCAAGGGAAGTTTGGTGTAAAGAGCAGTGAATGGAAGTTTGATGTAACTAGTACGGTAACGTTTTCGTTACGTACGTACTTGTTACGTGTACGTTGACGTACTGATCCTGAACCTAGTCCAGCTTAGTTCCTCCCTGTGTGGGAGACCATTTGATCAGTTATAACTCTTAGATGTAAGGGACACAATTTTGTTGAGTTCAGAGTTGTCAGGATGAAATAGTAGTATATAGAGGTATACCTTTTCCTGTGATCACACTTCTGTTCAATGGTTGTCATCAAGCGGTTCACAATTGAGTCTATACTTCCTATGGTTTCTTGTCACCTGTTCATCTCTGTGAAAATTTTATTTCCCTCGTATGTACATAGGTTAGAATAGTTAAATGGTATCTGCTGTTAACTTACAAACTTAAATGTATTCCAGTTAAACCGACGAGTCCAATCCTTGAGATTGAAAACCGAGACAGATTTGATGTGACCACTACGGAAGACAGGTCCGTGGTGTGTTCAGTGGCGGCAGCGCGGCCAGCTGTTGAAATGAAGTGGTACCTCGGCGACAAAGACATCACAACGATGTCAGCTAAAGTGGAAACTCTTACTGACAACATGGTAAGGGTTGATGCGTCAGGGACTGCTTTCCTCACACTCCAATACACTGATGGCAAAGATGGGAGGCTAACCTAACTGCTTGCATGTGTTTGTCTGAACTCTTCTGAATGTATCATTTGATATTCATAGCAAAAAAATGTATTTATATGTGCTATAAGTAACCAATAGCATCCACTGTATTTCCAAATTAGGTCTATGTGGCGGAGTGAAATTGTAATTGAAAGTTTAGAAAACTTAAATTATTGTATTAAAGGACTGGGAACATTAAAAGTGGGTAGCTATGACGGGACATTTATGGTTCAGGGAGACTTTACTCTCCCCTTCCCCAGTGCCTTGTCTTGTTTTACCATAGAATACAAAGGGGCTTCCCAGACCCCTCGCTTGGTCTTATTTAGTTGCCTTTTACGTTCTGCAGGGAATACGGTGGTAGTATTCTTGCAGCCTGTTACCCTAAATGGGAATAACCTAAACGGAAGTGTTAGTAGAGTGTAAGCCTTGTAGGCAATGCACGGGTGGAGTAAAGCTTCACAATACTTTGGGATGTGAGAACACGGGATGTCGCCTTTACTGTTCAATCTGATTGTAGAGTAGTAAGAAATTAAAGTAAAGGTTGGCAATGTTTGAAAGGAAGTGAACATACAGAGGGTAATTGTGTAACACAAGCAGTGTTATTCATCCTGGAAAGTGTGTGTGTGCGCCTCTAATAATATTGTTAGTAGTTTTCCAGCTGTGGAGTTGTGATGGTTTGCTGAATATCCTGTGATTTTTAACATTTTAAGAGTTGTCCTAAATCAGTGTTTTCTTTCCTGTGCAGGATATCTACAAGAGCGTGTCGACCCTAACCAGAAGGTTCCTGCCAGATGATAATGGCAAGAACCTCGTGTGTAGCATCAACCATAAGACTCTCCTCGACCCTGACAATGCATCCGTCCTTGTCAGCGTTGTGTGTAAGTATTAACATCGGGTGGTGTGGATAAGATAGGATAGGGAGGGTGAGACTGTTGCAATTCCAAGGGAGCAGGGAGGAATAAATATGTTGAGAAAGTGAAAGGAGTTTTAAATCGCGAGAAGAAGGAATAGATGAGAAAAAGCTCGAAAAATACCCTGCATGTTTGGATGGGTGCGAGGACAATGTTTGAAGAAAGGCGGAGCAACAGCTGTTCAGTGGCTTAGATAGTCGAGTGTATGTTTCATGAGTAATATGATGGAGATTAACTTGATGTATATAAGATTCATTCGCATAAAGGTATGAATGTACTAGTTTCAGGGGTACAAGTGATGTGTGGTTTAGAAAAGGAAGGGGATGCCTGGATCAGGTTTTTGCTGTGAGACGAGTGTGAGAAATGGTGGGAAAAAGGCTAGTGTGTGTTTTGGGATCTATAGAAAGCATAATGGAATTGATAGGGAGGAATTGTGGACCGTTTTCAGGTTGTATGGTGTAGGTGGTAGAGTTGATAAAAGTGATTATACATGATTAATAGAGTGGCTATGTGTGAGGTATAAAGTTTCAAGGAATACCACAAGTTGAATGGATGGACAGTGAAGTGTTAGCTGGATGAACCGAGACCAATTGTGAATGCTTTAATAGAGACATGACCTCCGTTGGAAGTCACAGGTGTAGGTAAAGGGCTAGATCTATTATGATGCTAGATTAAATTGTTCTTGATATAAATCTTGACCCATGAAACCAGTACTGACGATGTATTTTTTTCAGTCAAGCCTATTGAGAAGGAAGTCACCACGTACTACCAGATTCAGCTTGGGAGTGACTATGAGGTCAAATTCAACTTCTCTGCCAACCCTAAGCCTTACATGATGGTGTGGAAGTATGGAGAAAACCTTGAAAATCCAGAGGGATCCATCAATATTCCTGCCATAGAGGGACGCTATGCTTCAGATATAGAGGTAAAAAATTTGTTTATCTATATTATAAGGTTTCAAAGATGTGGTTAACTAAAGACTTCAATTAAGTTAGGTTGGAATAGCAGCATCAATATAAACTACTTTTATTCTTTCAATTTTACTGTCATTGATATGTAAAGAAACTTGGTTACTACATGTGTTCACTTTGACTGATCACCACCGTAGCATCAACACAGTTAGGGTTGTTCATTGTGTTAATAGTCCATTCTTGTGATTTCCTTATTGTATGAATCCTCTTACTAATTCACAGGTGTTGGCCAATGACATGTACACCGCCAAGCTGACTATTCAAGGCTTTAGTGAAGAAGATTCCAACAAGAATTATTACTTGCTTGTGGAGAATGAGATTGGACAGACCCAGTACATGGTCAGACTCTCCGTACACGATGCTCCTCTAGGTAAATATATAACATAATAAATTTACACGATTTAGGTCACTACTGATGCACAAGCTTCACTCTAAATTCCCTGTTTTGAAAATATTTAAAGTCTAAATGTGTCCAGTGGCAGTGTTAAATTTTTATATTGTTTCACTGTGCTGTTATGGCGCAGTGCCTTGCTTCGTTTCTGGTGAACTTGTGGTGGTCTTAATATTGCATCTTGCTAACCTCCCCGTGCATGTAGAGGGTTGACATGCAGTAATAACAAGTCCGTTATCAATTTTATTGAAACCAATGTTTTTTTGTTGCTTTTGTGGGTGTGGTAATCCACGTTTTTGTGTGTCCCATTGTCCTTAATTTCAAGATGTCAACCATGAGTTATTGTTTCGAGCTTGGCATGAATTAACATAATTAGACAGAAAATAGCCAATTCAGTGTGTGAAGACAACTCCCTCGGCCAGCCAACACGGTAAGCCGTGAGTGTTCAGACTAACCCCGCCCCGCCCCGCCCCTGATGCTGCACCTGCACCCACCTGTAGTGTTCAGGTCACACCACCAACACTCACGTCTGTACAAGGAGACTCGCTGGACCCGAGAGCACCACCATATCAGTTTAGAGATCTGTGATTTTACTTCTTTTTTTTTAAAGGTTTCAAATAATTTCAGTTAATGAGGGAGACGGCAAATGGAGTTCTACAAACAATTTAATTTTTAGGTAAAATAAGTTTAGGACCAATTTTGTATGCAGATTAAGTTACCTTGGGGAGCCCTAGCCATCCCATGATGGAAAAGGTAAACCATTTTGTAGTTGTGTATTGTTGGTGGCCTTCCTAGTGCCTGGAAGCACCACAGACTGGTACTCGGTACTGATGAAGGAAGAAGACCCATAATGAAGCCAATGAAGCATTATAATGAAGAGGCAACATTCTTACATAACCAATCTTAAATTTCATGGTCTATTTTTCCACTTTTTCAACTTTAGTTCTTGAAAGATGGTTTTGTCTTAATGTGCATCAGTTGTGGTGTTACATGAATGTTTGTCTTGTCTCTCCCCTAGATGGTGTCTCTGAAACAAGCAACCATGACAAAATTCCACCCTCTGAGTTATCAGTGTCTGATTTTGATGAGACAGATTCAAGTAAGTCAGGGTGCTCGCGTCCCTCCTGCCAAGCAGTGGTCATGTCCTCATGATCTTACTTCTGTCACTCTCAGACACTGTTCTTGCTATGTTGACTAACATTTCTAGAATGTGAATGTACAACACTAAGTACTAACAAGTTCAAAAAATTTGTGATATTGTATTTGATCACTTGTGGGAAAGTAGAGTTTGAACTTTTGCAAGTTCCAGAGTTCATCTAGGGTTAGAGGGAATATACTGCATGAAACCTCAATAACGTAAGAATTTCTCTTAAAAACATCTTTTCCAAATAGCTTTGGGTACTTCTTCATGCGAGTGAAATGGGAGAAAGTAAATGGTGTTCGCGATGTATGATCTCTTCCAAGTCTTCTGGAAAATTCTTTCATCAGCCTCTTTAGTAGGAATTAAAGGAATAATTTTCAGAGGTAATGCTCTTCCTTCTCGAAACTCTGCATGTCTTAAGTGTTGCATGATCTACTTTATTTTGCATGTATATGTGTGCATCAGTTAAACCATGTCATTAAACCAACTATATGTATTAACCTTACATGTAACACTTGAAATTTCACCAGGAACTTGAAATTTCATATGCAATAAATCAAAGTTGGTGCATGATGAAAATTCACCTGACACAACAGTTTAACAGCTGTGGTGCAGGTGTTGTGCTCAGAGGCAAGGAACTTTTCTGACTGTTTGTACTTCTACCTCAGACGCCTTGAGTGGGGGAGCCATCGCAGGCATCATCATCGTGCTGCTGGTGGTGGTGGTGGCCATAGTGGCGGCAGGCTACGCACGGTACCGTCAGATGTTCTGCTTCGGTGAGTACCTGTTGCTGGGTGGAAGAATGGGGTCAGGAGGGAGGGAAAGCCCTTATTTTAATTTTCAATTTTTTTCTTGTGTTTTTCTTGTGCATGTTTCTTGGGAGGTATCTTTACATCTAATTGCAGACTTGATTGCTGTACGAGTAAAACATTCATTGCAGTAAACCTCAGCCACATCAACAATTGAAAAATGTTTGCACATTCTTGGATTTATATTTGGTAGTGTATAGAATAGTGAATTGAAAATAGTTGGAAGTAGATGAATTGAGGAAAGGAAGTTTTTTGACCAATTTGAAAAATTAATAGTATCTTTATCTACCTCAGAATTTTGATCCACTTGCTTCATAATGTTTAATACAATAAAATTGGCAGCCTCGAGTGTTCAAGGTTAGTGCTCAGAATGAACACCTTTACACTTCACACACCTTGTCATTCATAGTTGTGCACTCATTTTGAAATATTCATACCTGAACACTTTTTGTGCTTAGATCTCGAGTATTAGTCCACTTTTAATACACCTTTGGTAAGCACTGTATCGCCTCTTTATGCAGCCTCACATCCACCACAAATATGCATTGTTGTTTTCAGTTTACTCTGAAAAAAACTGCTTTTGTTTAATGTTTCACAGCGAATGTGTTCATTTAATGTTCTCAACCAACCACACTGTTGACATAGTTACTTGAAGTACTGTTTACCTGCACTAGTTGCCACACTTGCCATCCTGGAGGTGGATTCGATAGATTATTACTTCTTGCCAAAATTTTTAAATACCTGTCTTTTTCCCTGCATAAAGAATGGAAAAGCCACTGCTTATATGATAGTATTTTACATGAAATATCTAAGTTGTATCATAAAGGCTACATTTTCATTAAAATGAGGAGCTTGTAGTTGCTCATATCATGGATGCAGTAATTGATTTAATCCTGTAAATTACAAACCAAATTAAAATATGAAATATTTTCAATTTGCTGAAGATTTAACTAGCCGTCAGACCAAGGAAAAGCATTAGTGTAACCAGTTTACAACTTTATGATAAGAACCAGAAGCCTAATGGTCTTGGTACTCCAACATTTAGGTCGAACAACTGTCATAAGATACAAGGTCAATAAATTCAAGGGTTCATAACATAGTACTGAAGCAAGGTCATCAATATTAATTTGGAATTTTATTATAATAGTTTCTCGCCATTAAGTTGTGGTTGGTTACAACATCTCTTCTGGGAAGCATCTTTCCAATGAGTCCGGATTGAAACCATAAGACATCAAAACACTGGGACTGACCAGCTACTTTGTCTATGGAGAGTATTATATGAAAGTAAAGTTTTCACTGCACGTCACAACTAAGTGTTTCAAAGCACTTCACATTTGTCAGTCAGAATGAGTTTTAAGCTTGTTAGGCTAATCTGCTCCTAGGTAAATTCAAAGGATTTGTAAAGTAAATGGTAAGCAGAGCAAGGTTTAAATTGGTAATGTTTAGACGAGGTCATTTTCCTCTTCACTGGGTCATTGGATGCCTGTCCTTTGGTAAGGAGTCCTTTGGATTGACCCTTGACCTTGGGTGGAATGTCCTTGGTATGAAACTTGTTAGTGTTCGGGATCTAGTTGATAATGGAATTCACTTGAACATAACTGTTCTCCAGAAGGTTTTGTAATTATTTCAGTCAATTAGGGTTCTTGTCTTGAGTTTTCCCACTTTTCTGGAGGTTTGAGAAACTACAGCCTGAGGAATATTTAGAGATGGTTATACCATAGCAGGTGTCCATGGGCAGTGACCGTCCTAAAAATTCTTAACGCAATAGAAAGACTTGAATAGTTTGCTTCCATGTGAGTGTTTTGTGGGTGAGGTAGCAAGGGTTTCTTTGGTCCTCTCAATTTTGTAATCTGATTTAGGTATTTTCTTAGCTTTTCAAAGATGACGAATTATGCCAACCAGCGGGTCAGTCAGCCACCACAGAGGTAAAGGATGTTATGCCCTATACATACATATCATTGATTTGCTTCTGCTTTTGTCTGGAAATGTTCACCCTGTTGCTTTAGCCCACTGGATGCAGACGTAGCAGTGTAGGATGATTATGCTTCAGAAGATGACCACGGCAGCATTTTTGCAAATCTGCATCAACCTCATCTCATTGACCACTTCTTTCTAGGTTCAAGCCTGAGTTACAGTGGATTTGAGTTAGTGTTTTTTCAAGTATTTAGTAGGAAGGAAGGTGCTCTGATTGTTTTTGAAAAAAAATCCAGAAATATTGGTATACGTATCTATTTTTTGTCAATTTGCTTCCTGAAATTGGTTTCAAATTTTATAATTCCACTTATTTTGATGGAACAGTAGAATGGCTGGTTTACAAATCCTATCCTCCAACTTCAAATAAATACCTAATGATAATGTTTAGCTTCATCAATATTTATTTTTCTGGTAACTCCAGTTAACGGCAGTGTATTAAGAAAATACCTGCAGTCTATTTTTGGATACAGGCTGATCCTATCACTACTTTAGGTGGAGAATCTTGATTATTAGTGTTTTTTCAGCACCGCTCAATCCACAATTTTCAAACCTAAGCAATAGTTTGCATACCTTTGGAATATTTTTTAAAGATTTATAAGATTTAACTAGAGTTAGAAACACCATTGTGAAGCATGACTCCCTTCAAACCTTTGACAACAATTATTTGGCTAGGTTTACTGCAATTATTTGGCAACTAAGCCTTCCTAGGATTATATAAATATATATATACATATACATATATATAAATATATATATATACATACATATATATACATACATATATATACATACATACATATATATATAATATATATATATATATATATATATATATATATATATATATATATATATATATATATATATATATATATAACCTAGCCATAAAATTTTGGGGTTGCATGGGCATGATTAAGTTATTCTATATTTCCAAAGTTTCACTGCATGTATCTGATGCTGAGATTTTAACATCTTTATTTCAGTTCTTATTTTCTAATAAATGTGTAAGGGTTAGTCACAATAAGGAAGGGTTACAATATTTATATTGTTTTTTAATATTTTTCCCAATGATTCACAATTATCTGTACATAGCCAGCCAATCTGCATGTCTGCATGGATTTCATGTTGACAAATGAAGGCATAGTTGGTAGATACATCATGAGAATGATATTGTGTTAAATGACATGAAAATTGTTAATGTTAACAACTTAAAAGTTAAGCTTCCCATTACTTTGTATTATCTGTTGTCCTTACATATATATTGGAGACAAAAAGAGGGGCCAAATCACTTGCATGACTTGATAATGAACTCATTTGGAAACTGTATACCACAAAACTTTTTACTAATTTATTTTAAAATAGAAAACCTAACAATCTGTAATTGCCACAAAAATGTCAGTCTTAAAAAATAAAAAAACCTGGACGCCGGTATTTCGGGCTGAGCGCAAGTGCTTTGGTTTACAAAGTGTTGCTTGCATTGTAAACGGAGTTTCAGATTTTCTTTAATTTCTCACGAATTAAAGCTTTTCGTTACGTGATTGCAAAGACGCTTTAACACAACGAATCTGCTATTGACACATGTGACACACAGTGCATGAGACCTTTAGTATAAGGGTGTGCTGGTACAGGGCAAGGGTGGTGTACGCAGCCGTCCTCATGTGCTCTTCTAAGGAAATGGCAATGCAATTAGATGTCCTGTATTTTAGTTCTTTATACTTTCTTCTATAGATCTTAAAGGTCATTTTCCTATTTCCAAAGCTCTTGGACTGTAGCTTCACTGCAACTTATCCTTCACTTATATACTTGGTCATATTAGCAGTGCTGTAGTATAATCTTTCTCATTTGGCATAAATTTAAGTCCTAAGACATAGATGGTTTTCCCCATCTTGAAAAATAGAACCACCTTTGCCCAACATTTCCTTGACTAACCTTCGGCCCGGTCTGCCACAGCCTCACGAGCCGAGAGCAAAGCCCACATCCAAGACCCTGAACGCAACGAAACTGACAATGGCACGGCCAACGATGCCATAAAGGCCTCCACAGACCACGTAAATGGCAAGACTGACAACACAGTGGCCAATGGCAATGGCAACGTGGAACAGACACAAGTGGATGAGGTCAACAATGAAAAAAAGAATACAGATGTGTGAAGAATTTTGTCATATGAAGTGAATGTTTGAATGAATCTCTCTCAGTACACACCTTCACCTAGTAATGGCTTCTACTCATTCAGGAGAACATTAGCACAGGTTGCAAAACATTCAAGGCATGTATGAAAGTGTATGGAGGGGAGTCCTCCCAGTGTCTGCCCAACTTACTGTCTCTAGATAATGTACTCCCAAACCACCTTAACTAAGGGATGCACAGCAGTAATTTTATGCATTCCAAATTGGTTTCTTTCATTAGTTGTGACTCAGGTGATGCAGCCTTTGAAGGGATGCATGAAGTTATTGCTATACACCTAATGGTTATTGTGCCTTAGAAAGGGTGTAAATCATCAAGGGACACTTGATGTAAGTATTGAAGTGGGCATATATTGTGTGCTGAAAGAATGCTATATTTATACACTGAATACTGGTGTGTGTACACTATCACTTATTAGCTTAAGACCTTCGATGTTGCCAGTCCTCATTGCTGATAAGTGTGCTGTTTCAGTCATTCCACATTTAGACATCACAGGTCACATATAGCTTTACTTGTTCCATGAAATGAGATAAGGATCAACTTTGTTCCAATCCTATCTCAGCTCAACCAATGATGTACAGTCTCACATAATCCTTATTGTTTTTGGATGAAGCCACTGGGGCTTTCTTTTTAATGTGATGTCCACAAAGCAGTGTAAAGGAAGTCTGGCAGCACAAACTCAGGGCCTTGGTAGATGTGGAACTCGTGCCTCCCTCTCCACCGCCAAGCCCTGTGTCCGTGCTGCCGTGCCTTGCTGTGCTGGGGCCCATTGGACAAAGGACAGTCTAGTCCTCCTCGCTGATTTGGCAAACTTGCCGCCTCATTTTTATCAATGATAATTTTAAAGTGTAAAGAGAAGTATAATATCGGTCACATTCTTGTATATAATATTGTCCATATATATTTTTAGATGGCAAAAAATGCTTGGTATAATTTGCAACTTAAAATACAATACCAGTCAATTAAAAGTAACTTAAGGACAACTGATTATGTTAAAAGATTTAGGGAAGCATTGAATCTCAATCGGGTTTATCAGGGAAATATTTTCTTGAATCCTTTCTAAGCCATTAAGTCTTGCAAAATTATACTCCCAAGAAATCAAACACTTTTAGAGCGGTTGTCACCAAAAGATCTGAACATGGATGAACATTGTTTTTACCCATGTAAAGTTAAGTGATAGATCTAAGAATTTTAATAAATGTTTAATGGAATATGAATTTTTATCATCCTCTCATGATGTATCTACTGATATCTTTATGTAGTGCATGATGCCTTGAATGCACTTAACGAAAATTTAACTTGTGAGTTATTGAAAGTTGAGTTTTATATGAAATTGAACATTGATTAATTATGGACTCATCTTGCATCCTGCTCAGCACCGATCGGCTCACCTGACCTTGAAGCAAAGGACATCCGAGAAGAACAGTGAGTCCCACAGTGTTTGTTTTCACCTTCCTCACAACAACTTTAGACAAGGTTGTCATACAATTCCTGTTCCCAGTAATATCTAGTTTCATAAAGTTGTTGTTACTTTACACTTGGGTTATCTTACTCCTGTCCTGTTGTCCTCTTTACAGGGTCTGGCGACAAGCGGGATTTTTTTTTACATACTTTTGTTGTCCCTTGGCCAGTGCCCTTTTAATGTTAACTGCTTCTCTCATAGCTGACCCCTTAACGAGGTGGCAGGACACCCAGCTACTATAACTAACTAGTCCTTTTTCTTTCTACATAAGTTGTATACCTGACTAAAAATGTTCATTAGTCCTCTATTGTCAAGGTTAGAATATTCCTGAGTGTTCTTCCTTATTCTTAAACTTGCTAGGCCCGCCCCTTGTATTGCAGTCCCATACACCACCTTGGTTGATGTGCTGTGACACACTACCACGGAGGAAAGAAATTACCCTATTCCTTGGCAAATCATTTTTATACACTACTTATTTAGGTCAATATACATAGTTAACAATATTAGTTTGATAATTTTCATTTCATATCAAGTCAAGACCAATTAATTAGTTGCAGTAATACAAATAAAAAATAAAATATTGGTCACTAATCCGTTGGTCTTTTAACTTGATATGAAAGTGACTTGCTATCTTTCCAAAGTTGCATTTGCGGTCTTGCTGTTTTTACAATGATCCCAAATTTTAAATACTATCAATCAAAAGATTGGCCGTCCCTTGAGAACCGGGGATGCCCAATCCTTTCTAAATTTGAGGTATACACTGAATTTTGTTTGGCTTTATAATAGAATAGAAGTCACGGTTTTACCACACAAGGGTAATCCAATACTTCCTGTGTACAAGAGGTTTTTGCAATTAGCTTCCTCCCCCAATAAAAGTTTTGTAACTCTTGTAATCAATTTCGTTTTTGTGGTTTGTGTGTAAGTACCACAGGGAAATTAGGATTACAAACCGTTATGGTAAACAAGATGCTATTTTTGAGGAAGGCAGTTCCTTATATTCTTGTTCCAGTTGTAATCCTTAAGAAACATCATTATTAATAGTCTTAGAGACGGTGTAGCAATAACCAAATGTTCAAATGGCAGTTAGAGTTTACATGAGGTTGTAATACATACACAAGGTGACTACACATGACTGGCATGCTTGCATTGCGTGATTTCATATTAGGTGACCCTAATCAATTGCTACTCCGCTTAGTTTTTGGCGATCAGATTATCCAATTAAGAGGCAGTGAATAAATCTGTCTTGAGGTGTCCTGTCACCATATGTTGTACTGTTATTGGCAGCATTTTAGTTTATTTAGTTTTGTATTTATGATATTTCAACGGCCTCTGTTAGTGGTGGGTGGAAGTAGACTGTAGTGAGTGGAGTTTACCACAACTCATTTTGGCAAGTCTTATGCCAAGGTAGGCTTGGTGGCCGTATAATCAACACAATGTGACGTCTTGCCTGATCACAGATGGTGGTAATTACTCGTCATTTTGAGACTATACTCATCAAGCATCTCCTGCCATGGTGAATGTTTATCTATGATGTCACAGTTTCTTAGCCGCTTCAAGACATCAATTGGCCTAGCACAATCCTGCGTGGGATTTAGGCCTCGCCAAAACGGTAGACAAGTCGATGTAAGCTGTCTTGCTCTCAAAAACACATCACTACAACACTTGATTCAGCAACACAACCTCACTATTGGCTCACAGGCTGCAGTAACATTCTTTAATATGTATATATGTATTGTCTCTTGGTATTCAATAATGGTTGATAGCAAAAAAATTTTGGTTTTGGTCACCAAATTAACAAACATTTACTTTCTAAAGTTCTAGTACCAATTAACGTTATTCTATTCACATTTTTTTATTACACATTTGGTGAGGTTATTTTGACTAATAATAAATTAGCACACACCCACTGTACACCGACAACTAGGGATTTTTAGGAAGATTAACACAATTTTTGCTTATACCTCAAACTCTGAAAGCAAAGTCTCCGTTTTATCCTGTTATAATCCTACATAGTCTCCTTAACAAGGATGTTACTAATAAACATTGAAATTGATAAATCACATTAGCTATTTAGTAATTTGAATACAGGTGCTAATGAGTAGTCAATTGTATTCTATTGTGTATTCATCTTGACCTATATGTTGATCTTGAGTACTGACCTCTTACTGACACATGCCTGTTCCAGCAGTGACACAGAGAGTGCAAGAGGCCCAACTGCCGCCCATCCTGTCACCCTCAAAGACAGACTTGGACAATTTACAAAGGTCTTCAAAAAGTCAAAAACGGATCAGGTGATACAATTTGTTACATCCAGGAAGATTGCAGTTCATTATCACTAATACAAATTTCGATATTGTAACTATTAATCTTCACATTTATAGGACATTATACAAGTTTTTGGAGACGGGCTTGTATGATAATGTTTTTGTCATTGATTTTAAAAGTGTTCAGTAGACAGCTAAGGGAAAATTGTGTCAATGACTTGCCTCTGCTGCATGAATTTTTATAAGATAAGGTTGGTGAAAGATCATCTCCATAAGGGAAAGAATCATATTTCAGCATAGACCATAAATTACTGTATTACTATAATTGACCAGTATCTGATGAGAAGGAATTAATTGTTTTTGTGATGACAGGATGTAAAGATGGATGATGTTGAGAAGAAAGCACTCACTAAAGACATGACCAACAAGGAAACGGCCAACAAGGAACACAATCCAGAAGAGAAAGAGGTGAGATTTGTGTTCTTTTTATTGTAGCTGCTAACAAACAATAGAATCAAACCTCTTGAAACTATAGAAACTACACAACACTTGGTACTTATAACTCACTCCTGTAAACAGCACAGCACGTAGACTAATTATTTCCTTGCTGAAGAAAACTGACTTGTTGGTTTAATCTCCCTAATGAAGTGTGTAGATATTCAAACGGTACTAATTATGTGCATAGGTGTGGGTGCATGTTCTATAACAATTGAAAAAAAATATTGCACAATTGTGTTTATTACTACAAAGAAAGTATTTTGTGCTTTTAGACTAAGGAAAGTTTTCAAGACAATTTGTGTTCATAGATTTCATTGCAGATTCCATTCCTCTCACTTAATCTCTTTCCTAATCTCTCAAGTAATCTAAAACACACTCCCCATTTTCCAAAGAAAGTAATTTAATCTGAAACCTTAAAAATTCAAATTCGTAACTTGCATTTTGCTTTTACTTGTGATCACGTTAACCAAATTAAGACAGAGGCAGAGTGTACACAGCCCACGTGGTTGTACAAGTCACATTCTCATAACCTCTCATAGTTCAGATTTGTCAAAATTATATCAAACTTGTCTGCCCAGATTTTTTGGTCCAAGTTAGTGTTGAGTTTGAGGGAATTTATTATGTGCAAGTTAATGAATTTTGTTGCAAACTTTCTGATGTCACTTCTATACCAGAGGACACATTGTTTTAGATAGTTATGCACATTAATTAATTTGTTACAAGCTTTCTGACGTCACTCATCTGCCAGAGGAAACTGATATTTCTCTCACGTACTGCCAAGTAAAATCTCACAATGAGGAAAACCAAGGATGTCCCGTGTCCAATGAGATCATGTATTGTGTAGGTATTGTTGGTGTTCTCGGTTGTGTTCACATTGATGATACGTGAATAACTTCCCGGGTAATGTTAGGAGCTTTCTGCTCATGAGTGGTTTTCCTTTTTCAAGCATACAGAAGGAACACTTCCTGAAGAAACAAATATCCCACAGATCAAAATTGAACCCAATGAGTTTCAAATGAAAGAGGTAGGATGTCTGGTAATAACATAATAATTTCTATTATCATAGTTTATTTAATCCCTCCATCCAGTGGACAATTGGAATGGAGGGAACTGTATGTTACAATTTCCTCATTTCTTTTGGTGGAGCTTTTTTCCAGTATTTAGTGTATAAATAGAAAGGGCAATGTGTTTGCATGTAACTTTTTTTACTTTTTCAACAGACTAATCGCCTCTACAAGTAGATATCATACAGGTAACTTTTAATACTGTGTTTCATGCCTCGGCTTACATTACCGCTTGACAGCAAGGTGTGTGTGTGTTGGGGGAGTGTTTGTGTGGGGGGAGTGTATTTACTTAGTAGTAGTGTAATATACAGGGCTGTGATCTTAAGTCTCCATATCTACACTTACCCACTTACACATGGACTGTTTTGAGATTGTATGGGCGAGGTGAGGTGGTAGATAGTTCAATGTACTGGGAACTAGCGTGAGCAATTATGTTCATGTTCGAGTGGATGTATTTCATGGGTGTGTAATGTTAGTTAGGTAAAGGATCACGAAACTTGAATCCACTGCTATTTGTAGATACTGGACTGGTAGCTGAGTCAAAGGAAAGGTTGAAACAGCTGATAGAAGTGTTTGTAAGGCTGTGTAAAAGGAGGGAATTGAGTGTGTAAAAGTTAATTAATGAAGTGTCCGAAGATGGTAGGAGGAGGAGGAATGTAATGTTAAATGTTGAGTTCTTTGAGAAGATAGAATGTTGGAAGTACTTAGGGTTGCATGTTGTTATGGATTGAGGAATAGATGGAGAAGTAAAGTGTAGAATGAATGAAGTAAGGAAAGAAGGTATGGGAGGAACGAATAGAATGTTTAAATTTATATTGCTTGGAATGGATGCAAAGAGAATGTTGTATGAGCTAGTAGTAATATAACTGGAATGTGGGAGTTGCAGAGAGAACGAGATAGAATGTAATGTGGAGACGAGGTGTTGAAGGAGTGTGTGGAGTAACTAACATATACAGATCAAATGAGAACTAGTGTTGAGAGTCGGTTAATGAAACACAGCAGGGAGTGTTGCGTGTGGAGAGAATGGATGAGGAACAAAGAGTGAAGATAAAAAGGTGTGAAAGGTGTGAGGTTTAGAGGGAAACCACAAATTGAATGAATACACACTGTGAAGAGAGCAATGCAAGAGATGTTTGTGGAGCAAGTAAGAATGATTGTGTGTGATAGAGTTGAATGGAGCAGTTGTGGTTCAGGCTCAATAGGAGGTTCTAACACACCCGGTCTAACCAGCTGTTTGGGTCAGGGGATGGGATGGGAATTTGATGTAGCAGCTGTTAGCCACAATTGTGTAGCCCTGATGCAGAAGTCACTGATTAGGCAAGATGCACGAAAACCTCCCATTTAGGCCGTGTCTCTTCATGCATTAATAACCGTTCTCTATACATCTCTATCATGTACAACCATTCTTCCTTGCATGCATCTAACATTCCCTTCACACTGTCAGTCCATTCCATTCACAGTCTTCCTTTTAACCTCACATCTGATCAATTTCTCTTCTTCATCAATTGTTCCTGATCCATTCTTTCCACGTATCCACCAAACCATCACTACAGTTCTTGCTCGGCTCGATAACCCAACTCTCTCATTGCATCAGTTCTCCTTTACATTTGTCATTTCTCACTCGACTCGTATGAATTGCTCTTCACAAACTCCTTTATCAGCGGTCTCCATCTTTCCTCTGAATCAGCCACCAATGTCGTATCTGCAAACAAAAGTTTATTCAGATTCTAGATAAATCATCAGCATTCACACTTTATTCCCATTAACTCGCTCGCTCACAGTAAACACACATCTTCCTCCCTCTTCTAAATCCACACTGCTCATCACAAATCATTCCCTCTGTATCCTCACTAAGCCTTAAAATTATTATATTCATGGTTATTAACCTTACTTTTATACAAAAAAAAAAACATATCTACTCAGCCAGTCTATCGGCACCACTTGCTGCTCATTTTGGATTCTGCCTCTTCAGCTACATCCACACTTCCTTCCTCACACTACCATTAACTTCCTTGCCTCAGCCCACCACCCACATGTCATACCTTACATACACACCTTTCAAGCACCTGCCGCCCGGTGGAATACTCCAGGAGAGGTACTTACGGGGATGTAGGCAGTGCTGCAGACTGAGTGATTCTCCGTGTCCTCTCTTCCCGGTTCCCTTAGTGTCTCATTTACACAAGAGAGCAGCTGCAGCCTGCCCTCTAAAGACAACTTCTTCTACTACCTACATAACATTACTACACCTTACACTTTTACACTCTCTTCAAATCAAAATTTAAAAATGGCTTCACCACATCCAGCCTCGGAGTCCCCATCTGGGGAGGAGACCACAAGTGTCCCCAGGTCGGACTGCCCCTCTGCTGACGACCTCGGGTGTCTTGACACTTCCTCTAATACTTTTACTCTCGATTTCTGCAACATTCGTGGCCTTAGATCTAATTTCCAATCTGTAGAACACCATCTCTCCTCCACTAAACCTCATCTTCTCTTCCTAACTGAAACACAGTTGTCTGTGACTACTGACAGCAGCCCCTTCTCTGTTCCCTCCTACTTTCTCTATCCTCATTTTCAATCCAAAGCTGGTTGTTGCGCAACGACATTACTTGCTCTCGTGCCCACAATCTTGAATCTTCAGAATTTTCTACCATCTGGCTAAGACTTCAATGTCACTCTAACTAAATTCATCTGTGCTGTATATCTCTCACCTAATTCCTCTGACTATGTAAAATTCTTTGACTATTTGACTTCCAAGGTGGAGCACATCCTATCTCACTTTCCTTATGCTGAGATCTCCATTTTAGGGGATTTCAATGTTCACCACCAGCTTTGGCTTTCATCTTCTTTCACTGACCAACCTGGTGAACAAACCTTCAACTTTGCTATCCTTCATGACCTAGAGCAGCTAGTGCAGTTCCCTACCCGTATCCCTGACCGCCTTGGAGACACGCCCAACATTCTTAATCTTTTCCTAACTTCCAACCCTTCAGCTTACTCTGTTAAACTTTCCTCTCCGTTGGGCTCCTCCGATCACAATCTTATTTCCGTTACCTGTCCTATCACTCCAGTGCAGCCTCAGGACCCGCCTAAGCAGAGGTGCTTCTGGCATTTCAACTCAGCTAAGTGGGAAGACCTGAGGCAGTACTATTCTGATTTTCCTTGGGATGATTATTGCTACCATGTCAGAGATCCTTCTCTGTGTGCCAAGCGCATAACAGAGGTGATTATCTCTAGCATGGAGCTATACATTCCTCATACTTTCTCTAATACTAAAGCTAAAAACCCCTGGTTTAACTCTGCTTGTTCTCGTGCTGTCAATGATAGAGAGGCGGCTCACAAACGGTACCGTAGCCATCCATCTGCTGAAACTCATGCCCTATATATTTCTGCCCGTAATCATGCCAAATCTATTCTCCAACTTACTAAAAACTCTTTCATCAATAGAAAATGTCAAAATCTTTCCAACTCTAACTCTTCTCGTGATTTCTGGCATCTAGCCAATAATATCTCTAACAATTTTACTTCTTCATCTTTCCCTCCTTTACTTCAACCAGATGGCCCCACAGCTGTCTCTTCTTTCTCTAAAGCTGAACTCTTCGCTCAAACCTTTGCTACTAACTCTACTTTGGATGATACTGGGCATATTCCTCCTATTTTTCCACCCTCTGACTACTTCATCCCTAAAATTAAAATTCTTTATTATGACGTTTTCCAGGCCCTCTCTGGCCTTGATTCTCGGAAGGCTTACAGTCCGGATGGAGTCCCTCCTGTTGTTCTCAAAAACTGTGCTTCCGAACTCGCTCACTGCCTGGTCAAACTCTTTCGTCTGTGTCTCTACTTCTACCTATCCTTCTTGCTGGAAGTTTGCTCACATTCAACCTGTCCCTAAAAAGGGTGACCGCTCCAATCCTTCTAACTACCGCCCTATAGCTTTGATTTCCTGCCTTTCTAAAGCCTTTGAATCTGTCCTTAACAAGAAGATAATGAGGCATCTATCAGCTCACAACCTTCTCTCTGATTGCCAGTATGGTTTCCGTAAAGGCCGATCTACTGGTGATCTTCTTGCTTTCCTAACTGAATCTTGGTCATTCTCTTTTAGGGACTTCGGTGAAACCTTTGCTGTCGGCCTTGACATATCGAAAGCCTTCGATAGAGTCTGGCATAAATCTTTAATTTCTAAACTACCCTCCTACGGATTCTATCCTTCTCTCTGTACCTTCATCTCTAGTTTCCTTTCCGACCGGTCTATTGCTGCTGTAGTGGACGGTCATTGTTCTTCTCCTAAAACTATCAACAGTGGTGTTCCTCATGATCTCCTAAATCTGACTCAATGCCCTATCCACTCCTATGCTGATGACACCACCTTGCATTTTTCAACGTCGTACAACAGACGCCCAACCCAACAAGAATTAAATGACTCAAGGCGAGATGCTATAGGACGCTTAACTTCTGATCTTTCACTTGTTTCTGATTGGGGCAGAGCAAACCTAGTTTTGTTCAATGCCTCAAAAACTCAATTTCTACAACTATCTACTCGACATAACCTTCCAGATAACTATTCCCTCTTCTTCAATGACACTCAACTTCCCCTCTCCACCACATTAAACACACTCGGTCTATCCTTTGCTAAAAATCTAAACTGGCAATTTCATATCTCTACTCTTGCTAAATCAGCTTCCAAGAAGTTAGGTGTCCTATGGCGTCTGCGTCCATTTTTCTCTCCCTCTCAGCTGCTTGCTCTGTACAGGGGCCTTATCCGCCCATGTATGGAGTATGGCTCACATGTCTGGGGGGGCTCAACTCACACAGCTCTTTTAAACAGGGTGGAGTCTAAAGCTTTTCATCTCATCAACTCTCCTCCTCTAACTGACTTTCTTGATTCTTTAAGTCACCGCCGCAATGTTGCATCTTTATCTATCTTTTACCGCTATTTTCATGCTGACTGCTCTTCTGAACTTGCTAACTGCATGCCTCCCCCCCTCCCGCGGCCTCACTGCACAAGACTTTCTACTTCTTCTCATCCTTATTCTGTCCATCTTCCTAATGCAAGAGTTAACCAGTATCTTCACTCTTTCATCCCTTACACTGGTAAACTCTGGAACTCTCTTCCTTTGTTTTTCCACTTGCCTATGACTTGAACTCTTTCAAGAGAGGAGTGTCAAGACACCTCTAATGTTAACTGGATCTCCACCCCTTGCTTCTATTCTCCTACTGTCCTCTTTACAGGGTCTGGCAACAAGCGGGATTTTTTTTTTTACTTATTTCCGTTTTCCCTTAGCCATTACCCTTTTAATAAAAGCACACTCCACCACATCACTGCCATTCTTCCTTCCACTCTTGAACTGTATTACACTCGGAGTATTCCATCATATCTTGATGCTCTATCACTTTCTCTCTTTGGCCATAGTCACTCACTTTCAAAACTTCCTTATCACCCAACTCACCTAGCCAGCACAGCCAACTTCCTTCCCACACCCGACCCAGCCAGACTAGATGTTACAGAACGTCCCATCCATCCTGTAGCTCCATTAGTGTCTTCACAACTGTAATAATAATAATAATATAATCAATCCATATAGTGACATAACACCTGCCTTTCAAAATATTATCATCGTCCTTGACTATTTCTTATCGAGCATTATCTATCAAACAACTATAATGATGTTATGCATCTACCAATAGCCAACTGTGATTATTTGAAAGCAGATATATATATATATATATATATAACTCTTATGCTTGTTAGTACATAGATGGCTTTGTGTGTGTGTGTGTGTGTGTGTGTGCGCGTGTGCTTGTGCTTGAGACGTGCATGTTCTGCTCTCTAAATGTTTGTGATTTCAGCCTGTGTGTGTTGCCTAACCTGGAAGACTGTACTTTTTACTAAATCTTGACGTAACCCATAGCAAGTGTCAATTAACTTTCATCAGCTTGCATCTAAACTATTTTACGATACATAATCTCTATTAATTCAAAATGCATTACCAGATTTGAGAAAAAACTAAACCGCAATATGGAGTGTCATAAGCATGTCTGTCTTCTGTGCAAACAAATAAAATCACAATATAACTTTCCTGATGACTGGCATGGAGCAGAAACCCGCCTATTAAAATAATTAATTCCTAGACTCCTTCACTTTCAAGACGTTCACTTTTCTCCATCAATCAACTAACAATTTCAGTGGAAACATGATGACTATTCCTGCAGAAACCCATCAAAGTACAGTCTCCCAGCTTGTTTGAGATGTTGTTTCCTGTGTGTGTAAACAGTGATAGCATGCTGACTTAATGCCTGGCCTCTTGATTCTATATATTCATTAAACTTACATGAAATGCCACAAGGGATTATCAAACTTCTGGTAAGCCCACTGCAAAGATGGCGTTGATCCCTTGTGATTTTTGTTGTGGTGGTTCTGCAAAGGGAGGAAGCACGCATCAATAAATATCATGATTCAATAAGTACACTGTTTCTGTCTTCGCCTTGCAAACATTATAATTTTGATGGAAGCTATAACCATTCAGTTCCTTTTATTGACATTATGCTAGATGCTACTATTCAGCATGTTTATTATTCCTGAACCTGTGAATCATTTTACTGTAATACGTAGTTACATGGGAAACAGTTTGCTACTTACAAGAGAAGCCTTAGATTAGATGTGGTTCAGAATTTCCCAGCCTGTCTTACTTTTGACCACTAAAAGGTTTTGAGAGATGGCAGACATGAAGGAGAAGCAAGTGTACAATATTTGCTGACATTCAGTGGTTTATCATTATTGAGTTGTTACTGTAATGAAAAAACTGGAAAATTTTTCCAAAGGCTACTTACCTCCATCCTTTGTACATTTGCTGTTTAATCACGACTGGAAGTCTCCGCGTATCCGCTTGTATTTTGATTCTGTGTTGAAGCTGAAATGAGTTGTCGTTCACAGGTTGTTTATGCAGAACTGGACCTTAGTAAGGGAGAATTAGAGAAGAAAGCAGAGGTGAAGACTGATGAGAAAACAGAATACGCACAAATTGTCGGCACCATCACTGACAACCGGGAAGACGAGAAGAAAGAATAAACTAATGTAACGCGTTACCTTCACCTGACAAACTGATGCTGGAAAGGTGATTTTTTGCATGAATTATCATCTTAACTGCCTTTGTGATTTTACAATCTTAAGCAGCCGGTGTGCTTGTAGCATCACTGAGTTATTTTATAATAGTTCATGACGCACCTAACTTTTTATACCATGTAACAGACAAAGACTTTTGGTGTGATGTTAAACTAGAGATCCTAGAAAGTAGAGTCACTGTTTTAAGATGTGTGATTTTATTTATTGTCACTGCAATGCTGTCCAAGATTTGTCACTTGTAACAAGTGGGTTTATAAGATTTATTTCAACCCATCCCCTGTAAATGTTAGGGCAGCTAATTATGATTTTATGTATTGAATGTATGTAAGAAACTTTCATTTATATATGCAAAAACTTTTACAAGCAACATAAAAAGTTTTATCTTGTTTCAAACTATAAAGACTTTGAGGTGTTGGCGAGCTAATAAAGAGCCGAGTTGAGTTTCTGTATTTTACCATCGCCTCTAACACACAGTGGAAGTAAAGACTTATTCTAATGCAGTATAACACACTATTATTGTTGGGCAATGGTGCAGGGTAATGCTAGGGATACTTTTAAGGAAAACCTATTGTCCAACGGGGCCGCATAATACTGTACGTAACATTACTATCACCAAGATGGAAGAACTCTTCATAACTTGACTCTTAAGGGGACCCAATGTCTTTTAGATGAAAATATTCAAATCTCTTTCCATATGACTACAACACTCAAGCCTAGAGTGGAGCTCACAAAACAATGTCATTATGACTCCCTGATGGGGATCATCTACTACATCTTTCCCCAGCATTTTGTTGTCCCGGCTAATTCCTGACATGATCAGTACACCTGAAGGTACAATGAACACTGCATAATGTTCAAACCTGGCAAAGGAACTGAATGAAAGGAGTAAAAATATATAGGGAAGGCCTTAAGTGGTAAATTCTAATGAATATAATATCCTAATTTTGTATGTGCCATTTCATTACAATATAACACACATAAAACTGAGTTTTCTATGCATAACTATGGAGCTGTACAATTGGTAGTTTCTCGAGTCTCACCCCACAGTGGAGGTAACCACTTGTATGAAAATAATTATTTTATAATGTGTATGCAAACATACACATTATTGATATACATTAGAACCTTGCAGTACGAGTGCCCCATTGTACAAGTAATTTGCTTAACGAGCTGCGGCTTGTGAGTATATACGAGCTCTGTCATGGAACGAATTAAACTTGTATTGCGAGGTTGTACTGTATATGATAGTTCAGATTATATTCCCCGAAAAACAAGTTTTCTCTCAAGACATGCGATTACAACAATTTAAGTCCACTCTTATTTTTCGGCTAATTATGCAAGGAAGAATATGTTGCAAGACCTGATACATGGATCTTTTGTCCAGTAATATTTAATTTGATGACAATATATAGGAAATTTTTTAAATCAGAGGAAGAAAGTCATATCTTTTTAGAAATTAAATTAAATAGACATTTTCTTAATTATTAGTATTCTTCGAACTATTCATGCATAATTAGTTCAATATAGTGCATTTCCAAACAAGGTAATGATAATCAAGATAATGACTGTACCTTCAATTGAATACCAGGCAATGGGTCCTTTTAAGCAGCTCTCAGGCCATCTTTGCTGCCAAACTTAGCCTGGCTCCCCTTCACCCTTCACCCTTCGCCCTTCACCCTTCAGCATGGTTCTAGGCCTTCAAGTTGGCTTGATGCAGATTGTGTTTCCAGAAGAGCCAGTTCTCAAGATCTCAGCCTGGAATGAAAGTTCTCAGGTGTAACCTCTAAATCACCAATTGGTGTTCTGTAGTGTGTTAAGCTAATTGGTTATGCAGACTTATGATAATGTGTGATGTAAAAGCTGACATACATGTAAATAAACCTTGATTCCTTATCACTGTGTAGTAATACTGTAGATTAATGTTAGCAAGTATGTAGATGGCTGACATGAGAAGGTAGTGTACTGTTTGAACAATAAGCATGAATATAGTGTAAACAATGGTCAGCCATACGCCTTTTCACTCTGGGCTTTTTGTTTTCTTGCTAGGGACCTTAGGTTGATTATGTACCTGATGCTTTCCCACCAGACACATGACTGATGCAACACACACGACAAACCTGCAACAAACCATTAACATGTTAAACTAAAATAATAACATTAATGATGTTTGATTTTCATTGTGTACAACCAACTGCAGAGTCTATTGTAAATTAATAAATAATATACAAGATAACTATCATTGGTTAAACTTCACTTATTTTCACTAAATAAGATGATTAAAATAACATGCAGGCAAAGATCTTCCAGAAATGAATGAAACTTGAGTTTGTGTGAAACATTATACATAGTGACTGATACAAAGTCTAATATTTTTGTAAGAGAAAATGTTGCTTATAATGTTCAGTGCATCTGTGAAATCCCAATAGTGTGCATTTCTGGGGGTTGGGGGTGTGATACCCACCACAGGACAGAGGGTGAGCAATGCTCAAGTTATGCATCTTCACGTAAATGTAGAATACAAAATGTATCTAAATAATTATACATAATGTGTGTATGCTGACACGTGTAATGTAATTTTGTATCATGTTTGTCTACAATATAACATGATTCTGTGTGAACATTTGTTTCATCTACATACCTAAATGACCTGTGTTGGAGCGAGTGTTGAGTGGTTATTAAGATTGATCAAGGTGTTTCATGAGCAGTGTTAGGGGAGGCGGTGGTCTAGTGGCTAGCGGTCGGGCATACCAACTCCCGAGTTCGAGCCTCGGCACGGGCTAGCTACTTTTCTTTGGAAAAACCACTGAATGGCCAAAGATCACCCACATGCTGCCATAACACTGTCCTCGACGAGACTGCAAAGCTATATGCATCGAGGAGCTTCCGCGGGCAGCATGAGCCTCTCAATAAGAAAAGAGGCGTCACTTAAAAGATTTAACCTGCGCTACTAACTGGCAGAGGCCGACCATTTAACACCTCCATTAAGCCTACCGGCGCCACAGGTAAGGACAAAAAACTAATACAAATTTACCGAAAATACCTGACCTGGAGAAAGGACAGACTACCTGGTTTGGATACTATAAAAAAAAAAAAATAGTTACTTATTATTATTATCACAGTGACCATCTTCATTATCATTATTATTATCATTATGGCAGTGAGGATGTCAATCATAATTATTTTAAACGAAACAATGGCAAAACTATATCCATCAAGTAATATATAAACACAGTACACATATCACACCTTATAGAGTGTAGTGGCGGGGCAGGGTTCTCAATGTTACTGTTCTTAGGGATCAATGGTCACGGAGTAAGGTTGGATGAATTAAACTTTACAATTAACAAAAGGAAAAAAAAATAAATAATAACTCACCTTGACCGAGGAGGAAGGAAGGGAATGGCAGCTCAGAATCTGTCTTTTTCCACGTATCATCTTCTTTATTTGAGAAACTCGTTTTGCCTGTCGATTCCTCAACCTTAAGGGTATTCTGGTGTCCACTCAGATAACTTGAATCTACTCGTGTGTTGGTGTTTCTTCTGATATTCTTCACACTACAAACACAGGGACGGCTTGCCTTCCCGCCATCTTGGATTCACTGCTTCACTCCCTAATTGAACCATAACTCGTCATTAGTTTTTTCATAAATTATAAAACTGATCGTGTTCATATAATCCTGTTGTTGTTTTTTTCCTGATATATTTTGCATTCTTTTTAGTGTAAATGTAATGCCACGTCTTTTTCAATGGATTAAGTCTATGGTATTAATATTGTGACGGAAAACAGTACTTCAATGGAGACCAACAGTGGAATTTATTTGCGATTAACGTACTTTTTAGCCTCCATTAGTATCATACGTCGGGGATCAATTATTATTTTCCCTTTCATTACATTACTTGGGTTACACATTTGCTTATAATGACTAGCACCGCCTGAAACCTTCACAGATGTGTTGAATACACTATGTATAGTATGTAGAACTTCATATTCATATCGATAGTGTCCAAGCAGTAGTTAGGCAGATTTACCGGATTTTTTTCCAACCATGTATAGTATAAGTGACAAACAATGCTAAGTCTGGGATAGCATGCATTCCTTATTTATATTACCGATCTTGGAGCCATTTTTTTCTGGTATATACTCGGTGTTGGCTGACAATTACAATCCCACACTCAAAAACAACTACAATTTACATCCTACACTCTAAAATAGCACCACCTTCTTACTCACTCACTGCTGCGTCCTGTCTCTCCTCGTCCACACTCAGCACTGCACTGCCTCTCAACACCTCCACGATGCTTCAAATGTGTTCATACTTCCGACGCCTTGTTCGAAGCAAAAATTTAATTGCGACATTTTTCTTCTTAGATGTCTTACCTTCCATTAACCAAACCTAATATTTCAAACCTTGTCACCATAACATCATAACACCAGGAACATTGCTTAGCTATACTCTTTTTTAGCTTAATTACATGAACAAATCAGTCAGCAACAAGGGGTCAGACTTCATTCAAATCTTAAATACTGAGTCATAATTAAACAACCAAGCAGTGTTCCGGTCTTTCTCAATCACTGTAGGAACTCTATATACTTGACTATCAGTAATATTCTTTTATATTTGTATTACTCTGCATAATTCTATAGATCACAGTAGTTCCTTATAGTTCGGGATTATAAATGAAAAGCAACATGTATACAATTCAGTTTATATATACTTATATCATACAGTTCCCTGAGATCTGCCGCCAGGTGTAATATGCACTGCTTACTGAACACACCATAACATTCCTTCATCTTTAACTGATCAATAACACATGCCCCTTCTTCACCCCCTATACATACATACAGTTCAGTTCAGTTCAGTTCGCGGTGCATACTTCTCATTTCAAGACGGACTCCAAAAGAAATACATTAAAAACAAAATCTCCCACGAAATAACACCATCTTCAGGCGTGCGTGCGTGCGTGCGTGCGTGCGTGCGTACACCTCAGCCACGCAACGCAACGCACACTCAATACAATAGGGTAGAAATAAAATATATAATAATAATCCACACAGCTGACTATGTGGCGGCGGTTGTAACAAGGAAGACACACACCATCTAACACACACACACACACACACACACACACACACACACACACACACACACACACACACACACACACACACACACACATACACACACACACACACATTCACACACGCACATAATTTACTAATGCACATAATTATCCGGTGCATCTACATTTAATTAGAACAAAAAATAATAATAGCCGATGATAAAGACGGAAGGGAGTAAAGAAGAGAAGGGAGGTTAGCGGCGGCGAAAGTGTTTAGTATCTACCTCCACTGTCTGTCTGTCTGGCTGTCTGTCTGTCGCCGGTCTTTTGGGAATCCCAGTGAGAGCCAGACGCCAGCCCAGCGGCAGCACAGAGTCTGCCGGTGAAGAACAAAGCGCCATGCCATCCTCCTCTCTCCTCCACCTCCCTCCCCTTCCCCTTCCCCTTCCCCCTTGCGATATTATAGGAAAATACAAAGGTTGATTATTGCAGATGGACGTTATACCGACCATCTATATATTAACAAGACGATTATTCAGGTATTAGATACATAACAATACACACACACACACACACACACACACACACACACACACACACACACACACACACACACACACACACACACACACACACACACACACACACACAGTAACACTACAGTCTGCATCACATGACTTTTTTTCAATACATATATAAAACAACATTCATCACGAGCGTTACTTCAAGAAGAATTTTTCGTACAAATAACACGATCACATTATAAGGCACAGATCTGCTTTTTTTGATTCATTACATCGATGAGAAAGTTGTGTGACGTGTATGCAGTGACATCAACGTGTATTTGCGTGTGAAAAGGGAATGGGGAGGCGACATGTAATGGGTAATGGGTATGAGGAGTGAACAATGGGTGAAGCAGGAATGGTGTGATGGTGAGGTTGGACTCCATTGTAAAGGAAGGTAGCTGGGATGGGTGTGAATGGCGTCTGTTGCAGGTCTCACCCATTCTTCTCTCCAGTCGAGTTAGGGTGAGGGATTTTTCTGGGTACTGGAGGGTCCGAGAAGCTAAAGGATGCTGAAGGGGTGGAGGGGGAGGTGATAGGAGTGGGTAGCGCCTCAAAACAACTGGCTTCTGAGAGTAGTTTGCTGAGGTGGGGAAGAACTGACAACCATGTACTAAAAATGCAACGATGGTTAGGGAAGGCAAAGGCTGGTGGTTATCTGACAACATGATTCTAGCGATATTGAAACAGCACTTGCCAGTAACCCGTAGCTACTGGTGTCTGTTGCTGGGAGTGTAAATCTAACTCATAATATAGAAACTAGACGCTAATAATGAAACTGACTGACTGGTGAGATGGGTTAAGAATGAATAATATATTTTAAATGCTGGAATAGAACTGATACCACTGAACGGAATAACTGACTGACACGAGTTCAGACACTGGTAAGGGAGATATCTAACTGTAGTGATGCTGCGATGACTAAGAGCACGCCTGAGAGGAGAAGAGGAAATGCTTGGGTTAACCCGTCCACAGCGGCTGCCGGCAAAAAGATGGCTGTGACCTCTTTCAACTGGCTCGGGTTGGTTTTAGACAATGTGAAAGCAACGCCTACAAGACCCAAGCAGTATGAGAGAGAAAGAAAGAGAGAGAGAGAGAGAGAGAGAGAGAGAGAGAGAGAGAGAGAGAGAGAGAGAGAGAGAGAGAGAGAGAGAGAGAGAGAGAGAGAGAGAGAGAGAGAGAGATGAAGTGAGTGGGCGTGTATAGTGGGCGTGGGTTGGGTATAGCGCCAGAACCCAAAACCCTTAACGAATTAGCTGAACTCTTTCTCCCCAGCTCTTGAAAGACTTAGGCTGGGCTGATTGAGACTGGGTTGAGGCTGAGGAGGACCGGGATGGGACAACAAAAACTAAATGCACCATAGCAGCTGAAACTTGTGTGGGGGAAATACAGCCAGATGAACTTAGTAGCACGTAATGGAGAGATGGAGGTGCATGGGGAGGTGTATGAGAGGAGAGCACAGTGCTGGTTGAGGGTAAATGGAACCAACACATCAATAATAAAGGGTAAGCTAAGAGTGTGTTCAGGGGATAAAACAATGGAGTTGGATGGAGGGTGTTAATTGGTGTTAACTGGTGTTAGTGTTGGTGTTAGTAGACGTAAATATGTTTGAGTTGATGGCGTAAGTTTTCTGGGATGGTGGTTTCGTGGGGTTCGTCTTTCTTGAATATCTTCTGTCCCGCCTTGTTGATCACCTGACGCAGGTGACGATGCCACTCCGGGCGCGGCTCCGTCGGGAACATGATTGCCTGTAGAAGAAGGAGAAACAAAGGTGAGTACAGAGACACTCGATGGGTTAAAATAAATGAAATACAAAAATGAGAGAGAGAGAGAGAGAGAGAGAGAGAGAGAGAGAGAGAGAGAGAGAGAGAGAGAGAGAGAGAGAGAGAGAGAGAGAGAGAGAGAGAGAGAGAGAGAGAGAGAGAGACCCCCCCCATCACAAGAAGGTGTATAAATAGTCACACATCATCACAGGACGAGCATCCCATAGACACACAAACAACAGGATATATAAACTGTAAACACAAGATAAGTAGGCATTAAACAGCGACCAACCCGCATCCTGTCTTCAAACAAACACACTGAATCACACGTAACACATTAACACCATCAATCACCCACGCTATTGTCTCTTTGTAGTCAATTATCTACTCCGTTAAGATCAAGCTAGACAGAGACGAGGTACTATCTATTCACTAGTAATTTGAATGCTAACTGGGAAGGGCGAGTCTAATAAAGGAGCGACGTTCAACCCCGCGTATGGCAACACTGTTTCTGAGCTGTTGCCACCCTGGAGGCCTTGGCATTATAGTTTCAGAGGGAAAACGAGGAAGTGGAAGAATCTCAATAACATTTCTCTGCATATACTTCCTCCTCCTCCTCCTCCTCCTCCTCTTCCAAGACCTTACCGGGAAGAAATAAGGAAAAGTGTAGCAAGTGTAAGATACAATTTCATGCCTGTTACTAGTATGCTATGATGTTTGTTTTTCCAGGTAACTCGTCAGACATTAGAAAAGTTATTACAGACGTGAGGAAAAAGGACGCGGTGATGAAATAGGATTAGACAGGTGAGTCATGGAGCAAGGTAAGCAATGATTGGGTAAAGGTGTGTGTGTGTGTGTGTGTGTGTGTGTGTGTGTGTGTGTGTGTGTGTGTGTGTGTGTGTGTGTGTGTGTGTGTGTGTGTGTGTGTGTGTGTGTGGTGATGTGACGCTTTCCTGTTCACGTCACTTCCCGACCAGATATTCCAGTTTAGATATTATTATTATTATCATTATCATTCAACACCTCACCTGCATTTCTAGCTCAATAGTCACAAAGGTTACAGGCGAAGGTGGAAACAGAAGTTGCCTCACCTTCTGAAGGTTGTCTGAGGAGGAGGAGGAGGAGGAGGAGGAGGAGGAGGAGGAGGAGGAGGAGGAGGAGGAGGAGGAGGAGGAGGAGGAGGAGGAAGAGGAAGAGGAAGAGGAAGAGGAGGAGGAGGAGGTGGGAAGAAGAATAAAGGGGAGGGTAAGGGAAGGTGAAAGGACTGCAGTCTTCCCCTATCACTGACCCCGACCTTGTGTTTCCAGGAACTGAGGAATTTGAGGCTGGAGTCCCTGGCGTTACACCTTTATTGTGGTTTCTCTTAATCTGACACGCGGGAACATGTGACGAGACCCTTGACGGTATTACCAACTCAACACAGACTGCAGGGATAACGTGTGAGACCTTTATAACGTTCACCTGCATGTACGTACGCCAACGATCACTTCAAGTCGTTATTGTTTGGTGATTCATAATGAGGTGACGCTACAAGTAATGTCATCACACTACTTTACCTCTCAATGGTTAAATGTCAGTCTCGAAAACACATTCATATCCTTACCAGCCGGGTTGAATGCCACACTGACATTTATTGATGTAATGCTCATTCCATAATACTAACTGTATATCTGTCTGTCTGTCTCTGTAACACTAGCTTTCCCTCCACATATCCCTCTCTAAAGCATCGCCCATTGCTTCGCTCCCAATCCTCGCCTCACAAATGTGTTCAAGAGACACGTGAGGCAGGTGACACCGGCATACGTACAAATTTCTCGGCGATCTGCGGCTCGTCGAGAAAGATGTCTTGGAAGGAGAGTCGTCCAGTGAGGAGGACGGCGGCCATTGCAGGGTGAAGGATTGGCGGCGTGGACAACTGCCGAGGGACGATGGCGGGGCTGGAGGGAGTGCTGGAGCAGTCACTTGAGTACCCAGAGGACGAGGAAAGGAAGCTCTGATAAGAGGTGGAGGAGGTGAAGGAGGATGAGTCCATGGGTGTGTTGTCATTACTACAACAGCTGCTGCTGCCGCTGCTGCTGCTGCTACTTATGCTGTGGTTGCTGGTGCTTTTCTTATAGGTGCTGCTGATGTTGTTGTTGCTGCTGCTGCTGCTGTTACTATTCTTTTTGTTGTTAATATCATTGTTGCTGCTGATCGCAGTTTTGGAGCCGCGAAACGACTTGCGAATTCTGGCACTTAGACGGCGAAGGGGCGTCGTGAGTGATGATTCATCTGGGTTTGCTAGAAGCTGTTCCTTCTGCACTGCTTTCTTGACTTCGTCAGCCACAGTGTCATCAAGAACAAGTGGTTGTGGCAATGGTTGTATCATTCCTTCAGCTCTGCGGCTGTAGGGCGACACCGATCTGGCGGCGCGCACCAACATTCTGTCCAAGGCGGGTGTCCTGCCAGGCCGAGAGGAACGTTCGCCCACCCCAAGGCACACACGGGAGCTAGAAATCGACCCAAACGAGGAATAGGATCGTGAGGATCTCCTGAAGTTGGACTCAGTGGAGGCTGTGTTGAAGGAGGAGTACTGTTTATTGAACCTTCGGAAGTGAGAGCCTCCCAGGATGGGCGACGTGGGTACTGAATTGAATGGGGACTGAGGGTAATGAATGGATCGCGGAGACACTCGCCGCTGGAAAGCTGGCTGCTGGCTGGGATTGGAGGGCCACTGAAAGGTTGGCTGCAGAGAACCACTACCCTGAGGTAACAGTTGTAGCGGCGGCTGCAGCTGCACGGCTCCCGTCCTGCGCCGCCAGCGTTCAGAGGCCCGACGCACAAACTCTGGATCGTTGGGTGACTGATTTTCCTGATCAGCAAGTTCCTCCTCAAAGGTGGACGGTGCCGTTACCGTGCATGCCTCGCTGGGGGCGTCCTTCCGTCCCTTGCTGATGGACAGCTGTGGCAGCGGCGGGAGCTTCACCTGTCGCAGGTACTTTCTCTTCAGGACAAGAGAACTAGAAAGTTCCGTCCTCTTGGCTGACGAGGGTGACGCTGAACGTGAGCGTCGGACATTCCCTGGGCTTTGTGTGCACTGCTGATGGGGAAGGAGGACGGCGGGTGGCGTGCCCTTGCTAAGCTTCTTCAACTGACGGACACAGAAACTTCTTCTGGTCTTAATGCCAGCCTCGAGAGGCACAAGGGTCTCCGAGGGTTGGCAGGAAGGCGTGATAACGATGGCTGGCGGAGTCATTATGGCGACGAGAGGAGACTCGAGGTTCAACTTGTCACCGTAAGTATGGTTAGGAGTAGCGCCTGGAGCCGCTGCTGATACAATACCAACACTCGGCGGAGCAACACCACCACCACCACCACCGTCCTCACTACTCGCCCACACAACCCAAGAGAAGTGAAGGCGAGGCGACGCACTGCTTATGTACTCAGCGGACGGCGGCGTGACGTCATGGCGGCGCGGCGGGGCGGGGCTGGCGGGGCTGGCGGGGCTGGCGGGGCTGGCGGGGCTGGCGGGGCTTTCTAGAGATGACGCTGACCTGGTGCAATGTGGTGCTTCCTCATAGGACGGGAAGTGAATTACTGATGTTCTTGAGGCGGGAGGTCAGGTAACATCCTTTGACAGCATGAGGAGAGCAGCGGGTATATAGTGACACAATGATGGGCGGGGGGCCGGGGGGGGGGCGGGGCGGGGAGGAAATGGGGCGGAGGTGGGGACCAGATTACCGGGTACTCCCCTGACTTTTTTTTTTATACAGGTCACCGACTTAGTGATTGGAGGTGTAGGCAACCACACGATAGGACGGCGAAGGAAAGAGAGAGAGAGAGAATAGTTACAGTAGTAGTAGTAGTAGTAGTAGTAGTAGTAGTAGTAGTAGTAGTAGTAGTTATAGTAGTAGTAGTGGAGGTAGTGTAACAGCACCTGATACACAGCATAACATTACATTAACTCATTATGCCTTCATCACCACACGACATTTACCTTGCAATGACCACTGTTGCAATCCACTATCTCTTTCTCTCTCTCTCTCTCTCTCTCTCTCTCTCTCTCTCTCTCTCTCTCTCTCTCTCTCTCTCTCTCTCTCTCTCTCTCTCTCTCTCTCTCTCTCTCTCTCTCTCTCTATCTCTCTCTCTCTCACACACACATCAACACCTCATTCGCAAGGTGACTTAGCAGATGCACCTGAGTCACAGTACAACAGATCGTCACGTGCCCAAAATAAGGTCCACGATCACTCTTTGTCCAACAGTCCACTTAGAGGTGACAGGTAATTGTTCGAGGAGCCGCCAGGGGACACCACCAACACACACTGGGATGAGAACACTGCTACGAAGGCTTGTTGGAAGGTGTTTATATTATGTTACGAAGTTTGGTTGCGAGGTAATTGGTGATGGTAGAGTTAGGTAATGTATTGTAATGTGTATGTGTGTGTAATTCACCCATGGTCTTGATGATCACGTGCTAGACTCATGATCGCCAGCCATTAGCTTTCCGGAAGACAGCTGACAATTCACTTAGTCCAATCTATGGGTAAGTAAGGCTGTGACCTTTCACACAACACACACCCCATTAGCTTGCTCAAGGAGGACAGTAACGGCTCAATTATCAGTGAAAACTTTGCACCTTGAGTGAGGCGCGAACCTCAACTTGCTGAGTGACAGGCCGAGACGTTTCCACTAAATGACAATAATGAAAGTTGTAGATATTCCAGTTTGAAATCAGATCTATTGGGGAAGTTTTCCTATATGACGAACGGCTCTGGAGACAGCGGCAGGAACACCACCATCCAGATAATGTTTATTAAGTTGTAGTTCGGTGACAAGTATAGATAAGGAGACAGAATGAGCGTCATCCGTTGTGTGGTGTGGATATAAGGATGTAAGGAAAGGTCAGCTCAAGGTACTGTTGCCGTGGCAGACCAGCATGGACCAGTGAGGGGGAAATGATTATTATTTCCATTTGTTTTATCAGGCAACCAAGGGTGAAATAGGGTTTATAACTATAGTAATTAGAAAATTGTTTCCAGATTCATGTTCAGCATGCCCGAGAACTCCTATGTACCAATTTTCATGAGATTCAGTAGTGTTGAAATTTTCATGAAATTCAGCTGGGGAACCCCTTGGAATTTTGATCAGAAATTATGTTTTGCAAAATAAATGGAAAACCGTTAGGTTAACGTAAAAAACATATATAATAGTAAATATAGAGAAAGAGAAGCCCGTTCTTTCTGAGGTACAGTAAACTGAAATTGGAAAGTAAGAAATTGAGAAAAGGACATATTTGTATTTTTCACAATACTTATCTTTTTATGTTTGTTTCTCATAAATTAAGAGCAATATGAAAAATAATGTAAGTATTAAATAGACAGTATTATGCTTGATAAACTTGCTTTTATGTATTTTTCCTGTAGCGTTCATAGTTAGGTGGTGGAATGGGAAACACATGTTCCACACAATCCTGGTCGATATGTACGGACCAAAAATTCGGAAATCCAGTTCAGTCACAGATTCATGAAAATGATGAGAATGAAAGTTGTAGAACTTTCAATCAAATTGGATCGGGAAATTTTCCTGTATGAGGAACGAAGTTAGGAAAAAAATCGTTGTCATTGAGAGTAGGATGTAGGTCACACACACACACACACACACACACACACACACACACACACACACACACACACACACACACACACACACACTTAGACCTCATCTTGACTGACCTGTACCAGTATCTACCACCCCCGCCCCTCCCTTCCATAGGACGTAGCACCCACCTCATCATTATATGGAGCCCAGCACCTACCACCTCGGGGCCAAAAGCAGCCGTCACCAGATTCTCCACGCCTTTACCTGACTCAGCCTTGAGAGAGTTTAGGTAATGTATCACCCACCACCACTGGGTCGAGGTGACAGAGGTAGATGATGTGCACACCAAGTGAGAAAATTACTTCCACATCACGACGCAAGCTTTCCACTATTACTTCCTCGTCAAGAGCATCCCAGTGCACCCAACTGATGGCCCCTGGATGCCCCCCCCCCACCGCATCAAAAGACTCCTCCATCAGCGCAACAGGCTCTTCTACACCGAACCAGCCGAGTACAGACGAATCAGGAACAAAGTCATCAGAGAGATCAAGACAGCCAAAAAACGGTTCTATCCTGACAAACTTCATCACCTAAAGCATGCCAACAGCAGTCAGTGGTTCTCTAAGGTTAAGTCTTTGTGGTTTAAAAGGCAAAACCACCTCTCTCACCTGTGCCTCACACCTTCTCCCCAACGAAGCAGCAGAGGAGATTAACGGCAAAGGACTACCCGACACCAAAACTTACTTGTTCCTATGAAAGCCCGCACGATATCGGTTGCACCCGATTCCCACCATAGTGCGAGGGATCAATTCCTAAACCCATGTCTGTCCTAGAGTTAATTTTTTTATTTTTGTGTGTGTGTGTGTGTGTGTGTGTGTGTGTGTGTGTGTGTGTGTGTGTGTGTGTGTGTGTGTGTGTGTGTGTGTGTGTGTGTGTGTGTGTGTGTGTGTGTGTGTGTGTGTGTGTGTGTGCGTGTGTGTGCGTGCGCGTGTTTGGCAAGTTTTTGTTCTCATGTCACCCTCCCCCCAATGTATATTTTCAGTCGCAAGACTGCCTATTCAATAAACCATTTATTATTATTATTATTATCATTATTACACACACACACACACGCACACACACACACACACACACACACACACACACACACACACACACACACACACACACACACACACACACCGTAACATTTGCAAAGACAATACGTGGTAATTACCTACATAAATGGAGGCAAAAATAAAAAATAAAATAAATGAAAAGCAAAAGAAAAAAAACATCCATAATGATTACCAGTTAGCAGTACGAATCAACACTTAACTAATCAATTAATTTTTTGTTAATCGTTATGAGGCGAACCAGACTTGAGGGGAAACCATATAATTAGTAGTGGCAGCAGCAACAGCAGCAGTAGTAGTAGTAGTAGTAGTAGTAGTAGTAGTAGTACTAATAGTAGTAATAGTAGTAGTATAGTAGTAGTAGTATTAATAGTTGTCAGTCTTGTTCCTATTTCCTTATCTTGTTGTTTTTTTCTCATTATGTCTCCCTCACCTGAGCTCAAAAGTCACCTGTCTTTGTTGATTTAGGTCACATCCTTTCCCTTATTCCTGCATTGGGTGTTCAAGGTGCGCCACTTGATTGGGTTAAACAAGCTCTCTATAGGAAGTACCGATTACCTTGAGTCTAAAGGGTTACTCTCCTCTATTGTTTGGTGGTTGTATGGGGCTGTGTGTTGCTGAATTGGGGCGGGGGGGGGGATTGCAGTTTAATGGGGCTGTGTTGTGTGTGTGCTGTATGGGTGGATCTGTGATGTGTGTAGGTGTGTGTGTGTGTGTGTATGTTATTGTGGTGTGTGTGTGTGTGTGTTGTTGTTGCGGATGTGTTGCGTTGGTGGTGGTGAGTGAGAGATTATATTTTCTCTTTGTTGTTTTAATTTTGTGTTGAGGGTGTTTTGTGCTTGGCTTTACCTTGTTATGTGTTGTGTTGGTGGTCTCTGTTGTCTTGGGCATATAGTTGTGTTCCGTTTGTGTTGTTTAGCTGTACTGTATTCCCATATATTGTGTTGCGAGCTGATTTGTGTTACCTCTGTGTTGTGTTGCGCTGGATAGGTGATTCGTCCTTCGTAGGAGAGGTGTATTGTGTTGCGTGTGTTGCGTGCGCGGTGTGGCATTGGGCTGCATTGTGTGACGCAGCGTGATGATCACCTCACGTCATCATGTGAGGGACGGACGGCGGTCACATGGGAGGCAGCGGATATATTGTTGATGACGTTACTAGCCACTAATAGAACCAGTTATGTTGCCTTTGTCCTAAATTTGAGGTAAAGGCCAGAAGGGACGACAAAAGAACCTTACTAAAGTACCGCCAACATCTCTTAGTAACGCCTAATACCACCGTATTCCTTCCATTGCCTGAATAATACCATAGAGGAGGTAGGATAGAGCTTTGAGGGTGATGTATATGAGCGTAAAATCCATGCCGGATCTTGAAGTATTAAAGCGAGTGACTTGACTTAAAGGTTGTAAGATGCTTAGAGATGAAGGAGATAGTAAAAAGAAAAGAAAAGAGAAAAAGAAATGCAGGTGTTTTAAAAGAGGTTGGGAAAAGATGAATACAAGTTACATAATCATTGGGAGAAACATGCCCTCTGTGTGTGTGTGGGTGGGTGGGTGGCTGTGGGTGGTGTGTGTGTGTGTGTGTGTGTG
>JAPQNM010000049.1:3378171-3380671 GCA_029783475.1 Metacarcinus magister
AGAGAGAGAGAGAGAATAAAAATGGGAACAGAAGTCAAGAGAAAAAAAAATACACAAAAAGGAAGATAGAAAGACAAAGATAAAGCAGATACAAAGCAATAACAAAATAAAGGAAGGAAAGAGGAGGGATCGAACCATGATACTGAGCTGCATTTCACACTAGGATAACCAGACAACCGAACATGCAAGGACACGAGAACGATACATGACATACACACCAATTCAGTCTCGAAAACAGTCATGAATTTACCCACACAAAGAGTATACACGTCACTTTTCAATCCTGTGGCTTATATCTTTTCCTAATGCCTGTCGTGACTCCTTGTAGTAACCTTCCTGCTTGTCCTTGGAAGAGGGTAAAAAAGTAAAAAGGTTTGGGCGAGAGATTATATGTTTCCTTCTTTTCTTATTCTTTTCTATGCATTTGTGAGGTTTTGTTAATGTTTTTGTTTTTTGTCAAGGAAGAATGAAGGTAATAAGGTGAAGTTTTAAGTTTAGTTCGCATCTTAACCCTTCCTAAATATTTATCAGTTCATGGTTCCCTAAAAATAGAATAAGAAGCGGCAGTTTATCGAATGTATATTAGCATTAGTTACTGTTAGATATTTCCTCACACCCACACACACACACACACACACACACACACACACACACACACGCACATAAGTACACAAATATCACAAGGTAACTTATTGAGAAACTGTAGTACCTCAGAAGCAGGAAGAGGCACACACAAAGTCGTATGACCACAAAAGTTGCATAATATTTACGTTAGTTACCGCTGTATCCATTTTCTTTGCTGCTTCTCCTACTATTTCTTTTTGAGACCAAACTAAGTAAATACGACAACACTATTTCGTTGTAGTTTTAACATAGATAAATAAACAAATGACTAGATATATAAATAGATAAACTAATAAGGAAATTCATGAGGTAGGAGAGTAAGAAATCCGTCTGGAATGAGGTGGTTATGTGGTAATTGGTGGCAAAACATCTTACCATTGTGACTTTTTGTCGAGAAAATTGTCCCGTCTAGCGGTCTCAATGCCAGAGTGCGAAGGAAAAAGTTCAACAAAGGAAACACAACCCATGGCACACAAAGGCCAGGCAACAGCAGCAACGAGGAAAGAAATAGGTAAGTAGTTGCTTAACGTTGTATTAGAAAATGAGAGAAAAAAAAATGTACTAATAATAGATGAAAGAAAAAGTAGTAGTTGTAGTATTTGAATAAAGAAAAAAAAATGGATGTACAAACGATAAAATAATAAAAATAAAAATAAATAAATAAATAGATGGTAGAGGTAGGTAAAAATAGCTTGCAGGTAAGACAATAAACAGGTTAATTAAGTAATCAAAGGTCATGTTCTCACCTGTACATAGGGATCAGTAGGCACCTCCAGATCGATGTCTGTGGAGTCTGTGTTCTGCCTCCTTCTCATCTTGCTGTAGGGAAGGAAAGACACAGACATTTAGTAGTAGTAGTAGTAGTAGTAGTAGTAGTAGTAGTAGTAGTAGTAGTAGTAGTAGTAGTAGTAGTAGTAGTAGTAGTAGTAGGTTTGATTGCTACTGTTCTTTCTCTATGTATGAAGAATAAAAGGAGGAGGAGTGAGGAGTAGAGTAGGAGGAGTAGAGAGAGGAGGAGGAGGAGTGAGAGAGGAGGAGGAGGAGGAGGAGGAGAGTTGAAAGAAGGCAAAAGGGGGACGATGAAGGAGGTAGTGAGGGGTAGTGAGGGGTAAAGGGGGTAAGGGGGTTAGTAAGGGGTAAGGGGGTGACCTAATGACCTGGAAATATTATGTATGACCTCGTGGTTCTCTGGATCAAACAAGATAAGTTGTTCTACTTGGCTAGAAAAAAAAAATGTTAGCAAGCCAAATAAAAATAATAATAATAATAATAATAATAATGATAAAATAAAATAAAATATATGAAAACAAATAAACATATATTCATGGCAGAAAAAAAAACTATTATTCTGATTAAGTTGTTTATCTTGTGTATTAATTCAGGTGAAGATAATTGTTTATATTCTTGGACCTGGCTGGAGGGAGGACGGAGGGAAGGAGAGGAATGGAGAGGGAAGGGAAGGGAAGGGAAGGAAAGGAAAGGGAAGGGAAGGAACGGGAAATGGGAGATAAAGGGAAGGGAAGGGAAGAGAAGGGAAGGGAAATGGGAGATAAAGGGAGAGAGATGAGGAGGGGAAGGAAAACTCTACAGAAGGAGAGAGCAAGAGAAAAAGAGAAAACCAATTATAACAATAGAAATTCACAAAACACTTTCTCTTCTGCAAAAAAAAATAAATAATAATACTAAACAATAACAATGATAAATTAATGAATAAATGAATAAATGAATAACTAAATGACATCAAAAACCACTGTATGAAAATGGTTCCTCTATCCTGAAGGCGACGTACCGCGAGGCGAGGTGTTTGGTCTGCTCGGCAAGGATGGCAGCGGTGGCAGGGTCGTGGATAGCTAAGTTCACCATACTCTGACTCAAC
>JAPQNM010000049.1:3385671-3393171 GCA_029783475.1 Metacarcinus magister
CTTTGACCTCTTGACCTCTTGACCTCTTGAAGATGACACCCTCCTCCTCCTCCTCCTCCTCCTCCTCCTCCTCCTCCTCCTCCTCTTTCTTCTCCTCCTTGGCTTCATCCTCTTGTCTTAACCAATTCATTTTATTCCTGTCAGGATGCATTTACGATTATCCTATCTTCTTAATTCTTTTCTTTCATTTATTTTCATTCTTTTTCCTTTGTTTATCCAATAGTGTGACAAGGATTTAGGTTGATTTCTCCTTTTTCTTCTTCTTCTCCTTCTTCTTCTTCTTCTTCTTCTTCTTCTTCTTCTTCTTCTTCTTCTTCTCCTTCTTCTTCTTCTTCAAAAATCTGTTGTCCTACTAACACTGCATCGCTTCCAACCTCGAGTATAAATTTCAAGGTGGTAGGAAGTGGGAAGGAGAGATGGACAGGAGGTGAGGTCAGGAGGAGGAGGAGGAAGAGGAATGAAGGGCTAGGTATGCAAAGGGAAGAGTGTATAGGTGTGGGTGAGGGCAGGTGTGAGGACAGGTGTGGGGAGGTACGGGGACAGGTGTGGGGAGGTGAATATTTAAACTTGTCAAAAGCAGTCAGGTAAGTTTGCACAGAGAAGATGGTGAGAGGAAAGATGATTACACGACAAGATAAGTGGAATGCATAATTTAGTACACGTGAGAGGTGAAATAATGATGATAATAATAATAATAATAATAATAATAATAATAATAATAATAATAATAATAATAACAATAACAACAACAAAAATGAAAAAATATGTCTGTGAATATACAATAGATAAAAATATAAAAAAAATCAGAATCCTAACTTTAATTCAATTCACAAAAGCACAAATAGTTAAGATCCATTCAGATATGCAAATTAACAGTGTAGAAACGAGAACAAATGATAGAACAAAAATTAACATCAACAATAAATCATAAGAAAGAGATAAGAACACAAGACCAGACCAGACAAGCGGAAGAATGACAACAGGTGAATATAAGGTAACAGGCTGGAGAGTGTTTACAAAGGGAGTGTGGGGGGCAAAGGGGGGGCAAAGGGGGAGATGTTAAGGGGGAAGAGGGAGAGGCCATGACGGTGATTGGTGGGAGGCCAGACTGAGGGGATGGGGGAGGGGGAAGGGCAGGTAGGAAAACAGGTAATGAGAGGTGAACTAAACATGAAACATAAGGAGAGGGAGGTTAAGTGGGGGAGATAATAGGTGAGGGAAGCAGAGGGAAAAATAAGAAGGAAAAAAAGAGGGGAGTTAAGGAAAGAAATTGGGGGAGTAGAGGGAAAAAAAGGGGAGTATATAGTGGGGAGGAAATAGTTAATGTAGTATTGTAAAGATGGTTTAAGTTAGGTTGAATTGGTTGTTATATAGTTATACTTAGTTACCTTTCTATGGGATGCAATTAAGAGACAGGTAGTGTGTTTGTATATGTGTTAGGTTAGGTTAGGTTAGGTTAGGTTTGTGTGTGTGTGTGTGTGTGTTCTTACCTTATTAGAAGTGCAATAATGGCAATGGCAACGGCGGCAGAGACCATTGCGATAAGTAAGCCCAAGCCAAGGGGTCCGCCGCTTCCCCCGCCATCTGGTGGGAACAAAAACAAAACACTCGTCAATAACAATATAGAGAACAAAAAATTATGAAGAAAAAAAACTAAGATCAGAAAATATAGATAATGTTAATGATACGACTATTTCTACTACAAATAATAATGATGATGATGATGATGATGATGATAATAATAATAATAATAATAATAATAATAATAATAATAATAATAAAAATCACCCACCTTTAAAAACACAAAATGGAAATCAACTCAACACAACACCTTCATCAACACCAAGCAACACACCAGAACACTCATTCCCACACTACCACTCGCAACACCACAACACACACAACACCTACACCTTATATTGTCACAGCAGGGTGGTGGTGGTGGTGGTTGTGTCACTAATAATTTCCATGCTTATCTGTCTTGTATCATGTGTGTGTGTGTGTGTGTGTGTGTGTGTGTGTGTGTGTGTGTGTGTGTGTGTGTGTGTGTGTGTGTGTGTGTGTAAATGTTTCTTTCTTTCATTTTATTATTCTCTCTCTCTCTCTCTCTCTCTCTCTCTCTCTCTCTCTCTCTCTCTCTCTCTCTCTCTCTCTCTCTCTCTCTCTCTCTCTCTCTCTCTCTCTCTCTCTCTCTCTCGTTGTCCCTGACCTAACTCATTTATAAACATGTCCTACTCAGCACAGTAAACGAATGGACTGAAATATTTGATAAGTTTTATTGTTTTCCTCTCTTCATTCCTTCGTTCGTTTCTTTCTTTCTTTCTTTCCTTCCTACGACCCAACACAAACACACACACACAGGATTTTCTTTTCTCTCTCACTCTCTCACTCTTTTTTTCTTTCTCTCTCCTATGCCCTAAAAATCAGGACCATAACGTAACATTTCTAAGACACACACACACACACACACACACACACACACCTGTCTGACACACCTGAGCTAGGAAAGGTGTGTCGCCGATGCTGCCAATTACCTTGATTTACGAGGCAAGTACAGGTAACACAGGTAACCCAAAAGGGGAAGTGAAACCAATGAATTATAGTTAGAAGTTACCTCCTTTCCCTTTCTTCTTTTTCTTCTCCTCATCCTTCCCCTCACCCTTACCCTTCCCCTTCCCCTCGCCCTTCCCCTCGCCCTTCCCTTGCCCTTCCCCTTAGCATCCCTTAGCACCCCTTAGCCCACACAAGACGCCCAGGTAAATTTCGCTTACCTGAAGGAGAACGTAATTATAGTCTCCTTCCTGAATTGGGGGGAAGAGGAAAAAAATGGGTTGTAGATAAGTATGAGTGTGGCAATAATATTTCTACAACCTTTCCACGTGTTAAACATAATTATTTCTTCCAGACAGAGAAAAAATAGTGAAAGAAACTAATGCACTTAGAGAGAATAAGATATAGAGAGAGGGAAAAAAAAGAGAGATTGAGGGAAAAAAAACAAGTCTAATAGTTTCTAAATATGTATAAAGTCAGGTTAGAGCAGTAACCTTTTGCTTGGTGTGACCTAGCTTTCCGTGTGACCTCGCTCGGGCCGCGGCGAGGTGAGGCAAGACCCTTCAGGCGACAAGATGATTGCATGTTTTCCACCGGGACAACTTTATCACCTGCTGCTCGTTTCCCTAAACACCTGATCCACTAATTGCACATCACTCTTGCTTCATCTTGACTCTTGTGGATCGCGTTCTGGAGGATCTTGGCTTTAGAGATCATGTCTTTCACTAACTTAACCTAACTTAACCTAACCTAATTTAACCTAACCTAACTTAACTTACCTAACCTAAGCTAACCTAACTTTACCTAAGCTAACCTTACTTAACCTAACCTACTTAACCTAACCTAACTAACCTAAACTAAACTAAACTAACTAACTCACTAACCTAACTAACCTAACCTAAACTAAACTAAACTAAACTAACTAACTAACTAACCTAACCTAACCTAACCTAGATAATTTATTACTAAGAATTGTGACTTTGAAGATTTACAATGTTAGTGAATCCTTCTTGCAGATATGTAATTCTTTCTTAATTTCCAAAAACTGTATAGCCATTTGTAGACTATTTGATTGGTTAGCTGAGTGACTGACTGATTGACTGACTGACTTGAGGAATTGACTGACAAGTGGAAGAATGCCTGACTGACTGATTGTGTGACTTACTTTACTGCTATCTGACTTTCTTCCTCTCTCCATCACACTCTCCCTTTCTTACTAACTGACTGACTGACTGACTGACTGACTGACTGACTGACTGACTGACTGACTGACTGACTAATTGATACAAGGGCACACATGACGCAAAAGACGAATTTCGGAAATACCAAGCTAGTATTTCCGGTAGGGTAAAGTGTGTGTGGGGGGGGAGGGGTGGGGAGAGGGGAGAGGAAAAAATTATGATGCATATTAGTGTAGTGTTTAATTAGAGCGTTTGCAACTCTAATAATTGATGGCCTACGTGGAAGTGGGAAATTGTATACAGGAAGTGGGGAAACACGTTAATTAATTGGGGTAGTTTCTAGGAATTGTAATCTGTATGTGAAATGGTGAGGTTAGGTGTGTCTGCGTGTGTGTGTGTGTGTGTGTGTGTGTGTGTGTGTGTGTGTGTGTGTGTGTGTGTGTGTGTGTGTGTGTGTGTGTTCAAACCAGTACATAAACCTCAGGGTAATTTGCAACAACTTAGATGCAAATGTGTTTTTTCATTCCTCCCTTTCCTAACTTTACCTCCGTGTACTTACTTCCCTTCTTTCATTCCTTCCTTCTTCCTCATACTGACCTTTCTCACTGCCTCCCTATCCCTTCCTGTTACCCACAATGCTTACGTTTCCTCTCTCTTCCCCTCTTCCTCTCTTCCTCTTCCCAATACTACAGCCCTCTCTCCTTCCTTCCCTTTTTCTCTCGTGCCTCCCTCGTCCTCGTTGCAGCCTCCTTCCCTCCCTTCCTTCCTCAGCCTCTCTCTCCTGAGGTCATTTTTTCCTCCACTACACTGACACTTCAACCTTGTCCTCTTCTGGGAAAATATATGAGTACCCTTGCCACACCTCATGACGCTACACCTCACCTCTTATCCTGCATCGCACTACACTCATACACTTACATCAACACCAACACCTAACACCTATTTCCTTATCCTTTCCTCACCCTCCCCAGCCTGGCTACACCTGACATCCCTCACGTAGGATAATAATGTGTCCTTGCCACGCCCATACAGTGTTGTCCAGCCACAGCCACAGCACACAGTTTACTTTTGTGATTACTATATGTGGTATGGTGTGTTTCATGCTATATAGAGGCTCAAAGTGAGGCTAACGAGGTAATAGTCGATGCAGACCAGTGCTTATATGATTTTGTGTATTTTTTTCCGCTTCTCAGAAAGTTTCGTCCATATAAATGAGGTGTTCTCTTTCACTATATAATGTGATAGATTTATAATATATGATACACTAACTTTCATGAATAATATTAAACTAGTGTATTCTTTTCGTTTTCGTGTTAAGTAAAGATGTTTATTAAGGACAGTTTTCATTTTCCTGTTATGTAAAGATATTTTCTTAAACATAAACTGAATTAGTATAATATAATAATGTTCTTGTTTAAACCTGTACGTAAGAGAACATGTCTATCTGATAACGTGTGATATAGTTGATGGTTCTGTAACCTGAAATACACTGCCTGTTTATAAAGAGTGAAGGTTTTCCAGCCAGTTATAGCCAGTGAGTGTTGCCTCCTCGTTACCATGCACCAAACCAGCACTCCGCCAGGAAGGAACCCGCTCACCCCTCCATCCCCCTCCAAACACACACACACACACCACACACACACACACAACTCGGGTTTCCTAACACTAACCAGATTTTAACAACGCCATTCGATTTTAATCTTTATAATGGCTGTGTTTCGGGTTTGGTTGGTTGACCGGATCCTACCAAAATCCGGTTAATAGAATCCGAACTACATCCCGAAATAGTTAAATGAAAAAATCTTAAATGACTGTATAATATTTTGATTAGTATAAGAAAACCAAATAATTAAAACAATCTTAAATGACTCTGATAATCTGATTAGTGTAGGAATCCAAATAATTAAAAAAGTGTACATAACTTAGTGAGATAAAACAATGTCCAACACTTATATTATTGTTACACTTCACTACAAGCATCACCACACCTGTTACTCATATACTACACACGCACTATACCGTCACCACACCTGTATAAGCCTACACTATACACTCACAATACCACCACACCTGTAGTCCTATTACACCATCCTGTATTCACCATCAATTTTCTGTTTGCATTATCTATAGGTGGTGTTGGGAGTGACCTCGGTAATAATAATAATAATAATAATAATAATGATAAATGCCTTCAATACCACTTATAATTTCACTCAATCGCCACTGACAGTCAAAATTTGCAGAGTCACTTACACATGTAGCAATAGTGAACTCTTGAAGAAGGGGAAAAAAAGAAAAAAAAAGAAAAAATTATATATGAAAAAAAATCAATGACCTTCAATATTCTTATCAAAATCATCTTTCATAATACATTTTACAATATCACTAACGCATCATATTACGTCAATAAATTATGCAGTAGTCTACGTCGTAATACCCTGAGCCATTTTCTTCCAATGTACAAGTAAAGAAAATGGACATATTTCATGGGTAGCAACACAAAATTATACCCAAGCGATCCACACACGCTTCTCGATCCCAAGCAGAAAACTACATCACACACGCAAATAAAAGTATAAAATGCACGCTGATTTGGAGATAATGAACAAAGGAAGTGTGAAGGAGAGAGGGTACAAAAGAGGGAAGAAGGAAGAGAGATGAAGAAGAGGAGGAGGATATGAATAAAGGAGTGTGGGAAGGAGGAATGAGAGGAGGGAGGGAAGGAAGGCTGGGTGTGGCCCACTACAGGTACCCCATGGAGGGAAAATCAAGGACGAACAATGTACATAAGTGACTGGCTGAACGGAGGGAACAGTAGGAGAAAAAGGAGGGGAGAGGAGAGAGAAGAGGAGGGAAAAAGAGAAGGAAGAAGGGAGGGAAGAAATAATAAAAGGATCTGAAAATCGTGATAAGAGGGAGTTTCAAAAAGGGAGGAGGAGGAGGAGGAGGAGAAGGAGGAGGACAAGGCGGTCAGACAGTGGGTGAGGTGTGAGGGAGTGGATGAAGGAAAAGGGAGGAGGAGGAAGAGGAGGAGGAGGAAGAGGAGGAGGAGGAGGAGGAATAGGAGGAAGAGGCAAAGGGGGGCGAAGCTTGTATAATACCCCAAAAAATTGACCTTGCATGAACGTGAAATATTCAAGGTTATACAAAGGCTATTTTCATATACCATTATTCTTTTCCTCCTCCTCCTCCTCCTCCTCCTCCTCCTCCTCCTCCTCCTCCACCTCCTCCTCCTCATTCTTCTTCCTCACGACTTTTTCTCACGTTTCCTTCCCTTTGACCTGTGTGGGCAAATTGTTTTTCAATGTGTGTGTGTGTGTGTGTGTGTGTGTGTGTGTGTGTGTGTGTGTGTGTGTGTGTGTGTGTGTGTGTGGGGTAATCATTGTTATTTATTATCATACATAACTTATAACGCCTTGCAAATAATAATAATAATAATAATAATAATAATAATAATAATACATTAATCCCCGCCACGCCATAACCTTTTATTCAAACTCGAATGTAAACGGAATAGTATCAATTATTAATTACTTCACCTGAATTACTGACTGGCTTCACCTTCACCTCATGACGTCAACAAGAAATCATGTTTTTCAGGTCAAATTTGCCATCAAACTTAAAATTCACTCACATTCAATATTCAATTTTCTTTCAGACATATACAAAAACAATTACTCTCTCTCTCTCTCTCTCTCTCTCTCTCTCTCTCTCTCTCTCTCTCTCTCTCTCTCTCTCTCTTTTCTTTTCTTTTCCTCCTTATCTAAAA
>JAPQNM010000049.1:3398171-3408171 GCA_029783475.1 Metacarcinus magister
CAAATTTACAGTTTAATTAGGTCTATCAGATGCTGCAGTGATATTTCCAATATATCTAATAGCTTTCGAGAAAATGAGGAGGAAAATCATGTTTTTATATAAATATTAAGTTTCATTTTACTGCGTAATTATTAGTCATAGAACAAATATTCATAATGACAGTTGTACAGTTTAATTAGGTGTATCAGATGCTGCATTGATATTTCCAATATTTCTAATAGCTTTCGAGAAAATGAGGAGGAAAGTCATGTTTTTATATATATATAAAGTTTCATTTTACTGCGTAATTATTAGTCATAGAACAAATATTCATAATTTCAGTTTTACAGTTTAATTAAGTCTATTAGATACTGCAATGATATTTCCAATATCTTTAATAGCTTTCGAGAAAATGAGGAAGAAATTCATGTTTTTATATAAATATTAAGTTTCATTTTACTGCGTAATTATTAGTCATAGAACAAATATTAATAATGACAGTTTTACAGTTTAATTAGGTTTATCAGATGCTGCAATGATATTTCCAATATCTCTAATAGCTTTCGAGGAAATGAGGAGAAAAGTTAAGTTTATATAAAAAAATTAAGTTTCATTTTACTGAGTAATTATTAGTCATAGAACAAATATTAATAATGACAGTTGTACAGTTTAATTAGGTGTATCAGATGCTGTAATGATATTTCCAATATCTCTAATAGCTTTCGAGAAAATTAGGAGGAAAGTCATATTTTTATATAAATATAAAGTTTAATTTTACTGCGTAATTATTAGTCATAGAACAAATATTAATAATTTCAGTCTTACAGTTTAATTAGGTCTATCAGATGCTGCAGTGATATTTCCAATATCTCTAATAGCTTTCGAGGAAATTAGGAGGAAATTCAGGTTTTTATATAAATATTAAGTTTCATTTTACTGCGTAATTATTAGTCATCGAACAAATATTCATAATCACAGTTGTACAGTTTAATTAGGTGTATCAGATGCTGCAATGATATTTCCAATATCTCTAATAGCTTTCGAGAAAATGAGGACGAAAGTCATGTTTTTATATAAATATAAAGTTTCATTTTACTGCGTAATTATTAGTCATAGAACAAATATTCATAATTTCAGTTTTAAAGTTTAATTGGGTCTATTAGATACTGCAATGATATTTCCAATATCTTTAATAGCTTTCGAGAAAATGAGGAGGAAATTCAGGTTTTTATATAAATATTAAGTTTAATTTTACTGCGTAATTATTAGTCATAGAACAAATATTAATAATGACAATTGTACAGTTTAATTAGGTATATCAGAGACTGCAATGATATTTCCAATATCTCTAATAGCTTTCGAGGAAATGAGGAGAAAAGTTATGTTTATATAAAAATATTAAGTTTCATTTTACTGCGTAATTATTAGTCATAGAACAAATATTAATAATTTCAGTTTTACAGTTTAATTAGGTCTATCAGATGCTGCAATGATATTTCCAATATCTCTAATAGCTTTCGAGGAAAGTAGGAGGAAATTCATGTTTTTATATAAATATTAAGTTTCATTTTTCTGCGTAATTATTAGTCACAGAACAAATATTCATAATGACAGTTGTACAGTTTAATTAGGTGTATCAGATGCTGCAATCATATTTCCAATATCTCTAACAGCTTTCGGGAAAATGAGGAGGAAATTAATGTTTTTATATAAATATTAAGTTTCATTTTACTGCGTAATTATTAGTCATAGAACAAATATTCATAATCACAGTTGTAGAGTTTAATTAGGTGTATCAGATGCTGCAATGATATTTCCAATATCTCTAATAGCTATCGAGAAAATGAGGAGGAAAGTCAAGTTTTTAAATAAATATTAAGTTTAATTTTACTGCGTAATTGTTAGTCATAGAACAAATATTCATAATGACAGTTGTACAGTTTAATTAGGTGTATCAGATGCTGCAATGATATTTCCAATATCTCTAATAGCTTTCGGGAAAATGAGGAGGAAATTCATGTTTTTAAATAAATATTAAGTTTCATTTTACTGCGTAATTATTAGTCATAGAAAAAATATTCATAATATCAGTTATACAGTTTAATTAGGTGTATCAGCTGTTGCAATGATATTTCCAATATCTCTAATAGCTTTCGAGAAAATGAGGAGGAAAGTCATGTTTTTAAATAAATATTAAGTTTCATTTTACTGCGTAATTATTAGTCATAGAACAAATATTCATAATATCAGTTGCACAGTTTAATTAGGTCTATCAGATGCTGCAATTATATTTCCAATATCTCTAATAGCTTTCGAGAAAATGACGAGGAAAATCATTTTTTTATATAAAAATATGGTTTTATTTAACTAGTTAATTATTAGTCATAGAAAAAATATTCATAATATCAGTTGTAAAGTTGAATTAGGTGTATCAGATGATGCAATGATATTTCCAATATCTCTAATAGCTTTCGAGAAAACGAGGAAGAAAGTAATTTTAAAAAAAGTAAAATTCAGTATTTATTAGTACTAGTGAAAATATTCATAATGACAGTAGTAGATATTAATCAGGTCTATCAGATGCTGCAATGATATTTCCAATATCTCTAATAGCTTTCGAGAAAATGAGGAGGAATGTCATGTTTTTATATAATTATATATAGTTTCATTTTACTGCGTAATTATTAGTCATAGAACAAATATTCATAATGTCAAATTTACAGTTTAATTAGGTCTATCAGATGCTGCAGTGACATTTCCAATATCTCTAATAACTTTCGAGAAAATGAGGAGGAAAATCATGTTTTTATATAAATATTAAGTTTCATTTTACTGCGTAATTATTAGTCATAGAACAAATATTCATAATGACAGTTGTACAGTTTAATTAGGTGTATCAGATGCTGCATTGATATTTCGAATATTTCTAATAGCTTTCGAGAAAATGAGGACGCAAGTCATGTTTTTATATAAATATAAAGTTTCATTTTACTGCGTAATTATTAGTCATAGAACAAATATTCATAATTTCAGTTTTACAGTTTAATTAGGTCTATTTGATACTGCAATGATATTTCCAATATTTTTAATAGCTTTCGAGAAAATGAGGAGGAAATTCATGTTTTTATATAAATATTAAGTTTCATTTTACTGCGTAATTATTAGTCATAGAACAAATATTAATAATTTCAGTTTTACAGTTTCATTAGGTCTATCAGATGCTGCAGTGATATTTCCAATATCTCTAATAGCTTTCGAGGAAAGTAAGAGGAAATTCATGCTTTTATATAAATATTAAGTTTCATTTTTCTGCGTAATTATTAGTCATAGAACAAATATTCATAATGACAGTTGTACAGTTTAATTAGGTGTATCAGATGCTGCAATCATATTTCCAATATCTCTAATAGCTTTCGGGAAAATGAGGAGGAAAGTCATGTTTTTATATAAATATTAAGTTTCATTTTACTGCGTAATTATTAGTCATGGAACAAATATTCATAATTACAGTTGTACAGTTTAATTAGGTGTATCAGATGCTGCAATGATATTTCCAATATCTCTAATAGCTTTCGGGAAAATGAGGAGGAAATTCATGTTTTTAAATAAATATTAAGTTTCATTTTACTGCGTAATTATTAGTCATAGAAAAAATATTCATAATATCAGTTATACAATTTAATTAGGTGTATCAGCTGTTGCAATGATATTTCCAATATCTCTAATAGCTTTCGAGAAAATGAGGAGGAAAGTCATGTTTTTAAATAAATATTTAGTTTCATTTTACTGCGTAATTATTAGTCATAGATAAAATATTTATAATATCAGTTATACAATTTAATTAGGTGTATCAGCTGTTGCAATGATATTTCCAATATCTCTAATAGCTTTCGAGAAAATGAGGAGGAAAGTCATGTTTTTAAATAAATATTAAGTTTCATTTTACTGCGTAATTATTAGTCATAGAACAAATATTCATAATATCAGTTGCACAGTTTAATTAGGTCTATCAGATGCTGCAATTATATTTCCAATATCTCTAATAGCTTTCGAGAAAATGACGAGGAAAATAATTTTTTTATATAAAAATACGGTTTTATTTAACTGCGTAATTATTAGTCATAGAAAAAATATTCATAATATCAGTTGTAAAGTTGAATTAGGTGTATCAGATGATGCAATGATATTTCCAATATCTCTAATAGCTTTCGAGAAAACGAGGAAGAAAGTAATTTTTAAAAAAGTAAAATTCAGTATTTATTAGTACTAGTGAAAATATTCATAATGACAGTAGTAGATTTTAATCAGGTCTATCAGATGCTGCAATGATATTTCCAATATCTCTAATAGCTTTCGAGAAAATGAGGAGGAATGTCATGTTTTTATATAATTATATATAGTTTCATTTTACTGCGTAATTATTAGTCATAGAACAAATATTCATAATGTCAAATTTACAGTTTAATTAGGTCTATCAGATGCTGCATTGATATTTCCAATATCTCTAATAGCTTTCGAGAAAATGAGGAGGAAAATCATGTTTTTATATAAATATTAAGTTTCATTTTACTGCGTAATTATTAGTCATAGAACAAATATTCATAATGACAATTGTACAGTTTAATTAGGTGTATCAGATGCTGCATTGATATTTCCAATATTTCTAATAGCTTTCGAGAAAATGAGGACGAAAGTCATGTTTTTACATAAATATAAAGTTTCATTTTACTGCCTAATTATTAGTCATAGAACAAATATTCATAATTTCAGTTTTAAAGTTTAATTAGGTCTATAAGATACTGCAATGATATTTCCAATATCTTTAATAGTTTTCGAGAAAATGAGGAGGAAATTCATGTTTTTATATAAATATTAAGTTTCATTTTACTGCGTAATTATTAGTCATAGAACAAATATTAATAATGACAGTTGTACAGTTTAATTAGGTGTATCAGATGCTGCAATGATATTTCCAATATCTCTAATAGCTTTCGAGGAAATGAGGAGAAAAGTTATGTTTATATAAAAATATTAAGTTTCATTTTACTGCGTAATTATTAGTCATAGAACAAATATTAATAATGACAGTTGTACAGTTTAATTAGGTGTATCAGATGCTGCAATGATATTTCCAATATCTCTAATAGCTTTCGAGGAAAGTAGGAGGAAATTCATGCTTTTATATAAATATTAAGTTTCATTTTTCTGCGTAATTATTAGTCATAGAACAAATATTCATAATGACAGTTGTACAGTTTAATTAGGTGTATCTGATGCTGCAATCATATTTCCAATATCTCTAATAGCTTTCGGGAAAATGAGGAGGAAAGTCATGTTTTTATATAAATATTAAGTTTCATTTTACTGCGTAATTATTAGTCATAGAACAAATATTAATAATTTCAGTTTTACAGTTCAATTAGGTCTATCAGATGCTGCAGTGATATTTCCAATATCTCTAATAGCTTTCGAGGAAAGTAGGAGGAAATTCATGCTTTTATATAAATATTAAGTTTCATTTTTCTGCGTAATTATTAGTCATAGAACAAATATTCATAATGACAGTTGTACAGTTTAATTAGGTGTATCTGATGCTGCAATCATATTTCCAATATCTCTAATAGCTTTCGGGAAAATGAGGAGGAAAGTCATGTTTTTATATAAATATTAAGTTTCATTTTACTGCGTAATTATTAGTCATAGAACAAATATTCATAATCAAAGTTGTACAGTTTAATTAGGTGTATCAGATGCTGCAATGATATTTCCAATATCTCTAATAGCTTTCGGGAAAATGAGAAGGAAATTCATGTTTTTAAATAAATATTAAGTTTCATTTTACTGCGTAATTATTAGTCATAGAAAAAATATTCATAATATCAGTTATACAATTTAATTAGGTGTATCAGCTGTTGCAATGATATTTCCAATATCTCTAATAGCTTTCGAGAAAATGGGGAGGAAAGTCATGTTTTTAAATAAATATTAAGTTTCATTTTACTGCGTAATTATTAGTCATAGAACAAATATTCATAATATCAGTTGCACAGTTTAATTAGGTCTATCAGATGCTGCAATTATATTTCCAATATCTCTAATAGCTTTCGAGAAAATGACGAGGAAAATCATTTTTTTATATAAAAATACGGTTTTATTTAACTGCGTAATTATTAGTCATAGAAAAAATATTCATAATATCAGTTGTAAAGTTGAATTAGGTGTATCAGATGATGCAATGATATTTCCAATATCTCTAATAGCTTTCGAGAAAACGAGGAAGAAAGTAATTTTAAAAAAAGTAAAATTCAGTATTTATTAGTACTAGTGAAAATATTCATAATGACAGTAGTAGATTTTAATCAGGTCTATCAGATGCTGCAATGATATTTCCAATATCTCTAATAGCTTTCGAGAAAATGAGGAGGAATGTCATGTTTTTATATAATTATATATAGTTTCATTTTACTGCGTAATTATTAGTCATAGAACAAATATTCATAATGTCAAATTTACAGTTTAATTAGGTCTATCAGATGCTGCAGTGATATTTCCAATATCTCTAATAGCTTTCGAGAAAATGAGGAGGAAAATCATGTTTTTATATAAATATTAAGTTTCATTTTACTGCGTAATTATTAGTCATAGAACAAATATTCATAATGACAATTGTACAGTTTAATTAGGTGTATCAGATGCTGCATTGATATTTCCAATATTTCTAATAGCTTTCGAGAAAATGAGGAGGAAAGTCATGTTTTTACATAAATATAAAGTTTCATTTTACTGCCTAATTATTAGTCATAGAACAAATATTCATAATTTCAGTTTTAAAGTTTAATTAGGTCTATTAGATACTGCAATGATATTTCCAATATCTTTAATAGCTTTTCGAGAAAATGAGGAGGAAATTCATGTTTTTATATAAATATTAAGTTTCATTTTACTGCGTAATTATTAGTCATAGAACAAATATTAATAATGACAGTTGTACAGTTTAATTAGGTGTATCATGCTGCAATGATATTTCCAATATCTCTAATAGCTTTCGAGGAAATGAGGAGAAAAGTTATGTTTATATAAAAATATTAAGTTTCATTTTACTGCGTAATTATTAGTCATAGAACAAATATTAATAATTTCAGTTTTACAGTTCAATTAGGTCTATCAGATGCTGCAGTGATATTTCCAATATCTCTAATAGCTTTCGAGGAAAGTAGGAGGAAATTCATGCTTTTATATAAATATTAAGTTTCATTTTTCTGCGTAATTATTAGTCATAGAACAAATATTCATAATGACAGTTGTACAGTTTAATTAGGTGTATCAGATGCTGCAATGATATTTCCAATATCTCTAATAGCTTTCGGGAAAATGAGGAGGAAAGTCATGTTTTTATATAAATATTAAGTTTCATTTTACTGCGTAATTATTAGTCATAGAACAAATATTCATAATCAAAGTTGTACAGTTTAATTAGGTGTATCAGATGCTGCAATGATATTTCCAATATCTCTAATAGCTTTCGGGAAAATGAGAAGGAAATTCATGTTTTTAAATAAATATTAAGTTTCATTTTACTGCGTAATTATTAGTCATAGAAAAAATATTCATAATATCAGTTATACAGTTTAATTAGGTGTATCAGCTGTTGCAATGATATTTCCAATATCTCTAATAGCTTTCGAGAAAATGAGGAGGAAAGTCATGTTTTTAAATAAATATTAAGTTTCATTTTACTGCGTAATTATTAGTCATAGAACAAATATTCATAATATCAGTTGCACAGTTTAATTAGGTCTATCAGATGCTGCAATTATATTTCCAATATCTCTAATAGCTTTCGAGAAAATGACGAGGAAAATCATTTTTTTATATAAAAATACGGTTTTATTTAACTGCGTAATTATTAGTCATAGAACAAATATTCATAATATCAGTTGTACAGTTGAATTAGGTGTATCAGATGATGCAATGATATTTCCAATATCTCTAATAGCTTTCGAGAAAACGAGGAAGAAAGTAATTTTAAAAAAAGTCAAATTCAGTATTTATTAGTACTAGTGGAAATATTCATAATGACAGTAGTAGATTTTAATCAGGTCTATCAGATGCTGCAATGATATTTCCAATATCTCTAATAGCTTTCGAGAAAATGAGGAGGAATGTCATGTTTTTATATAATTATATATAGTTTCATTTTACTGCGTAATTATTAGTCATAGAACAAATATTCATAATGTCAAATTTACAGTTTAATTAGGTCTATTAGATACTGCAATGATATTTCCAATATCTCTAATAGCTTTCGAGAAAATGAGGAGGTAAATCATGTTTTTATATAAATATTAAGTTTCATTTTACTGCGTAATTATTAGTCATAGAAACAAATATTCATAATGACAGTTGTACAGTTTAATTAGGTGTATCAGATGCTGCAATGATATTTCCAATATCTCTAATAGCTTTCGAGAAAATGAGGAGGAAAAGTCATGTTTTTATATAATATAAGTTTCATTTTACTGCGTAATTATTAGTCATAGAACAAATATTCATAATATCAGTTTTACAGTTTAATTAGGTCTATCAGATGCTGCAATGATATTTCCAATATCTCTAATAGCTTTCGAGAAAATGAGGAGGAAATTCATGTTTTTATATAAATATTAAGTTTCATTTTACTGCGTAATTATTAGTCATAGAACAAATATTCATAATGACAGTTGTACAGTTTAATTAGGTGTATCAGATGCTGCAATGATATTTCCAATATCTCTAATAGCTTTCGAGAAAATGAGGAGGAAATTTCATGTTTTGTATATAAATATTAAAGTTTCATTTTACTGCGTAATTATTAGTCATAGAACAAATATTCATAATTTCAGTTTTACAGTTTAATTAGGTCTATCAGGTACTGCAATGATATTTCCAATATCTTTAATAGCTTTCGAGAAAATGAGGAGGAAATTCATGTTTTTATATAAATATTAAGTTTCATTTTACTGCGTAATTATTAGTCATAGAACAAATATTAATAATGACAGTTGTACAGTTTAATTAGGTGTATCAGATGCTGCAATGATATTTCCAATATCTCTAATAGCTTTCGAGGAAATGAGGAGAAAATTTATGTTTATATAAAAATATTAAGTTTCATTTTACTGCGTAATTATTAGTCATAGAACAAATATTAATAATTTCAGTATTACAGTTTAATTAGGTCTATCAGATGCTGCAGTGATATTTCCAATATCTAATAGCTTTCGAGGAAAGTAGGAGGAAATTCATGTTTTTATATAAATATTATTAAGTTTCATTTTTCTGCGTAATTATTAGTCATAGAACAAATATTCATAATGACAGTTGTACCGTTTAATTAGGTGTATCAGATGCTGTAATCATATTTCCAATATCTCTAATAGCTTTCGGGAAAATGAGGAGGAAATTCATGTTTTTATATAAATATTAAGTTTCATTTTACTGCGAAATTATTAGTCATAGAACAAATATTCATAATCACAGTTTTACAGTTTAATTAGGTGTATCAGATGCTGCAATGATATTTCCAATATCTCTAATAGCTTTCGAGAAAATGAGGAGGAAAGTCATGTTTTTAAATAAATATTAAGTTTAATTTTACTGCGTAATTGTTAGTCATAGAACAAATATTCATAATGACAGTTGTACAGTTTAATTAGGTGTATCAGATGCTGCAATGATATTTCCAATATTTCTAATAGCTTTCGGGAAAATGAGGAGGAAATTCATGTTTTTAAATAAATATTAAGTTTCATTTTACTGCGTAATTATTAGTCATAGAAAAAATATTCATAGTATCAGTTGTACAGTTTAATTAGGTGTATCAGCTGTTGCAATGATATTTCCAATATCTCTAATAGCTTTCGAGAAAATGAGGAGGAAAGTCATGTTTTTAAATAAATATTAAGTTTCATTTTACTGCGTAATTATTAGTCATAAAACAAATATTCATAATATCAGTTGTACAGTTTAATTAGGTCTATCA
>JAPQNM010000049.1:3428171-3430671 GCA_029783475.1 Metacarcinus magister
TTGCATATACAAATTGGTGAGATTGCAAGACTAAGAGGATGAAAGAAAGATAGATAGATAGATAGATAGATACTTAAAGATATATATAGATAGAATAAATGGTTGTACTCTTCTGTTAGTAAGCTTGAGAGAGAGAGAGAGAGAGAGAGAGAGAGAGAGAGAGAGAGAGAGAGAGAGAGAGAGAGAGAGAGAGAGAGAGAGAGAGAGAGAGAGGCAGACAGACAGAGAGAGAAAGAGAGAGTTGAAAAAGTGTTTCTAAGTTTACTTGTGAAACTTGCTCTCTCACATTCTCTCTCTCTCTCTCTCTCTCTCTCTCTCTCTCTCTCTCTCTCTCTCTCTCTCTCTCTCTCTCTCTCTCTCTCTCTCTCTCTCTCTCTCTCTCTCTCTCTCTCTCCATTCGTAACCTCTAACACATAATACATTTCCTCACCTACCACCGCTAAATAAAAGATAAATAATTAGACACTAAATCAAGTTCTACATAATCAGATGACACACTGAAATTAAGAAACCTGGGAGGAATTTCCATTAATTATATAGACAGACAGACAGACAGACAAATGAATGGCTAGATAGATAGATAGATAGATAGATAGATAGATAGATAGATAGATAGATAGATAGATAGATAGATAAATAGATAGACAGATATATACACAGGCAAGGAACGAAATAACATTGATAAGATGAATACAAAAATACATGAATACTTACACATTGACTACGACCGGACCATAAGGTAACACACACACACACACACACACACACACACACACACACACACACACACACACACACACACACACACACACACACACACACACGATGTAGGCCGAGGTGTGTTGCATTCCTCCACGAGCCTCACCCTTTATTGCAAGTTAAAGAGACGGAGGAAAATGACTATACTACTCCTCCTCCTCTTCCTCCTCCTCTTCCTCCTCCTCCTCTTCCTCCTCCTCTTCCTCCTCCTCCTCCTCCTCTTCCTCCTCCTCCTTGAGTCACACACCTGTTGCTAATTAGTGGGTAGCAACAGGTAAGCTCACCAATAAGAGGCAGGAATTTACCTTATAGTTAATTAATTATTTTGTTTATGTTCGTATGAGAGATTTTTTTTCACTATTTTTTATGGAATATGAATAACTTTAAAAAAAAAAATTATACTTCTCTCTCTTCTACCTCCCTCCTTCCCTTTCTACCTACCTTCCTTCCCTCCCTCTCTCCCTCCCTACCTACCTACCTATCTACCTTCTTCCTATCTTCCTTCCCTTCCATTTGTCCCTGTCTTCTTCCCTCTCTCCCTCCCTTCCTTCCCTTCCCTTCCCTTCCATCTGTCCCCCTATCTCCATATCTCCCTCTCTCTCTCTCTCCCTTCTACCTTACACTCCCTCCCTGCACGTCTCACCACCCTTTCTTTCTCCTCATAAATTAGCCATGTCACTTGCATCACTACATGGCGTTAGAGAAGGTAGACACACACACACACACACACACACACACACACACACACACACACACACACACACACACACACACACACACACACACACACACACACACACACACACTTACCCTCAAGATCCTGGGACAGCTGTAGTCTGAGGTGGCCCCCGTGGGTAAGGGCGGGGGCAAGCCTGGGCCAGCCTCGCACACCGGGCTGAGACATGACCCTTGGACTACCACCGCAAAGGGATGTAAGTAGGTCACACGCACACGCAGACGCAGACACAGACAGACACACACACGCACGTACGTAAATCCAAGTCTGACTCTCACTCGCACTCAGATTATCGCACTTGTTTACATATTTTAGTGATTCTGGAGCCTTGTAGTGGGTCAGTAATGCTTGTTTTGTTTACTTGTTTACTTGTTTACTGACTCACTCACTCACTCACCTCCAAGTATGTTAGCTTAGGTCACAGTTGCGTTGATTTTCATGTGTGACTTTTCATATAACTGCTCTAAGATTTTTTTCTCTCTCTCTCTCTTTCTCTCTCTCTATCTCTCTTTCCGTGTCTTGTTTTCCAGTGTGAAGTATATTTAGATTTTCACAAGTATATAGAAGGATAAAAATAGTTCCTTCCTGATGGTGTGTAGGAAGGGGAGGGGAAGGGAAGGGGAAGGGAAGGGAAGGGTAGAGGAGGCTTTATGGCTTGTCAGTGACCCACCACACCCTCTACACTAGGTCATGTAAGGTCAGGGAAGGTTATTCATGACCTAACTCCACCAGCCTTCCCTTCTTCGCCTCGAGTCTCCACGTAGCCAACACTCCACCTGGTGCCTCGAGGGGGAGCTTCTAAGGATGAGGATTTGACTTCAGTTCAGTTCTGTCTCCGTCTCCGTTCCGTCTCCGTTCCGTCTCCGTTCCGTCTCCGTTCACCTTCGATCTTCAGTTAATACTCGTTTTACCTTCTATTCCGTTTTCTTTCAGTATATTTCCTGTGTGTTCTATTCTTTATTTATTTAGTTATTTTTTTGTCTTCTTGTCTTGTCTCTTCTTTTA
>JAPQNM010000049.1:3440671-3450671 GCA_029783475.1 Metacarcinus magister
CTATTAAGTATAAACTCTTATTTGGCTTTTGTTATGAGGCAATGAATACGTCTCACCTGACATTAAACACACACACTCAGTAAAAGTAATGACGAATAACACCAAATCCAGATAGATCAATATATATTAAGTATTTAACATTTATTCTATCCATTGATATTTCACGCCACTAACAATATGACGCTGGAAACACAATACTGATTATGATTTTCTTTACACCTTTTGAGGGCGATGGACCGAAAACTTTGCCATTTATGAGGAAAATGTTTAAACTTTCTGATTGGACACTAGAAAGGAATATAAATGTGTTAAGAGGAAGAGGAGGAGGAGGAGGAGGAGGGAGAGTGGGTGTGATATGCATGACTTGAGAGTGTGAGGTTAATCTAGGAAACATGTGGTGGTGGTGGTGGTGGTGGTGGTGGTGGTGGTGGTGGTGGTGGTGGTGGTGGTGGTGGTGGTGGTGGTGGTGGTGGTGGTGGTGCTACTGAATAATATAAACTCGTATGTTGTTTTTCAAGAGGGAAATATTGTTTGTAATGGTGAAAGGCTGGCAGAGCATGGCACTTAACACTGGGCACGTGGCATCCACCTAATATGAAGGGTCGTGGCACTAAAGATATGACTCAGGTAAGTAGGAAAAGTTTATGACAGGTGGAAAAAGGGCGCGAAATTACCATGACAGGGAAATTTCTTTTTTTTTTTTTTTTCATGGTGGTTAAATTTTTTTGTTTTGTTTATTTATTTATCTATTTTATTTTTGTTTATTTATTTATTTATTATTTTTTTTTTATGATGATGATGAGTGAGGAAAGTTAGAGTGGAGAGGAAAATATGTGCGAGTCCAAGGAGGAGGAGGAGGAGGAGGAGGAGGAAAAAAAAATAATAAAAAATAAAAATAATTAAGTGTTGCCATATGAAGGATTTTTTTTATATATATTTAATAGGAAACTAATTATAACGAGAAAAGAAATTATCGTTCTTGTTTTCTTTGTTTTTAATGTGTTCAATCTAATTTTTTTGAATAGCCTGACTTAATTAATCTTCTCTCTCTCTCTCTCTCTCTCTCTCTCTCTCTCTCTCTCTCTCTCTCTCTCTCTCTCTCTCTCTCTCTCTCTCTCTCTCTCTCTCTCTCTCTCTCTCAGGTAAGATGAAGTAGACAAGGTGTGTGTTTGGGGGTGAGGTTAGCTAGGTTGCTGACGGGGGCTGGGGGGAGAGTGGGGGGGGCGGGGTTGTTGTTGAGGGAGGTGGGGGGGATGCCAAGTAAGGTCAGGCTTGGAACTAGGTCAAGTGAGGTCATGGGTGAGAGGCAGCTGAGGCAACGATGAAAGTAGAAGGAAACAAAGGTATTTTTAGCTCTCTCTCTCTCTCTCTCTCTCTCTCTCTCTCTCTCTCTCTCTCTCTCTCTCTCTCTCTCTCTCTCTCTCTCTCTCTCTCTCTCTCTCTCTCTCTCTCATTCTCATATTGGTACCAGTTTTGGAGGAGAAATTGAATATTAAACGTCTATCATTACTTGGTTTTTATACAAATAGCTGACAGGATGTGTGGCTAGCGAGGTACACACACACACACACACACACACACACACACACACACACACACACACACACACACACACACACACACACACACACAAGAATAATAATGAAGACAGTGATGACGACGACAACAAAATCAAGAATAGAAAAAAAAGAAATAAAACAACAACAAAATCAACAACAACAACAACAACAACAACCACCACCACCACCACCACCCTAACCTTGATCAAGTCACCCGTCAAGTAGAAACACCTGACATCATCTTCAATAGGGCAAGATAAGCAGGTATTTTACTAGTCCATAAGAGAGCACAGAATAGAGAGTAATGGCTGACTTCAAACACACACACACACACACACACACACACACACACACACACACACACACACACACACACACACACACACACACACACACACACTGTAAACAAACAACACTGCAGGATGGTAGGATTTGGGTCACGGCTTCGTTAGGGAGAGAAGGAGGTTAGGGAAGGATGGAAGGATGGAAAGAGGGAAAGGATGGAATGAGGGAAAGATGCATGGATGGAAGGAGGAAAGGAGGGAAAGATGGAAGGATGAAAGGAGGGAAGGATGGAAGAAGGGAAGGAAGGAGGGAAGGATGGAAGGATGGAAGAAGGAAAGGAGGAAAGAAAGAGGTTAGAATCTATATAAACGAAAGAATAAGAAGGTTAGGAAAGGATAGAATAGGAGGGAAGGATAGAAGTATAAAAGGATAGAGGGATGGAAGGATAGAAGGATGGAAGGAAGGAAAGGGGGTTACAGTGTACATAAGGGAACGAAGAAATCAGAGGCAGGAAAGTGTGCTAGAAAAATATATAGATTTCCATAGTAAGAGGGAAAAATGAAAGAAAAAAGGGGAAAATATCAATGAAAAAAAATATCATATGAATTAAAAATATATGAAGAAAAAAATAAATAAATATAAACAAAATAAAATGTTAAATGAAAAAAAAAATGGGCAATGAAAAATAAATAAGAAAAATTAAACTGATACAAAAATGATGAAGAAAACGGAGAAAATTATGAAAAAAAGAAAGAAATGAATGGAGAAAATACGGAAAAAAGCATGATGATAAGGAAAGATCTTTAAAAGGAGAGAGAGAGAGAGAGAGAGAGAGAGAGAGAGAGAGAGAGAGAGAGAGAGAGAGAGAGAGAGAGAGAGAGAGAGAGAGAGAGAGAGAGAGAAAAGAGCAAGAGAGAAGGGTCCACAGTACAGGAGGAGGAGGAGGAGGAGGAGGAGGAGGAGGAGGAGGAGGAGGAGGAGGAGGAAAAGGAAGAGGAAGAGGAGGGGGTATGGAAGACAGTATGATTGATGAAGCAATGATAGAGATAGATAGAGAGAGAGAAAAAAAGAGAGGTGAAAGAAAATGACTTAGGGTACATCAGATGAGGGGAAAAAAGAATATGGTGTGAGAGAGAGAGAGAGAGAGAGAGAGAGAGAGAGAGAGAGAGAGAGAGAGAGAGAGAGAGAGAGAGAGAGAGAGAGAGAGAGAGAGAGAAGAGAAAGTGAAAAACAGCTCTATCATACACATACACATACTGCCCTTAACGGTGCTCTATACCTCCTCTCCCCTCACCCCCCCTCACTTCCTCCTCCCCCCCACCCCCTTTAGGATCTGGGGTGGAGGGGAGAGAAGACGGAGGGAGGAAGGGGTTGAAGGGGACTTGATAGGGAGGTACGGGAGGAAGGGGGAGGAGGAGAGGAGGAAGAGGAGGAGGATAAGGGTAATGGATACACGTGTTTAGCCACGCGACAAACACACACACACACACACACACACACACACACACACACACACACACACACACACACACACACACACACACACACACGTTTTCTTTTGTGTGGTTGATGGGAAAACATGTCACTCTCACGTCAGAAACACGTCTCGTACACGTCTTGAACTGGTCCTCAATAAACACGAATTTCAATACCTTTATAAATATCAATTCCTTCGTTTTCTTTCACTTCATATTATTTCTCTACATTTTTATCTTATCATTATTATCATTATTATTATTATTATTTTTAGTCATCATGGTTTCTTCCTCCCTCCTATCATTCCTTGCCTCCTCGTCTTCCTTCTCATCCTTAATCCTTATAATTATACTTGTGTTCATCCTTATCCTCTTCATCACCTTCTTCCAACTCCTCTTCCATACATACAATTTTCACATTAACTATTTTTTTCCTCCTTCAGTTTTATGTTCATATCAATTACTCTTTTACTCTCGTCTCCTACGCCAACTTTTCCCTTGTTGTGCATCAGATAATTACTATATACCTCAAGTTCCTATTTCCTTAAAAAATTTACCCTCAATTCCACCTTTCACCTTGGCCTCTTATGCACTCCGTCTCCTTAAGCTCCTCCCTCTCCCTCTCCTCTCTCTCTCTCTTCCTCTCTCTCTCTCTATAAGATCCCCGCCCTTTCCGCCTCTCTCCATCAGCATCTATTCTTTTCAACTCTTCTTCTAGTAACTCCAGCAACCTATTCTCTTATATTTTCGCCCTACAAGCCTCGGGGTGAACGAAGTGTAGAGGTGTGGGTGGCCATCAGCCTTGGAGGGTTGCCTGCTGATTGGTGAGTTCCATCTTTTCCCGCCACACCGCAGAGAAGGTGATGAAACTGCTGCCCCTCAAGTGTAAAATTCCAAGGTGAGTTAGTAAGTTGCTTGGGCTGCATCCGATACTCGCCCCGCCCCGCCCCGTCACGCCCCGCCCATTTATGCATTGATTCTACTGTACCACATGACCCATTCCACTACACCTTGCTCCCCCCCCCCCCGCCCCTCACGTATAGTACAGGTGGTCATGCTGCTACCTGCCTGGCTATTCATTAATCATGCCGCGTAGAACACCTGTTAGCGCTGCGGGTCACCCTTGCAACACCTGATTGATAAGTGTATTTAGAGTCACTTGTTAATTCGCATCTCATTAGTGTTTTGTTTTGTTTTCTTCTTTTAATGAGATATATTTTTGTTGGGGTTAACTTTCATATATACACACACATACACACATACACACACACATACACACATATACACACACACACACACATACATACACACACACACACTACACTACACACTAAGTTTCTCCATTGATTTGAAAATGTCCTTGATGCACACACACACACACACACACACACACACACACACACACACACACACACACACACACACACACACACACACACACACACACACACACACACTTTCTCTAAACACACTCTTTGCTGTAATCCAAACACACACACACGCACGAGTAATCCCAAGGAAGGACTAATCTTTTTCTCTCCATTACACATAACCTAATTCATTTCCAAACACCACTGCTTCACATACTAAAAAAAAATAATAATAATAATAAAAAAAAAAACACTTAACCCTGACACGATACACAAAAAAAACAAAACAAAAGAGTCACAATCATCTTTTCTTTCCAAACACGAATATAAAAAAAAAAAACTCACACTAATCTAATCAACACAAATATCTTTCTAACCATCAATAAAAACATCGATGAAGCTGCCCAGGACCAGGAGCCTTGCCTTCATGGCCTTAATTAAGTAGGTAATCAGCGTCTTGGGTGGTGGTCGTGTTACCTGTCCACACCTGAGCGACCACCAAGAGGGAAGGAGAGAAGGAGTACCAGTGTGTGTTTGGAGAGGAAGGGAGTGAGGAAGAAGGTACCACTGTGCAATAAGACTATACAAATAAAGAAGGAGAGATATAGAAAGAATACGATAGTGCATTAACTCTATAAGAATAAAAGGGAGTGAGAGAATGGGTAGTATTCCTAGGCTTGAATATAACAAAAGAGCATCACCGAAACTATACAACCAACAGGACAACGAAAAACAAAAGAGCATCAACGAATCTTAATAGAACCTACAGAACAACACATACTCAGATTAGACAATACCAAAGTGCAGTAGGCTGGCCTGTAACCTGCTTCAGCCTACGCACAGTACATCACAACAACAACAACTGTCCTTTAGTTCCTGGGAAGACAAAAACAAAGGCGCATCCCATTGAAAAAAGTAGTTTATCCCCATAAGCTTGTTGTGTTTGCATCAGAATAGAATAGGTCTTGACCTTGAATTCGTAGGCTTAGCATATAACTGTTTACCAAGATCACTTAACTGTACCTTGCGTGAGGCCCACACAAGGGGTAGTGTCAAGGGGAAAAAAGGGAAAAAAATTACCTCTGAACTTTACTATAAGACCAGTAGATGCACCCCGCGTTAGACCTATACAATGAGTACTATGTTTTAAGTCCCTAAGAAAGTACAAGGGACGTTTAAGTGGAGTACATCAGCCCCTTGTAAGCTTGCATGAAGGGCGGTGTTCCTCAAGCCCTACATATAAGGGACAATTTAACTGCGAGAAAGACCTGCAGCTTACCCCCGGGCGTGACCTAACATAACAGGTACTATACTAGGTTAAGGGACTAGTGTTATAACCAGTACCTGTATCTTGGGTTCAGTACGGCGATAAGTCTTGTCCTGTATACTCTCTGAAGAAGCGATAAAATAAAAAAATAAATAAAGATGATGCAGCTGTATTAAGAGGAGTGGTTTTGGCGTTCATGAACCTGCCTGCCGACCTACCTTTGCAGAGCACGTGCTTATCACACTTGGTTACAGTCCTGTATTGCCACCACGCCGTCATTCCCTAGAGAGGAGGACGCGCTACAGTTCACCACACCTCCGTGGCTGACACTCGAATGCAAGCTCAGAGGCACTACCGAGTATCCCTGTGCTCCCTCACCCCCACCCCCTCCCTCTCCCGCACGCACACACACACACACACCACCACCACCACCACCACCACCACCACGCCGAGGGCATCTTCCAGACACACCGTTCTTGACCGCACTCACACCAGCCAACAAGTATATACATAAAAAAAGAAAGCTAGTAAACAATAGGCAAAAACTTCACCTATTCTCAGATTTCCAAAACTGGCCGTGAAGGGTGATTGATACGTGTGTGTCTTTAAGGTCGAAAGTATAATGAGTCAATCTGTCTTCCTTTTTATTTCTCTTTTTGTCTTTTAACCACTCAAAATTTATATCCTTCCCTTCCCTCTCGTAGTTATAAAGTTAATATCTCTCTCTGGTACAATAGTCAACGTCCGCCATTACCCAAAGCAAACTGATACCCATAAAATAAATAAAAACAAAACCAGCCATCATTACCCCGTTTCAAGAGGCCTAAGTCAACCTAACCCTAGCCAGGCCGCCGGGTATGAAGAGGCACACTACAGGATGCACTAAACTTTCTCTTTTGACATTTTATTATTCGATCAAGTTGACATTTGTGAGAAGCACCACAAGAGTTGACGGCTGGGACACTCTTTGGATGGAGCTGGAGTGATGGATAGAGGGAGTGCGTGTGTGTGTGCGTTCTGGTTGATAGTTAGTTAGTGTGTGTGTGTGTGTGTGTGTGTGTGGTGTGTGTGTGTGTTGAGTGTGTGTGTGTGTGTGGAGTGTGTGTGTGTGTGTGTGTTCATCTTATATAGACACGTGGTTAGAGTGACACGCTACATTAAGACAAATAGATATTAACCTTTTGAGTTCAATGCAAAACAAATAACACGATAACTCTTAGCGTGGCTCCCTGGCCCCTTGGCTCCCTGGCTCTCTGGCTCTCTGGCTCTCTGGCTCCACTGATCGATGCGTGACCTTGACAGACCTAAGGCATGTGGGACGAGCTGCATCAATATGTATGTTGATGTATGACTCAGTGTATGTGACTACCTCATGACTGATGACTGAGGTACGATGACTGACTCTTAAGCAGGCTGACTAAGGGGTGATAAAGCATTTAAACCCTTTACATAATATTATTAATGGGATTTTGACTCTTTAGAAAGCTGTGAGGTGCGATGTCCCTCATAACATATATATATCTTAAGTGAATAGAGTTAAATTTTCATTAACTTTATAATTTTCCTCTTGGTTTAGAAAGCTTAATACGTTCTGACAGTCAGCGGCGAAAAGATGTCAATGTCACAGAGAACTCACAAGATTTATAATGATAGCGTCGTCACAGTATTAAGATGTCAGCGTCACAGTACTAATAATGTCACCGTTACGTCATCACAGCACGTCACCACAGCACGTCACACAGCACGTCACACAGCACGTCACACAGCACGTCATCACAGCACGTCATCACAGCACGTCATCACAGCACGTCACACAGCACGTCACCACAGCACGTCATCACAGCACGTCACACAGCACGTCACACATCGTCACGTACAGCAGCACCAGCGCCACACACGTACTTGTGGCACGTTATAAAACCAGTCAGTCAGCTAGAGTGAAGGACGTGACTTAATTTCTCTTTTTCTATTTATTCTGATTATCAACTGATGTCAAGAACGGAAGTCACACAGTAAGATGTTCAAGTATATAGACAACCTCATACTTTTCATACTCTCTATCACTCTTTCTTACATCCTTTCACACTCTCATACTCTAACACTCATTTTTTTCACACTTACTTTCTCATGCTCCCTCACACTTTCTCATATCCTCTCACACTCCCTTACATCTCTCTTAGTCTATTCTATCTCTCATACACCTCACACAGCCTCACACAGCCTCACACAGCCTCACACAGCCTCACACAACCTCACACAGCCTCACACAACCTCATACAGCCTCACACTCTCACTAACCTACACTTCCCTCACGCCTCCTCACAGGGTAATACGATACGATCTCTCTGCCACATAAATGCAGACTCATTAAAAACATTACTTTCACTCAAACACACACACACACACACACACACACACACACACACACACACACACACACACACACACACACACACACACACACACACAGTTACTGGGAAGCCAATATATATATAAACAAGATACAAGACTCTTAGCAACATCAGTATTACCTCCTATTATGCTCCCCCCAACCCCACTCCACCTCTCCCCACTCCACTACCTTTGCCTCCCTATTTGTTGCTAGGTTAGTCTTGGGGAAGGTCAGTGAGAGGTCAAGGCAAGAGGTCACCTGGCGAGTCACTTTTTTCAATAGGTCACAGGTATCACTTATATAGCGTTAGTAATTACCTGAGTGTGTGTGTGTGTGTGTGTGGGTTTGCACGGTCAGGTAAGAGCAAGGTCAGGTGTGGGGATTGTCAGGTAATATGTGTGTTGTGTTGTGTTGTGTTTTGAGTTACAGGTAATTGGTTTTGAGTTGCAGGTGTTGGTGATTTTTTTTTATTTTCAATTTTGGTTAAGTTCTAGGTCAGGTATTGATTTCGTATTGATTTTCAGATTCGTTTTTTTTTATTTTTTTATTCAACTTCTTTTCTATATCTTATTTTCATCATTTTCACTTGCACATGTTATTTTGATTTTCGTATATTTTCAATTATTTCGGATTATCTATTTTTTTCCTTGACTTCCATTTAATATATTTTGACTTTAATGCAATTCTATATATTTTATACTCCCAATATGATTTTATATATATATTTTTTTTTCATTTCCACGTAATTCTGTAAATCCTTGATATCTAATTAAGACCTTCAGATGAAATTTTCTAGTTTTTTTCTTTTTTATTATCAACGAACAACAATAGAGAACAGGTATATAATCTCCTACCTCACTAATACCATCTTTTTTAACCTAATTGCGTATATCTTAAAGGGGAGAGGTGGAGAGAATCCTTACTGCCACGGAGGGAGGGTAAGGAAGCAGTGATTACATATTCTCATTACCTTCGGGACTCATTACTAAGACGAGGGGCGTGATGCTTTTGTTTTTCAAGGTTATCAAAGAAGCATTTATAACATCAAAACTGAGCCTATATTACCAAAAAAAATAAAAAATAAAAATAAATAAATAAATAAAAGGCTGTATCTATTCACATCTGTTTCGTTTTAGGTTATGATGACGAATGCAGGAAACACCTCAATCCTTTTCCTTATAAACAATAAACAGATTGGAGAGAAACGCAAGACACAGCCAATGGTATGAGTCTATTCCAATCATCTATTGCTTATACAAGACATGAATTTCCTTACACTCAATCATATCCTTTGAGTTATATATTGGAAACCAGCTATAGGAAGGTGGGAAAAAATATATAGTGAACTCAAACACACACTGCCATCAAATATAAGGAGAGGAAAAAGGTGAGACAAGGACAGGTAAGTGCAGGTAACTCTATACGAGAGGGTGTGGCGAGGTGAGGTGAGGTGAGGCGAGGTGAGGTGAAGTTAAGCACATCTGGATACCTACGAAAATATCTAGACTAAGCTAGTAAATTCTTGGCCAACGATGAAGCCTGGCGTGGATGTTAAGTTCAGATTCTTGATTCGAGCGATATGCAGAGCCCAGGTCAAGGTGAGTGGAGGCAGGTAGGTAGGTAGGTAGCTGTATAGGTAAACACACACTAGT
>JAPQNM010000049.1:3455671-3470671 GCA_029783475.1 Metacarcinus magister
AACCTAACCTAACCTAACCTAACCAAACCTAATCTAACCTAACCTAACCTAACCAAACCAAACCAAACCAAACCAAACCAAACCAAACCAAACCAAACCAAACCAAACCAAACCTAACCTAACCTAACCTAACCTAACCAAACCAAACCAAAGCAAACCAAACCAAACCAAACCAAACCTAACCTAACCTAACCTAACCTAACATAACATAACATAACATAACACAACCTAACACAACATAACACAAACATAACCAAACATAATATAACCTAACATAACCTCGTAGTGTCTATCATCATCTCTCTTCCAATTTATTTTTCTTACTGCTTATTTATTTTCTTATTATCTGCCGAGTGTTTTGTTATTTTGCCATCTTGTTAAAGCGGGTCATGTAATACCTCCAATAAGATCAACTGCGCCTCACCTTTGATAACTGGACAGGTGCCGCGTTGATTGAGTCACTTGGCCCTGAATTAGACCACAAACTAGGCCCCACCACGTGCTCCCAACCCACCCCCAACCCACCCCCAACCCACCCCAACCCCACCCCACTCATTACCTGCATTCATTCACCTTAACACACATCAAAACATCTTACCACATAGTCACGCATTTACCTAACACCCACACACACACACACACACACACACACACACACACACACACACACACACACATATTCACAGTCATCCATGCACCCTCATCCTATTCTCACTCACTAATTCACTCATCACACCCTCATCCACAAGCACACTGACACTCATCCACCCCTCACCCCACATCCACATCACCCCACTATTTACGCAACTTAGAGAAACTACAAACTAAACGATATGTGGAGGCCGGGAGGAGTGTTGGGGGTGTTGGGGGGTTGGGGGGGGAGGGGGCGTCGTCTCCTTGCCGCAGGTGAAGTTACAGGTAAAGACACAGCAGGAGGAGCAGCAGGAGGAGAAGGAGCGAGTCATGATAAACAGAAGTAGCCCCCAGCAGTCCCCTAGCGGCACCACACCCATTTTTTGTACGTCAAATGTCGCTTCTATCTCACAAGGGAATGGATTGTGGTTGGTCACATAACTTAACCTCTATCTCCTTTCCCTCGTAAATATAAAAGAATAAGAGATGTAATAGTAATAAAAGGAGATAGTCGCATGTGTGTGTATGTGTGTGTGTGGGTCTGTTTACATTCGTTTTCTATCATACAGCGTTAGTCTACCAATCAGAAAACGGAGATGGGTATAGAAAATGTGAAGCAGATTTTGATTTTGCGATGCGGGACTATATTATTTAAGGGAAGAGAGGGAAATGTAAGATATATATATAGTGTGTGGTGGAGTGTTTATGGAGGCAGGAGGTGGAGGCAGAGTGTGATGTAACGTTGAGGTCGAGAATGAGACCAATGAGTGTTATTCTGGGGAGGAAGATTTATTACAGGAATAGCCTTTAACTCCCCCCCCACCACACCCACCCTCCCTCTGTACGTGTGTGTGTGTGTGTGTGTGTGTGTGTGTGTGTGTGTGTGTGTGTGTGTGTGTGTGTGTGTGTGTGTGTAATTGTGTGTGTGCGCGTGTGTGTTCTAGTTTTTTGGTTAATTATGTGTGTATCTGTCTGTCTGTCTGTCTTGCTTATCTATTCGTATGTATGTATGTATAATGTATGTCTGGTTATAAATGTATGTATGTATGTATGTATGTATGTTTGTATATTTATTTGTTCCCTTGTTTGTTTATCTGTCTTGTCACCACACATCCTGCATCTTCCTGTCTACCTCTCACCCTGTCCCATGTCCCCTTGTTCCCTGTCCCCTGCCACCCTATCCCCTGTTCCCTGTTCCCTGCCTGGCTTGTGTTCCTGTTCACCAAAGTGTCACTCGTTCTCCCTTACTGTTCAATCATGATTATGCCTCGCGATTGAGGTAACGATGATGATGATGATGATGAGGATGATGATGATGAAAAAGAGGAAGAATAGGAGAAGGAAGAGGAAACAAATGTCCAGAATTAAGAAAAAGTAAATAGATAGATAGAGAAATTAATATATTGATAGATAGATCGATAGACTAATGAATGAATAGATGAATATACAGTTAGGTAGATAAATGAATTAATCAATGAATAGATAAATATATGAATAATCAAGTGAATAAATGAATAAATGAATAAATAAATAAATAAATAAATAAACAATAAACCAGATACAATACAATAAAACACAACAAAATACAATAACAATAAGCATCCCTTGACACGTGATGGTAAGGTCAGGTCACCAGGCACACTATGACCTGGTGACCCCACGTGCATAGGTCACGGATGACCCTCACAAACAGGTCAAGCATTACTGTTCATTTCTTGCTGCTGGGCGTGGGTGGGGGGACGGGGGGGAGGGAGGAATGTTGCTGGTGCAGTCTTGAATTCGGGATGTATTTAATTATTTGTTATCATTATTGTTGTTGTTGTTATTATTATTATTGTTATTATTATTATTATTATTATTATTACTATTGTTGTTGTTGTTGTTATTGTTGTTGTTGTTTGTTGTTGTTGTTGTTGTGTTGAAGGAGGTTCCAGTCTCATTCTTTTTTCAAATTAAGTGAAGTTACGTAGTTTTGTCATTTTTTTTGTTTTCCTTTTTCTTGTTATAAATATTCCTTCTTTTTACACAACATTTAACTTTTCATTCCACTTAATTTCATCACAACAGCATTTTCCATTTTTTATCATTATTCTTTCTTCCAGTAGAATCAAGTAAAAGTATATCAGATTTAAGTAAAGTCAATCTTCTTCTTTTTTTCAGTATAAACAACTATCCTAAACTGTACACATCATTTCACAAGACACAGTATATAATTTTCAAGGCATTTTTCTACTTTATCAATTAACTTTCTTTTTCCACTTTTTATCCTTATCACATACATATATTTAACGTTAACATATACTACTTATGATCACCATTTATCATTATTGTTCTTATCGTCATTATACACATTTTTTTTTCAAGTGTATACAATGAAAGAAAAAGAAAAAACTATTCCATTTACGAACAGTTAGATTTATGAGTGAATATCTTGTTTTCTTATGAATTGACGGTATAGAGGACTTGAAATTTATCATATACGACGTTCAAATCACCTTTTTAACTTCACTCACTTCGCCAACACAACACAACACAACACAACACACGAGTAGTATCATCCCTCTTTCTTTTAAACACACCGGTAACACTGTCTCTCAACACACAAAATAACACGCAACACAATGGCGAATGCAACACAAAACACAACACATGTACTTATACCACTAACTAACATAACACAACACACGCAAAACACACGCAAAACACACGTAAAACACACGCAATAGAGCACCTCGGAGTCTTAGGATGTGTCGAGGTTCACGTTGCCGCCACAAATGAGAAGTGGCGACAGGCTCTCCCCTTGCGGTCCGCCCTTCGGTCCGTCACACACACACACACACACACACAACACACACACACACACACACACACACACACACACACACACACACACACACACACACACAGGGAGCCAGGTAGGGAGGGGGTGTGACGTCATCTCTTCCTCACCTCGCCTCGAACTTTGCCCAATGAACTTCCGAAATAGATCCTCCACTTCCTTGAGTTACGGTGCATTTTTAGTAGTATCCCCCGAACTGACTCTCTTTTTCTGTTGATTTTTCTTACGTTCGTTCGTTCAGTTAGTCAGTTAGTCAGTCCGTTAAGCAATCAGTTAGTTAGTTTTATATCATTATCAAGTGTAGGTGAGAGAGAGTGAGTGAGAGAGTGAGTGAGAGTGAGAGAGAGTGAGGTAATCCTATTATGAGAAGAACTATATGGTACATCCCTATATTTTTTTATCTCTCTCTCCCTTCACTTTTTTGTCATACTCTCCTAACTTGCTTCCTCTTCCTTCTTTTCCTCCTCCTCCTCCTCCTCTTTATCCTCTTTCCTCTTGGTTTATCTTTTACTTCTACCTCTTCTTCAATTTCCATATTTTCTTTGTTATTTTTTGTGCAAGATAATGATGCGTGAACGAAGGCTGGAGGGAGGGTAAGGAGGGAGGGAGGATAAGGAGGAAGGGAGAGGAGGGTAGGGAGGGAGGAAGGGAGGGAGGAAGGAAGGGAGGGTAAGGAGGGAGGGCTAAGAATCACTTCCTACATGTTGGGTTAAGACCGGAAGTGCCCAACACTAACACACACACACAACACACACACACACACACACACACACACACACACACACACACACACACACACACGTAACTTCTGAATACTTGTGCATATATCGAGTTGTATAAAATTGAAAAAAAATGTTAGTGTGTTTCTCTTAAATAATCTTCAAGGAAAAAATAACCCATCCAAGTATTATTTGGTTACCTGAAGTGCTAATTAATAGACAGGTAGATAGATAGATATGTAAACAGACTGATAGATATTTTTTTATAGCTACAAATAGACTGGTTTAACTATTTTTTTTTCATCTATTCTTTATATCCTTCCTTCCTTCCTTCCTTCCTTCCTTCCTTCCTTCCTTCCTTCCTTCCTTTCTTCTATTCTTTCACCATTAACATTCACTTCTTCATTCCTTCCTTCCTTTGTTCCTTTCTTCTATTCTTCCCTCCTTCACAATTCAAGACATCCTTCTCTCTTCCTCTTCCTTCCTCCTCCTCGTGCCCCCTACCCCCCCCCCTTTTATCCACACTCTGCCCTCCACTTCCCCTTTGTAAACCGCCCACACTCTACACTTGCACAATACTCCTTCCCTTTCGTAATCTCCATCCCTTCTTACTTCTTTCATCCCTAATTCTATCCTTAGTTATTCTTTACTTCCGTCTTACACATACATACAGAAAAACACACACCCATACACACACCCTCCCCTCTCCCCCCGTACACACACCTAACAAGCACTTTACAATAATACGAAAAAGAATAAAAACAGGTAGCACTCAAGTCACCCCTTTATCTTCTTTACCACACCCCTCAAGATAAAGAAAACGAAAGCCTCCTACAGCACTGAGAGGAGCCTGCGTAGTAGTAGTAGTAGTAGTGGTGGTGGTGGTGGTGGTGGTGGTGGTGGTGGTGGTGGTGGCCTTGTTAAGTGACCTTGACAGAAGCGAAAGTTACCATAGAGTTGTAGGGAGGTCACTCAGAACGTAGCATCTGCCTACTCCTGATTGTACCCTGGAGGAGGAGGAGGAGGAGGAGGAGGAGGAGGAGGAGGAGAAAGGATGCTGAGAGGACAATAAATAGGAGGAAAATGATGAGGCAATATAGTAAAGAGACAGGAGGAGGAGGAGAAAGAGAAAGGAAAAAGATGCTGAGAGGAGGACAGTAAGGAGGAGAAGGGAAATGATGAGGAGAAAGGGTAAGAAAGGAGGAGGAGGAGAAGGAGGAGGAGGAGGAGGAGGAGGAGGAGGAGGAGGAGGAGGAGGAGGAAGACAAGAAGAACACCACCACTACCACCATCACCACCATCATATTCTCTTATTATTTCATCTTATCAAGCTCGAGAGAGAGAGAGAGAGAGAGAGAGAGAGAGAGAGAGAGAGAGAGAGAGAGAGAGAGAGAGAGAGAGAGAGAGAGAGAGAGAGAGAGAGAAAAAAAAAAATAATAATGAAGAAGCTTAAATTAAATAACACAACTGAACACAATCAAATACTTTAACAACAAAACAATACCATTTCATAAACACCAAGTCAAGAGGAATATTATACTTCCTTCCACGTGTTAAATTCAGATCACGAGATTATAACAGTCCAATTTACAACGCCCGAAAATATTACTCCCAAAATATTACTCCCGAAATATTACTCCCAAAATATTACTCCCAAAATATTACTCCCGAAATATTACTCCCAAAATATTACTCCCTTAGCCTCGGTGAGCATAAGACTTGCAACACGAGACCATAAATTGAGGTGGGATCAAAAGGTTATTCTAGGTTAATGAAGAAGAGAACGAGAGAAGGAAAGAGAAGGAGAGAAAAGAACGAGAGAGGAGAGAGAAGAGAACAAAAGAGAAGGAGAGAGAAGAGAAGGAGAGATAAAGAGAGAGAGAAGGAGAGAAAAGAACGAGACAAGGAGAGAGAACAGGAGAGAGCGAGAGACAAGAGAACAAGAGAGACAGGGAAGACAAGAAAAGAAGAGAGAAGAGGACAAGAGAGGAGGAGAGATAAAAGAACAAAAGAGAAGGAGAGAAAAGAACAAGAGAGACGGAGAGAGAATGAGAGAGAGAGAAGAAGAGAGAGAGAGAAATTAATAAAGTGATCAGATTTATAACCTGACCTAACCTCACCTTTACATCAACACTATCATCCCATCATTCAATATTAACGCCAATAAACGCCTTTTTTCCCCCTATATTTCGTGTGTATTAATCATTTACCTGTACACCTCACCTCACCTCACCTCACCTCACCTCACCTCACCTCACCTCACAACCTGTCTACCTGTCTTGTATTTAAAGGGTTGTATTTTGCCTGCAGGTGACTTTAAACTGAGGAGGAGGAGGAGGAGGAAGAAGAGGAGGAAGAGGAGGAGTCAATGTCTTTATCTTCCTCAAAGTAAATATTCTTAACCTCCACCTTTGTAATTGAGTAAGAAGGAAATCATTTTACTCCAATTTTTCCTCAATTTTCCTTTTTTTTCCTTGTCCGAAGTGTTGATTATTTTCCCGTCTACGTAATTATGAGTGAGGTTTGGGGGGGGGACGGGCCAGGTAAGTTTCAATACCTGTAATCAATTCCTTAGCACACCTGTACTTTCTAATTAGATCATGTACCTACCTCCTCTCCTAGTTATGTTATTTACCTGTTCGTGTGTGTGTGTGTGTGTGTGTGTGTGTGTGTGTGTGTGTGTGTGTGTGTGTGTGTGTGTGTGTGTGTGTGTGTGTGTGTCATCCTTGAATTAGCTTGACAGGAAGAGGCGGGAGAGGAGGAAAAAATATGTAGGTGTGAAAATTCAGCCGGAGATGAAGGAGGAGGAGGAGGAGGAAGAGGAGGAGGAGGAGGAGGAGGAGGAGGAGGAGGAGGAGGAGGAGGAGAGAAAAATAGTAGTAGTAGTGATAGAGAGAAGACTTGAGAGAAAAAAATCATACGAAAAGAAGGAAAAGGAAGGAGGAAAATAAAGAAAGAGAGAGAGAGAGAGAGAGAGAGAGAGAGAGAGAGAGAGAGAGAGAGAGAGAGAGAGAGAGAGAGAGAGAGAGAGAGAGAGATCATTCCTCCAAGATGCTCAAGGTTACTGACTATGTTTGTTCTTCCGGTTCAATAGAATGTTTTTTTGTTATTCTCTCTCTCTCTCTCTCTCTCTCTCTCTCTCTCTCTCTCTCTCTCTCTCTCTCTCTCTCTCTCTCTCTCTCTCTCTCTCTCTTTCTTTCTTTCTTTCTTTCTTTCTTTGTGTGTGAGTGTGTGTGTGTGTGTGTGTGTGTGTGTGTGTGTGTGTGTGTGTGTATGTGTGTGTGTGTGTGTGTGTGTGTAGGAGGAAAACGAGTTAAGAATTAATCTATTGATCTCTCTCTCTATCTATTAATCTATCTTATTTATCTATCAACTTATCTTTCTCTCTATCTATCTATATATATACATCACAAACTATCTATCTATCTACCTATCTACCTGCAGGTTAATTGGATCCCAGGTAAGAGTTTAATTAATAATGTCTTGACCTCATGCTAAATAAACACACAGGTAATCAAGGAACTTTCTCGCTGCACTAAAATAAAAATATATAGATATGCATAAGCACTTTTTTTTTTTTTTACTCTACAAGGCAAAAGTAATTTAATGTACATAATTGAGTGAAATTAAACATAAGTATACATGTGGATGTTTTTGTGTGTGTGTGTGTATGTTTGAAGGGCAGTGGTTGTCCTATGTGTTTATGTATGTGTGTGTGTGTGTGTGTGTGTGTGTGTGTGTGTGTGTGTGTGTGTGTGTGTGTATGTGTGTGTGTGTGTGTCAATGTATGTATATATGTATAGAACAACACACAGCAGATAGAAGGACAAACACACACACACACACACACACACACACACACACACACACACACACACACACACACACACACACACACACACACACACACAACCGGGACGAACTTAAAATAACAGGGAAAATAAAGGGTAAATACAAGTCTTCCTTCTCCTCCTTCTCCTCCTCCTCCTCCTCCTCCTCCTCCTCCTCCTCCTTGCTTCCTACTTCCCGTCTCGCCCTCCACCCTAAATCCTGTTTCCTATGTCAACTCAGATGCACCCATTGCCACTCCTCCCCCCCCCCTCCTCCTCCTCCTCCTCCTCCTCCTCCTCCTCCTCTCTTCGTCCTTGCTTCTACCTCTACCCTTTCCTCTATCTCCTTTTTATTTGTGTCCTTTCAATAATTCAGGACACGTCTCTCTCACTCTCACTCTCTCTCTCTCTCTCTCTCTCTCTCTCTCTCTCTCTCTCTCTCTCTCTCTCTCTCTCTCTCTCTGGACAGAAAGAAAGAAAGAAAGAAAGAGAGAAAGAAAGAAAGAAAGAAAAGAAAAGAAGAAAGAAAGATAGAGAGAAAGAAAGAAAGAAAGAATGTATAGAAAGAAACAGAAACAGAGAAAGAAGAAAGAAAAAAAGAAAAAGAAAGGAAGCAAGGAAGGATGAAAGGAAGTAGAAAAGAAAGCAAGGAGAGGAAGGAGTGAGTGAAAGACAGGACGAAAAAAAAAAAGTAAAAATGAAAGTACGAAAGGAAGGAAGGAAGGAAGGAAGGAAGGAAGGAAGGAAGGAAGGAAGGAAGGAAGGAGCGAAAGGTAGGAACCCATACCTTGTTACCTGGGCAAGGACAGGTGGGTAGTAATCAAGGGTAACTCACCTGTAATTTCACCCCCCCCCAACCCCAAAACACTTCCTCCCTCTTTGGCTAGGTGTGGGTAGCAGCCTCCTCCTCCTCCTCCTTCTCCTCCTCCTTCTCCTCCTCCTCCTCTTCTTCCTCCAGTTTTCTTATATTCCATTCATCCTCCTCTTCCTCTTCCTCTTCTTCCTTCATCTCCTCTTCCTACATTTTTCTTTTATCCCATTCTCTTCCCTATCTTCCTCCTCTTCTTCTTCTTCTTTGTGTAATCCTCCTCTCTGCACTTCCTTCATTTCCTCTTACTACAGTTTACATATTATCCATTCGCATTAATCATCATCATCATAATAATAATAATAATAATCACTTTAGACACATAATTGAAAAGATTTGATACACTGATGTTAAAAAATATATAAAAATAAATAAATAAATAAAATCGAGACTTTTCCCGGAGCATAAATTTTCCTTCCCCTACATTGTCAACAGTTTCCTGAAGCCTCTTAACGCAACACTCCCTTGGGAAAAATGATAAAGGTGTGTAATGTATCTTACGTAGCAAGTAACATGAATCTAACGTGGTAAAGATCGTTGTCTAGCACACTTGTAACGCATAAATACATAAGATAATACCAAACACCATTACTAGATAGAAAACACGACATGCTAAAAATAATTCCTCAAAAACTGTTTAATGTTAGAGCAAACACAGCATTTTCTCCTTGATAAATTAATAAAGTATCTCTGTAAACATGATTTTATACCAAAGAAGATATATAAAGGCAAGACACCCTTCAAATATATAAGAAACAACATGAAAATCCTGCAAAAGAAAAAAGGAGAAGGAAAAAGAAAGGAAAGTTGTCCCGCTCACCAAATATTTAAGTTTGTACTCACCGCCGTTTTCTGTTGAGTTTCTGTGATAGAAAATAGTTTGTAGAGGAGATACTTTAATGTAGCTGTAGTACTCCTTAGCTTTCTCAACGGGCCTTAAATCTTCTTGTGTTTCTACCTGCCCTTCCGCAATTCCTGAAAACACAGAGGAAAACATTAAATTACTATACACATGCAACATTAGGATGACAGAGTTTAAATGTTAGGAGAAAGAGCAATATTATAGTTTCCCTTATCTTAACTCGTAGCAGTTATTATAAAAATGGGAAAATTTATATTATATGGACCTTTGTTGTCTTTGTAGAACATGACAAAATAAAGTTAAGTCTTTGTCTGAAAAAGAAACAGACGGAGACAAAGATATGCAAGTAAAGACAGATACACAAACATGCGTAAACATAATATAAAATAAAAAGTAAAGTATTTTGTACGTGCCTTTAGTAATATTGTGTAAAGAACAATTATAAAAGTTCTATAATTTTATAACACAACCTCATTTGACTGAACATAACGAAACCAACTTGATAAACAACAAATCCTTAACGTAACTAACACACATCACAGATCGCCACACTAACACTTGGACTCAGAACCATTAGTATGAATCTTCAGCTCTATTTCAACGACTAGTATATCCAACTACGTGTGTGTTATTGCGGGTGAAGCAAGGATGATACTGTGGGTATATTCCTTGAGGTGAAATCACTCGTTAAACATTCCCTGCTAAAAAAAATAAATAAATAATAAGCTATTGGAAAACCAGCCAAGGGTAATAAAGAACGTTATAAAAAAAAAAGCCTACTTGTGATTGCCAGTTCCCTAAAGATGCAAGAGTAATAAAAAAAGGAAGGGCAAATTAGGGTTGAAGGTGCCTTGATACTCCTCTCTTACATGAGTTCAATGAGTTGTTGGGTATGAAAGACTGAATTAGCACATTACTCAGGTGTTCATATATTCACCTGTATGCATTAAATGGTAGGTATACATAAATGCACAACACGATTTGACGTAAGTTAGTTGAGTAAGTAATGTATTGAACAAAAAGCAATGTTCAGGTTAAGAAGAAAGGAATAATTCAGCCTTGCAAGCTAACTTATTAATAGGAAAGAAGGAGAGAAGAAAGGAAATATTCACTCTTAAAATATGAGTCTTCCTAAAATACAAGGCATTCTGAAACACATTTACATACACATAATAAGTGTTAGCAAAAAGCGATCAACCTTACCCTTATGCAACACACGAAAGGTTCACGACACATGCTTGTGTGTCGTCACGGCGGCATCACCACCACCAACAACAACAACAACAACATTCTGCGCTATCAACGGGACAACGGAAGCTCGCTTGACTCAACGCATTAAAATTATCATATTACTACGATAACTGAAATTGCTTGCATATATAAACGTCAGTCAGCATTATTATCACTATTACTCTTATTATTATCATTACTATCACTACTACTACTACTACTGCAATATAAATGTAGTAATAGTAGTGTGATTGTAGTAATTATATTCGTTTTGTTTACATTTCAAAGCTTCAAAGGCCTTCATTAAGCCTATATTATTACACTCAGCCAGTGACGCAACGAAGAGGTCATGGCCAGGGCTGTCAAGAGGAGGAGGAGGAGGAGGAGGAGGAGGAGATGATGAAGAAAGAGTGTGAGGAGGAAGATGAGAAGCAGGAAGAGAGAAGGCAAGTGAAAATCTTGCACAAATATACGTAAATGATGGGGAAGGAGAAGAAGAATGAGAGGAAGAAGAGTGAGTGAGTGAGTGAGTGAGTGAGTGAGTGAGTGAGTGAGTGAGTGAGTGAGTAAGAGAAAATTCTAATGTGTATCCAGTTTTGCCAAGGCTATCTTCTCTCATCTTCCTTATTTCCCTCCTCCCCTCCTCCCCTCCCTCCTTCCCTCTTTCATTCCTTCCTTCCTTGCTTGCTTAATTCCTATATTTCCCTGTGTGCAAGAGAGAGAGAGAGAGAGAGAGAGAGAGAGAGAGAGAGAGAGAGAGAGAGAGAGAGAGAGAGAGAGAGAGAGAGAGAGAGAGAGAGAGAGAGAGTTATAGGAGAAGTACAACATTTAATCAGTAGAGTACGACGTTCATAACCTACGATAACATCAAAAGGAATTAGACCAACTAGGCTTTCTACCTCGTCTGTCTGTCTGTCTGTCTGTCTGTCTGTCTGTCTGTCTGTCTGTCTGTCTGTCGTGGCCAAGGTGATCCAGTGACCAAACGAGGAGAGAAATAAGAGGAAAATAATAACAAAGGTTTCTCGTATGTATGAAAAAAAAAATGAAAACACAAGGAAAGTATTTACAACACACACACACACACACACACACACACACACACACACACACACACACACACACACACAGGGGTAAGAGTACAAGAGTGATAAGTATAACATTGACATACTTCTTATAGGCCTGACAAGTTCGCATGAGATTGTATGGGGATGAGAAGGAGAAGGAGGAGGAAAGTAGAGGAGGAGGAATGGAGACACTGTCTTCTTCCTCCTCCTCCTCCTGCTGCTCCTCCACCTCCTCCGTTATCACTCTTATCTCTCCTTCCTGCCATTCATCAAGCCACGTAAACAGTCTTTCAGAACATCACGTAAAACACACCAATACTTTCTGTTTTTCCTCGTCTCTTTTATTTCTTGTATCTCATTAATTTCACCTTTTAAAGTAATTATAATCGACCTTAAATTACACCTAAGTACAATGATCTCACACACAACCGGAAAAAAATATATAGACAAAAATAAGGAAAGATACGTAATAGAATAGCACTCCCAACACGGTCTCTGCCTCAACACAGGTAAGAATCAGGTACAGACAGGTAATCAATCAGTCAATGTACAGGTGTTCCCTATCACTCTAATCATAAGTGTCAGAATAACAAACACACACACACACACACACACACACACACACACACACACACACACACACACACACACACACACACACACACACACACACACACACACACACACTTACTATGTTCAATGTGATGGAGCCAGGACATAGTGGTGGTGAGGAGGGGGGGGAGGGGGGGAAGGAGGAGGAAGAGGAGGAGTAAGATAAAGGAGGAGAAGAGAGGAGACAAAAGAGGATTAAGATGAAATAGAAAGAGGAGGAGGAGGAGGAGGAGGAGGAATAAAGGGAAAGCAAAGACAAGACAAAGTGGACGAAGGAATGAGATAAAGAGAGATAAGAGAGATAGACAGAAAAAAACAGACACGTAGAAGAAAATAAAGAAAACCAATAAGAAAGATAGATAGATAAATAAATAAAAATAAAAAATAATAAAATAAACACACACGTAAAAAAAAATAATATATAACTACGAAAAAGACAAAAAAAAAAAATGAAAAAGATCAAAAAATCAAAACGGAGAAAACGGAAGAAAAACAGAAAACAGTAAGTAACCTCACACCACCACCACCACCACCACCACCACCACTTGAAAGGGTCGTAGCAGGAAACACCACCACCACCACCACAACGGAGACAGTCGTAGTGTTGAGGTGGTGATCCTGATGATAGCAAAGGGAAGGAAGATACGACCCACGACCCACTTCACTTCACTTCACTTCACGTTCACTGATTACAGGTGAGGTAAAGGTGTTGGGGTTGGGTTGCCTTAGCTTCACGCCCACAGGTATACAGGTAAGTAGTAGTGATTGGATGTTTTTAATTAATGATTGGGGTTAAAGGTGATCTAGTTTCATTTTCGCTGTTACATATGTTTTGTCAAAGTTTAGTGTATTTTTTCTTATTTTTTTTTTTTCTTTTTTTTCTGATTTGTTTTGGTAGGAATGTATTAATATTTGTATCACTTTCTTTTTTTCTCTCTCTTTTTTTTTTTTACTGAATTTCGTTTTTCTTTGTTTTCTTTATGTTTGGTTTAAGTTTTATGTATCTATTCAATTTTTTTCTTTCAATTTTCTTATTAGTTCAATTAAGTGGTAATATAATGTATCAATATCTCACTTTTACTTTTTTTCATTTACTTAATTTCGTTTTTTTCTTGCTATTGTGTTTTTTGTGTAAATTATAACACTAATTAAAGTTTTATATATCTTTCTATACCTTTTTTTTTTTTTTCCTTATTGATTTTGGTCACAATTTATCAATGTATCACTTCTTTTTTGTTTCATTCCTGGAGCTGATAATATTATACACTCGTTCAGTTAGCTACAAAAGTTATCCATTTGAAATATAAACAAACTACAATTTTTTCACGTTTTTTTCATCACTGGAATATGTTATGAAAAAAAGCAATGTTTTCAAATACCAAAATAACGCTTTTATAATCTATTTTTGAATTCCTTTAAGTATGAACGCTAATACATCATCATAAATTCTACCATACACTGAGAGACCAAACTATGTAGACTGATGTATTGTATTATCTATCTTTTTTTTTAGTATAGTGATTACAAAATAGTTCTTGAGTTGTAATTATACGACGGAAAGATATCAACGTGGCGTTATTCATCTTTCTTACGTTTTTCTTAAGGATAACTTAACAAAACAAATCGTAAATCATGTATATAACTAAAAAAAATAAATAAATAAATAAATAAAAAAGTCTATGAGCGTTCTCGATAACTCAACTTTACTATAAAAAGGAACGGAAAAAAAAATATGAATAAAAAAACATTTCCGATCACAAGAGTAAATAGAAAAGAAGAAAAAAATAATTATAAAAAAAAAACGGAAATAACGAGAACAGTAAACAGGAAAGGAAATTAATATGAGATTGAATAGGGTTGACTAGGTGAGGTGACGACTGCTATAATAGGAGATAGAAATAGATTGAGGTAATAATAACAATATTTTGGGGTAGAACGGGGCTGGGGTGGGGCGAGGAAGGGCGGGTGGGATAGGGTGGGAAAAGGTGAAGCAAGGCAAGGCAAGGCAAGGCAAGGCAAGGCGTGGCGGGGCGGGAGGACGTAAAGATTGTGTAAATAAATAAGATCGCACACCACAAGGTAGACAAGATCACCGCACGAGAGCCGGCGATGCACTGAGACCCCAGCCCCTTCACCCCCTAAACAAGGGAAGCCAACGGACCAAGGGGCTTCCCATCTCTCTAAAATGACCAATAGATAAGAAGATACGCAAGAATGACATACCACTTACCCCTTTGATAAGAACGATAGTCTTTTTCTTTCTGTTCCTTTCCTACACATTGCTGATCGATTGAAGCTTCATAAATTCATGCTGCTTCGAGGCTTCGTAATGGTGATTCGAAG
>JAPQNM010000049.1:3475671-3480671 GCA_029783475.1 Metacarcinus magister
GTGTGATACGCCTAAAACTATTTATTCTCTCTATTTATCTCTCTATCTCTATCGCGCTCTCTCTCTCTCTCTCCCTCTCTCCAAACTCCTACAGCAAAATCATAATATTCTCCCCCTCCTCCACCTCCCCCTCCTCCTCCTCCTCCTCCTCCTCCTCCTCCTCTGTGTCTTCCTTCTTAAATAGTCTTCAGTGGACCAACTAGCGCCAATATTTATTTTTATCATTAATATATATTTTTATCATTATTATTTATTTTTATCACTATTAATTTTATCATTAATATTTATTTTTATCATTAATATTTATTTTTATCATTAATATTTATTTTTATCATTATTATATAATTTTATCATTAATATATATTTTTATCATTAATATTTATTTATATCATTATTATTTATTTTTATCACTAATATTTATTTTTATCATTAATATTTATTTTTATCATTAATATATATTTTTATCATTAATATTTATTTTTATCATTAATATTTATTTTTTATCATTAATATATATTTTTATCATTAATATATATTTTTATCATTAATATTTATTTTTATCATTAATATTTATTTTTTATCATTAATATATATTTTTATCATTAATATATATTTTTATCATTAATATATATTTTTATCATTAATATTTATTTTTATCATTAATAAATATTTTTATCATTAATATTTATTTTCATCATTAATATCTATTTTTTATCATTAATATATATTTTTATCATTAATATATATTTTTATCATTAATATTTATTTTTATCATTAATATTTATTTTTATCATTAATATTTATTTTTATCATTAATATTTATTTTTATCATTAATATATATTTTTATCATTAATATATATTTTTTATCATTAATATATATTTTTATCATTAATATTTATTTTTATCATTATTATTTATTTTTGTCATTAATACTTATTTTTATCATTAATATTTATTTTTATCATTAATATATATTTTTATCATTAATATATATTTTTTTCATTAATATTTATTTTTATCATTAATATATATTTTTATCATTAATATATATTTTTTTCATTAATATTTATTTTTATCATTAATATATATTTTTATCATTAATATATATTTTTATCATTAATATTTATTTTTATCATTAATATATATTTTTATCATTATTATATATTTTTATCATTAATATATATTTTTATCATTAATATTTATTTTTATCACTAATATTTATTTTTATCATTAATATTTATTTTTATCATTATTATTTATTTTTATAACTAATATTTATTTTTATCATTAATATTTATTTTTATCATTATCATTTATTTTTATCACTAATATTTATTTTTATCATTAATATTTATTTTTATCATTAATATATATTTTTATCATTAATATTTATTTTTATCATTAATATTTATTTTTTATCATTAATATATATTTTTATCATTAATATTTATTTTTATCATTAATATATATTTTTATCATTAATATATATTTTTATCATTAATATTTATTTTTATCATTAATATTTATTTCTATCATTATTATTTATTTTTATCACTAATATTTATTTTTATCATTAATATTTATTTTTATCAATATTATTTATTTTTATCACTAATATTTATTTTTATCATTAATATTTATTTTTATCATTATTATTTATTTTTATAACTAATATTTATTTTTATCATTAATATTTATTTTTATCATTAATATTTATTTTTATCATTAATATTTATTTTTTATCATTAGTATATATTTTTATCATTAATATTTATTTTTATCATTAATATTTATTTTTATCATTAATATTTATTTTTATCATTAATATTTATTTTTATCGTTCATATATATTTTTATCATTAATATATATTTTTATCATTAATATTTATTTTTATCATTAATATTTATTTTTATCATTAATATATATTTTTATCATTAATATATATTTTTATCATTAATATTTATTTTTATCATTATTATATATTTTTATCATTAATATATATTTTTATCATTAATATTTATTTTTATCATTATTATTTATTTTTATCATTAATATTTATTTTTATCATTAATATTTATTTTTATCATTATTATTTATTTTTATCACTAATATTTATTTTTATCATTAATATTTATTTTTATCATTAATATATATTTTTATCATTAATATTTATTTTTATCATTAATATTTATTTTTTATCATTAATATATATTTTTATCATTAATATATATTTTTATCATTAATATATATCTTTATCATTAATATTTATTTTTATCATTAATATATATTTATATCATTAATATTTATTTTTATCATTAATATTTATTTTTTATCATTAATATATATTTTTATCATTAATATTTATTTTTATCATTAATATATATTTTTATCATTAATATATATTTTTATCATTAATATTTATTTTTATCATTAATAAATATTTTTATCATTAATATTTATTTTTATCATTAATATTTATTTTTTATCATTAATATATATTTTTATCATTAATATATATTTTTATCATTAATATATATTTTTATCATTAATATTTATTTTTATCATTAATAAATATTTTTATCATTAATATTTATTTTTATCATTAATATCTATTTTTTATCATTAATATATATTTTTATCATTAATATATATTTTTATCATTAATATATATTTTTATCATTAATATTTATTTTTATCATTAATATATATTTTTATCATTAATATATATTTTTATCATTAATATATATTTTTATCATTAATATTTATTTTTATCATTAATATTTATTTTTATCATTAATATTTATTTTTATCATTAATATATATTTTTATCATTAATATTTATTTTTATCATTAATATTTATTTTTATCATTAATATTTATTTTTTTCATTAATATTTATTTTTATCATTAATATTTATTTTTATCATTATTATTTATTTTTATCACTAATATTTATTTTTATCATTAATATTTATTTTTATCATTAATATTTATTTTTATCATTATTATTTATTTTTATCAATAATATTTATTTTTATCATTAATATTTATTTTTATCATTAATATTTATTTTTATCATTAATATTATTTCTATCATTATTATTTATTTTTATCACAAATATTTATTTTTATCATTAATATTTATTTTTATCATTATTATTTATTTTTATCACTAATATTTATTTTTATCATTAATATTTATTTTTATCATTAATATATATTTTTATCATTAATATTTATTTTTATCATTAATATTTATTTTAATCATTAATATTTATTTTTATCATTAATATATATTTTTATCATTAATATATATTTTTATCATTAATATTTATTTCTATCATTAATATATATTTTTATAATTAATATTTATTTTTATCATTAATATTTATTTTTTATCATTAATATATATTTTTATCATTAATATATATTTTTATCATTAATATATATTTTTATCATTAATATTTATTTTTATCATTAATATATATTTTTATCATTAATATTTATTTTTATCATTAATATTTATTTTTATCATTAATATTTATTTTTATCATTAATATTTATTTTTATCATTAATATTTATTTTTATCATTAATATTTATTTTTATCATTAATATTTATTTTTATCATTAATATTTATTTTTATCATTAATATTTTTTTTTATCATTAATATTTATTTTTTATCATTAATATTTATTTTTTATCATTATTTATTTTTATCATTAATATTTATTTTTATCATTAATATTTATTTTTATCATTAATATTTATTTTTATCATTAATATTTATTTTTATCATTATTATTTATATGTATCATTATTATTTATTTGTATCATTATTATTTATTTGTATCATTAATATTTATTTTTATCATTAATATTTATTTTTATCATTAATATTTATTTTTATCATTAATTTTTATTTTTATCATTAATATTTATTTATATCATTAATATTTATTTTTATCATTAATATTTATTTTTATCATTATTATTTATTTTTATCATTATTATTTATTTGTATCATTAATATTTATTTTTATCATTAATATTTATTTTTTATCATTATTACTTATTTTTATCATTATTATTTATGTTATATCATTAATATTTATTTTTTATCATTATTATTTATTTTTATCATTAATATTTATTTATATCATTAATATTTATTTATCATTAATATTTATTTTTATCATCATTATTTATTTGTATCATCATTATTTATTTTTATCATTATTTAATTTTATCATCAATATTTATTTTTATCATCAATAATTATTTTTATCATCAATATTTATTTTTATCATTAATATTTATTTTTATCATTAATATTTATTTTTATCATTAATATTTATTTTTATCATTAATATTTATTTTTATCATTAATATTTATTTTTATCACTAATATTTATTTTTTATCATTATTATTTATTTGTATCATTATTATTTATTTGTATCATTATTATTTATTTGTATCATTAATATTTATTTGTATCATTAATATTTATTTTTATCATTAATATTTATTTTTATCATTAATATTTATTTTTATCATTAATATTTATTTTTATCATTATTATTTATTTGTATCATTATTATTTATTTGTATCATTATTATTTATTTGTATCATTAATATTTATTTTTATCATTAATATTTATTTTTATCATTAATATTTATTTTTATCATTAATATTTATTTATATCATTGATATTTATTTTTATCATTGATATTTTTTTTATCATTGATATTTATTTTTATCATTAATATTTATTTTTATCATTATTTTTATCATTAATATTTATTTTTATCATTAATATTTATTTTTATCATTAATATTTATTTTTATCATTATTATTTATTTTTATCATTAATATTTATTTTTATCATTAATATTTATTTTTATCATTAATATTTATTTTTATCATTATTATTTATTTTTATCATTAATATTTATTTTTATCATTAATATTTATTTATATCAATAATATTTAT
>JAPQNM010000049.1:3498171-3645671 GCA_029783475.1 Metacarcinus magister
TGAGTTGGCGACCCTGTCCGCGAGTCTAGGCGGTGGTCAATCAGCTGGCAGAGAGGGTGGATAGAGGGAACAAGTGGTGGTAATATTTCTTCGTTTCACACCTTTTTCCTTCCTTTCTAAGCCTATTTGAGTGATACAGGAGCCGTAACACATCATTACGCACCATGTACAGTGGAAGGATAGCGAAGAAACACTGTATATTAAGTGTAATAAGTGTGTAAGATATAACGGTGCAGGTCACACGAAGAAGAAGAAGAGTAAGATGGCGGCCACAGTGTTGATCACGTATATATTAAACGAAATTTGAAAACTTTATTATACACAGAGAAGCAATTATATGTACTTTAAAAAATCGAGTGAAACACCTAATGCGTTTATACATAAATACTTGTTATATATGGTTCGTGTTTATTTCATGAAAAAATATTTATTTTTAAGCTAATCATAAGATCGATAAATAGAAAAAGACAATAATAATGAAATTAAACCAATGTAAACCATAAAATAAAACATATAAAAATTATTGAAACCGAAAGTAAAGCCTAAATAAACTATAACACAAAGAAAAACGGAAAAAATGAAGAAAAAAATGTGAAAAAAACACATTAATTATTTGTTTACATCCAAGAGTGTTCATTATAGTGTATTAGGTACATTAAAAGCAGTGCCAGGACATGATCACCTACAAGGATAGAGATGAAGGTGAGTGTGTTGTGTTGTGGTGTGTTGTGAGGGTGTTAAAGTGTGTTGTGGTGTGTTGTGTTGGGTCACGTAGGCATGTGCGGTATCCACAAAAATACCGGTACAGCAGGTATCGGTAAAGCATTTTATACCGGTATCACGTAGGCATGTGGGGTATCGATAAAAATACCGGTACAGAAGGTATTGGTAACACCAGTACTTCTTTAAAATAACAGATATCCTTTTTCTAATTCAAGTAGTTATATCAAACAGCCTCTGCAGGGACCCTAGGGTATGTTGCTGTTTGGGTTCCCTTGTATTCCCTCCCTCCCTCCCTCCTTCCCTCCATTCCTCCCTCCCTGCTAAATTGTGATCTGTGTGTGCTATATAACGGAGTTGTAAGGAGCTTGTCTGGTCACGATACCATATTACTAGTGTCGCCTACAGGAGTTTGGTGTAAATATCACGGAGAATATAATATAAGATCTCCACATGTCAGTACATCAGCTCAAGATATAGAAAGTGGTAATTCTTGAAGGTCATACAGGAATATTTTGCTACGGTGGCGGCAGACTCGTCCTTGAACGTAGGGTAAAACAGTGATTATAGAGTGAGTAGGCTGAATAATTACTACCTTTAGCTTGATTAAGGAAGGTGATGTAGATGTAGAACCATTGTTATACCTGGTAATGAATGTTGTTATTATTATTATTAGTAGTAGTAGTAGTAGTAGTATAAAAAAAAATGACTATAAATGATGATGACGACGGTGATGATGACAACCTATAATAATGATAATAATAATGACCATGATAATAGAAAAAATGATAATAGCAATAATAATGATAATAATAATAACCATAGTAATAATAGAAAAAATAATAATAGTAATAATAATGATGATAATAAATCTATCCATAATATGTACGTACCAGGCTGTTAACTCGCTAAAGGAAGGTAGCCGAGACAAGGTATACACACACCCATACACACACCCATACACACACCCATACACACACCCATACACACACCCATACATACACCCATACACACACCCATACATACACATACACGCCTCTCCCTTAGCTCTTAGGCCCCTAGAGAAGAGAGAAGAGAAGTGCACCCCGCCTCACCCGCCCCCCCCCCCACACACACACACACAGCACGTCAGGTCAGTCACGCTAATGGAACCGAGGGCAAGGGTTTTATATTAGGTTTACCCAACACACACACACACACACACACACACACACACACACACACACACACACACACACACACACACACACACACACACACACACACACACAACGACGACGACGACGACAGGTGAAGGATTGTAACATACACTATTAGGACACACGAAAAAAAAATCAAATAAAAAAAAAAATAAAAAAATAATAGGAAGAGGCAAAGAAAAAAAAAAAAGTAGGCGAGAAAAAGTTTAAAAGGTGAAATATAAATAATGTATGTATTAGGCTCGTCGCATTTATCAGCGTCTGGAAAGGAGCTCACAACCTTCTATCCTACAACTGTTTTAGGCCTGTTTTATTATCTCTTACACCTTCCCACTCTACTTATGTCTAAAAGGTGAAGCTAGCTCTCTCTCTCTCTCTCTCTCTCTCTCTCTCTCTCTCTCTCTCTCTCTCTCTCTCTCTCTCTCTCTCTCTCTCTCTCTCTCTCTCTCTCTCTCTCTCTCTCCTTCCTTTACCTGTCCCTTAATTGCCGCCTCCTTCACCTTGTATCAATAGATTCAGCGCCAGGTGTAGGGGAAGGGATGACCAAGGACCCACGAAAACTTTTGGATTTGATATCAATGTAAGTCAAGGCTCTCTCTCTCTCTCTCTCTCTCTCTCTCTCTCTCTCTCTCTCTCTCTCTCTCTCTCTCTCTCTCTCTCTCTCCTCATATATTGCAATTTTCCTCGATCTTTAATCCTCTAGATGTAAATAAATCATTACATTGCACGCTGGCTCAGTGGTTAAAGTCCCTGCTTGTCACTTGGCAGGCTAAGGTTCACGCCCCATACAACGTGTTAAGTTTTCAATGATGAGCGAGTATATAGTTATTGTCCTCCTTGAACTATAGGATGCGTGTGTGTGTGTGTGTGTGTGTGTGTGTGTGTGTGTGTGTGTGTGTGTGTGTGTGTGTGTGTGTGTGTCTCGTGGAAGGTAATGAATGGCTGGCTGGTGATCACAAGTCCAGCATGTGATCCTTAAGACCTTGGGGGAGAACATACGTTAACAGAGTGAGTGATTTAACGTAAGGCGCCGTAACAGACGCTCCAACATTATTATTACTATTATTTTATTATTATTATTATCATTATTAGTGGGACTGCAAAACTACTACCACCATATTCCCTGCGGTTCGTAAAAGGTGATCAAACGGGATGGAGCAAGGAGTCTGGGAAACCTCTCTGTATTCTGTCCTATGCAAAGACAAGGCACAGAGGAGGAAAGGAAAATATAAAGTCTCCCTGAACTCTATAAATGCCTCGTCTTGGTTATCTTATTTTTTAATGGGGATATAGGTGAAGGCGAAGGCTCCTCCTCTCATATATACCATCTAACGTATATTATAGTGATGTATTAGTAATTGATTGTGTACGTTTTTTGTTTTTTTAAGAAGAACATATAACCTTATGGGAATAGAAAAAATGTGCTGCTTCTGTGTTGCATTATCAAAGAAATTCGTAAGCTACGTTAGAAAGGTCGAGAGTTTTCCAATTTTGCTTTCCTAACGGCGCCAAATTTTTATATCGATACAAATATAGATGGGCAAGAGGGACCATTGTGCTATTGGATGTGTTCTTGATAACCACTTTGCCCTCATCTCTCTCTCTCTCTCTCTCTCTCTCTCTCTCTCTCTCTCTCTCTCTCTCTCTCTCTCTCTCTCTCTCTCTCTCTCTCTCTCTCTCATATACTGTCAAAATATCCACATTCAATAACGAGATACAACCTAAAACACAATAATTAGTATAAAATTACAACTTGATGACATTATTGCCAGGAGAGAGAGGGGAGAGAGAGAGAGAGAGAGAGAGAGAGAGAGAGAGAGAGAGAGAGAGAGAGAGAGAGAGAGAGAGAGAGAGAGGGGTAGGTTTATAACACAGGACACACTTTTCACCTTCATCGCTAGGCATACACTGGCATACTGAATACACCACTGCTATGCATACAAAGGACTACAAAGGACTACAAAGGAATATAGTATACACCTGATGCAATACACTCTAGGAAATGAATGCCTGGTAATTTGCATCATTGAAAATACACTCGTGGACCTTCAAAGTCTTCCACGTAAAGAAAATGGTAATTCAAAAACCAAATACTGAGAAGTGAATAAGTGTAATGAATAATTGAATAAACAAATACAATGTAAACAATTAAATACATAAAAAAAATATTAATGAATGAATAATAGAATGATAAGATACTAGATAAATACCAAAAAGGTGATTGAATAGTTAAATAATAATAGATAATTGGATGAATAACTGAAGTGAACAAATGAATAACCACAATTCTAAATAAACAATTGAAAAAACAAAAAAAAAAGGAAGGATTGAATAACCAAACAATAATAAACAGTTAAATAAATAACAAATAAAAAATGCATAACTGAAAATGAATGAGAAACTACTTTGATATTCACTGTATGTAGAGCCTAGTACCTCCCCTCTCTCTCCCTCCCTCCTTCCTATCCTTACGTCCACCCCTCCCTCCCTCCCTCCTTCCTTCCTTCTACATCCGCCATTACAACAAGAAACTATGCAACATACTTCCTCATTTTCTGCACATTCCTCTTTTTTTTCTCCCTTCTACCACAATTTTCTTTCCTTCCAAATTTTCTCTACATTCCAAATTTTTCCTCTCTCCTACCACACTTCTCTTCTTTCCTTCCTCACTATCTTCATATTACTCATCTTTCCTCCCTCCTATCACACTCCTCATCTCCTATCCTCCTTCCTCTCCACATTAGTCATTATTCTTCCACTACCACACTCATCTCCTTTCCACATCTTCCCTCCCTCTTATGACACTCCTCATATTCATTCCTCCCTCCTCTCCACACATCTCATCTTTTCTTCCTTCTACCACACTCATCTTCTCTCCTCCCTCACATTACGCACACAATCCTCAAATCCTTTCTTCTCTCCCTTCCTTCCTTTATCTGAATACCTATTACCTTCACATCACACAAGCGTTTCTATAATAGCTAGTAAAAGTTTCCTACAAAGAGTCCCCTTGCGATTAGGACACATATCCTTGTTTATCATTATTTCTTCATCTCACTCCTCCACACAGCATACTAATAAGTTTCTCCAGGTGGTATGAGAAGAAACGTCATTTGTACTACGCAGAAGATAGACATTTATAGCTGGAAATCCACTTGTTTTTGTGTTTTATTCAAATTTTCGCTTTTTTTTTAATGACTTTAGGGTAGTTAGTCTGTATCGATTTTAAAAGATGTTCATGGTAGGGTTTTTTTTCAATCACCCAGTCAGGTCAGGTTAAGTCAGGTCAAGCTGGTATGCATGGTCATTTGTACTACGCAGAAGATAGACATTTATAGCTGGAAATCCACTTATTTTTGTGTTTTATTCAAATTTTCGCTTTTTTTTTAGACTTTAGGGTAGTTAGTCTGTATCGATTTTAAAAGATGTTCATGGTAGGGGTTTTTTCAATCACCCAGTCAGGTCAGGTTGTCAGGTCAAGCTGGTATGGTCTTGAGGGACTATGGGCGCGGTGGTGCTTACTTTGATTTGTGATACGGTTGGAAGTCCTTATGTTATTAGTATTATTTTTCTTCTTCTCGTATGAAAAGACTGTGTGTAGAGAGGGAGGGAGAGTAAAGTCTCCCTGAACCCTAAATTCCTCGTCTTAATTACCCTTTTTTTATTGAGGATATAAGCCAGGTATATAGATAGATAGATAGATAGATAGAAATAGATAAATAGTTTTCTTTTTTCTTTTTCAGATTTGTCGCTTCAGCGTGAGAAAAATTAAACTTCCTCTGACGGTTTTCCAAGACGAATTTTTCACTTGAACATAACACAAGGTCACATACTACTGTTGCTACGCATTCATAATCATTACAAAATCAACTGAATAACTAAACAAAATAGGTATAATAGTTTTTTCCAATGCATTTATTTTCCTATGTCATCCACCTTCTTCCTACCTACCCCTTGGTTAGCTGCCCCATGAAAAACTTATATTACGTGGTATTTGAACTCATTTGAAACGCAATTAAAAAAAAAACATTTCAAAAATCTATGATATATAAAGAAAGTTTTAAATATATGGATTAATTTCAGCATCTATAATTGTTTTCCTCGCATCCTGTAAATCTCAAAGTGAAGGAGTATTTATCGGGTGGTTAGCAATAGTTTACTTCATGTTACCAATCAGTTAACTTACCTCAATGGTGTCCGGGTGTGTGTGGTGGTGCGTAGCGAGCGACACCCTGCCTCAACGACCACGGACACGACACTCAAGGAGGGCGAGAAGGAAGCCGGTGGGCGTGGAATGCATCACACACACACACACACACACATACACACACACAGACTAACCGGCTCAGCTGACGCATCCAGAAAGCCAAATGAACGTCTAAATTCATATCATTAACTTTGCACTGAATCAAAATAGTATCTAATGTTTCTGTTGGTGATATATTGAAGAGTTTTTTATGTTATTAATTGGTAAATGTAACTGATGAAAGGCTAAAGGTATATATCACTGTCTATAGGAAATAAGCGAAACAATCTGGAGAATTTTCTTGAAGCCTGGTCACGCTCCTCGCTGCTCAGCTTCACAATACAACGAAGCTACGAGCGAACCACCTCACTGCATTGTTATTGCATCATTTTCGAACTCTTAAACATCTATCTAAACAGTGATATTGCTGAACTAATTTTTTTTTTTTTTTTTAGCGTATAAAATGTATCATCTACGTTGCGGAAGTTGATGTGTTGCTGTTCCCAGGGTGTCATGGCGCCGGGGAGACATTACCACCGTATCTGACCCTCAAGGTTGGACCAGAGATGCATGTGTAATGAAGCTGCGAATCAGATTACTGCATAGGAGGACATTACATCCAGCTAATATTTCAATGTCCACTCGGTTCCCTGGCCTTGGATTTCTTTTTTTGGGTTTTTTTTTTTATACTTATATGGAGTCTTCACCAATATTATTATAGTGGTCTTAGTTAGCTTCCGCATTTGTATATTTTTGTGTTCTGTTATTATTGTCTTGTCTCTCTTTATTTTCCAAACGAATGTCTTACATCTCTGTTGTGTGTTTGAGTTTGCATCTACATAGTGTTCCGTGTCTCCTCTTGTCATTTCGTGTATCTATTACAAACATTTTATTGCTGTTATTTCTACACTATCATTCCCTAACTTTGCATTTAATGATTTACAGAGAGGAATTAGCTATGTAATAGTCACGAACAGAATTTTCCAACATAATATAAGTCAAAAGCGAACATGGAAAACACAGAATAGTGAAGCGAAGAATGAAATCGACTTCATTTTTACAGTTCGTGTGTAATGAAGTGTGGTAAGTAATATCAAACACTTCCTCTAAGTACTTAGAGGGAGTGTTTGTGTGTATATGTGTGTGAATGTGTGTGTGTGTGTATGAATGTGTGTGTGTGTATGAATGTGTGTATGTGTATATATACACTCACACACACACACACACACACACACACACACACACACACACACACATCTCTCTCTCTCTCTCTCTCTCTCTCTCTCTCTCTCTATATATATATATATATATATATATATATATATATATATATATATATATATATATATATATATATTTTTTTCTCTCTCTCTCTCTCTCTCTCTCTCTCTCTCTCTCTCTCTCTCTCTCTCTCTCTCTCTCTCTCTCTCTCTCTCTCTCTCTCTCTCTCTCTCTCTTTCTAATGATAATAACACTAATAATAATAATGATAATAATTATCATAATAATATATACGTTTAATATATACGTTTAATGTATACGTTTTAAAATTGATCAAATAACTGTAAATATTGCCGTAATCTAAGTCGGGAAGTTCATCTTCTTGGAGCGAAGTTGCGTCCTTAAACATGTGTCGGAGAATATTATAAGGATCAGCACCAATTTTCTGACACTTCTGGACATATCTTTCCATGTCCTCACCCTTCAATACACTAAGAATGTATGGTGAAAGCTCCATGATGTCTGTGGCCTTGTAAATCTCGTAAATCGAAGATTAAATTGCGATACACTGACGATTACTCCTATAAAACCCGTTTGTTTATACGCGCCCTGATGTCCAGCTAGCATGCGTGCCATCTGGTGGGAGAATCAGTGCAAATCATGAATACTTTCCCTGCGATCAGTGTTAAGGTTGGGGAGAGCCATGTAGGGATTCCAGGGGACATCACACAACACGCGATAATATAAATAACATTCACATTGTCCTTCCCCGTGACAAATACATTGGCCAAGGTAGTGTATTGTATGTGAAGTTGAGAAGCACTGTGATTATATATAAATGTATGTATGTCTATAGACTTAAAGGATGGATTGAGTTACTTCCTTGTATAGTGTTGTGTTACGATACGAATGAAAGTTGAGAGAAAGTTAATTGAGAGAAAAGAAACAATGGTGTATTTACTGCGTCGTGTGACTCCTCACCGCTTCGTGTATTCAAGAGTGAGAACGATGGAAGCAAGGCGTGAGGAGGACGCGCGACGCAGCAGCTTTTGTCTGTTCAGTGAATGTTCCGTCTGTGTGTGTCTGTTGCAATGGTATGTTCCGCCTGTGTGTCTGCTGTCATGGTATGTTCCGCCTGTGTGTGTCTGTTGTTATGGTATGTTCCGCCTGTGTGTCTGTTGTTATGGTATGTTCCGTCTGTGTGTGTCCATTGCAATGGTATGTTCCGTCTTATTGTGCCGGCCGCTGTCCACTATACAAGGCCACTGGCTACGGCTGCTATCTGTATAATTATCAACATTAGGTTCATCAGTAAATACAAGATGAGCAGCTTGGTCACCCACCAACATGAACTGTGGCACGAGGGAGTAGGAGAAGGGGACGAGGGACGAGGGGGAGGGGACGAGGGACTTGGTGGGTGTGGAGGGAGTGGCCGACGTTGGAGAGGGTGCCGTCGGCGGAATTGAGGGAGTGGATCGGACATGCAGGGGTTTGGATATGGGTGTATGAAGTGTGTGGAGATGGGACGAGGGGTGGACGGAGTTCTATGGTGAGATTGGACCACGGTCCGATAGGGAGATTGGACCACAGTCCAATTCGGAGATTGAATGACCATCCAAGTGGGAGATTGGATGATCAACCAATTGGGAGACTGGACCATAGTCCAACGGGGAGATTGGATTATAACCCAGCGGGGAGATTGGACCATAGTCAAACGGGGAGATTGGACCATAGTCCAACGGGGAGATTGGACCATAGTCCAACGGGGAGACTTGACCACAGTCCAATGGGGATATTGTACCACAGTCCAGTGGGGAGATTGGACTGTGGGCTGGTGGACGATTGACGATGATGCTATGGGTGACGGTGATGTGGACGGTAATGGTGACGGTGATCTGGACGGTAATGGTGACGGTGATGTGGACGGTAATGGTGACGGTGATCTGGACGGTAATGGTGACGGTGATCTGGACGGTAATGGTGACGGTGATGTGGACGGTGATCTGGACGGTAATGGTGACGGTGATCTGGACGGTAATGGTGACGGTGATCTGGACGGTAATGGTGACGGTGATCTGGACGGTAATGGTGACGGTGATCTGGACGGTAATGGTGACGGTGATCTGGACGGTAATGGTGACGGTGATGTGGACGGTAATGGTGACAGCGGTAGCAGTGACGATGACAGTGGTAACAGTGACGGTGACAGTGGCAACGGTGACGGTGACAGTGGTGCTGACAGTGGTAACAGTGACGGTGACAGTGGTAACAGTGCCGGTGACAGTGGTAACAGTGACAGAGGTAGCGGTGAAGGTGACGGCGACAACGGTGATGAAGACAGTAATGGAGACGGTGCTGGTGGTGTAGACGGTGACTGTGGTGTGGAGGGAGGGGGTGGTGCAGTTGTTTGGGTGTACGTGGACAGCACTGCGGTGTGTGGGGTGTTCGTGGCCACCTCTGCTCCCTTGAGGGAACTGCAGGTCGCGTTGGGTGACGCCTCGGCCTGCCTTGGGGAGGCCTCGGAGGGCATCGTACTCTTGAACGTCGCTATAAGGCCTCCCTCCGGACTCTCCCCCAAGGTGCACAACACGTACCCCCTTGGCAGCTCCAAGAGGGCAGGTTGGCCCGGCTCTGCAGACTTAATCTCAAATTTCCACATTTTCGGTTACTGGAACAGATTCAAAAGCAAAATACACAACAGGATAAAGGTAAGAGGATGGATGACGAGGTTAATGGGTGTTCCAGGCTGATGGTCACACAGAATGAAGGGTTGTTAAGGCAGTGTTGCCCTCTTTCAACTTGCAGCCTCCTCATCACACCCAAACCACACAGATGCTATAACAATTCTGTTTATACGTACACATCCGTAAGACGTACACCCATCATACGCACACAAGCAAATACACATATGTACGTTAATTATGGAGATACAAGTTAAAGTATATAGTTTGATTTCTTGTGAGACGATTTGAGAATGAGGGAATAAGGAGAATGGAAGATAATTAGTAATAAGAGAATAATGAAAAATGTTGATGATTAAGAGAGAAAGAGATAATTGAAAAAATATATAACACAAGGGAGTAAGAAGTTCCCTCACCACCACCACCACCACCACCATAATGATGAATAAATAATATAATAATAATGATAATAATAATGAATATGAGGTGATGGTAAGGGTATGGTATCAGTCAAGAGTACGCAAGAGTAAGGTGAGGTTAGGTTAGGTTAGGTTATTATTATTATTATTATTATTATTATTATTATTATTATTATTATTATTATTATTTTTATCACTTATTTTTATTATTATTATTATTATTATTATTATTATTATTATTATTATTATTATTATTATTATTATTATTATCATTATTATTATTATTATTAACCTAACGCCCTGGCGGCAGGTTACAGAAGCTCACCCGTCAACAACACGTCAACAACACCACGCTGGAACACCATGGAGGGGAGTGGTGTAGCCTCTCACAACCCTTTCACGGGGAAGCAGTCACTGGATGAGTTCATAAAGGTAAACATCAAGGTATAGGATCATGATGTATGTAAGGTATGAGTATGATCACCGAGGAGTGCGTGTGGTGAGAGTAATGGGATGACTTTATAACGTACCACTAGGTGTAAGGCACTGGTTAGGGTACACATTTTCATATTTGTTGATTTCTATTGACTGCATATCGTGTTTTATTTCTTTAGGATGTGTTCAATAGTGGAATGTTTGACCTAATAGTGTTGTTACTCTCAAAGGTTCCGGCGTGAAGGTTTTGTGAGCCTATCATAGGATTTAATGAAGCTTCCCCAACAGTATCAAGGCTCACAGATGACAGTTTACATAAATCAAGAGGTTGAGTGGTTAATATTCGGTTCGTTAACCCACTCGATATATCTCCTTACCTTTATAATGCACTGCAAATTCAATCTTAGAAACTTGTTCAGATCACCTTAAATAGTTATACCGCTGAATTACAAAAAAAAATATGAATATCGAGTGGTTAAGGAAATGAATACTTACCAGTTGAACAGACACTACATTTAAGGAAGCTATTGACAAACCCTTCAGATTATGGGAATACATTTAATAACAGGACAGAATTTTAGTAGCATCCAGTTTGTTGTTATATTACATGATGTTTCTCGTGTTTTCAGACCATCATGACTTCGGTGCGAGGGTGTCAGAGGTCAAGTGGAGACCTGCAGGGCTGGCACCACTACCGTGACTATGACGGGGTGCAGCGGACCATGGAGAGAGTCAACTCCACCATCACCACACTGTAAATACTCTGCCTTGTTCAGATAGTGTAATGTGGCTCTCTGTCATCACCAAGTACATTCTCTGCCTGTGGAGATGTCTTATAATGTTATGTGTTTCCCTGTCACCACCACCACCATCATGTGTCTCGGCAGTACCTTAAAACCTTCCGGCAGGCTTAAGAGTATAAAGGTCGTACCATTAAACTTTTTGCTAGGTGATCGCCAGCCCTGATACAACCCTTATACTCTCTTAGGGTCGTATTATTAAGCCAGGGCTGGTAATCGCTTGCCAAAAGGTTTTATGGTACGGCCCTAAGTCTTGCATATGCTTATGTCAGAATCATTGTGTTGTCTTTGTTTTCACCAGTTGATAGTTAAATGGTTGTGAGTTAGAAATATATTGAATCAAGTCAATGATCTACAAATGAGTTTTCCCTTATGGTCAGTCAGTCAGGGAAGGCTAGGAGGCCACCCCAAAGTATATTTTTGCAACTAATATAAAATCATGCCCCGTTATTATGTCTCGGTAATAAACGTATATTTTTTTTCATAACTGAAATCATACAATCACGTACTAGCTACATCCATAATCTTTTTTTCATTCCAGCAACTCATTTCTTTATATAATCTTCTAATATAATTACTCTATAAATGTGTTGCCTCAAGGCCAAGGTTGTTATTAGTTTATTTATTTTTTTATTTATTATTCTATTTAGTTTGGATAATATTTTGTTATATATATATATAATTTCAGAATGCGTGACATCTTTGACCACCAGGATATAAAACTTCAACTCTCCCACCACAAGCTGTCTGACCAGATGGACATAATGAGGGAAGGTAACGATGCGCTCCTGGAAAGAATTGTAAGTCAAGTCAAAGTAAAAGTGTTTTGTTGAAGGAATAATATTACTGGACATTATATCCTTTTTGATTGATAATAATTGAGAATATTTTGCCCCAAGTCTTGCATGAGCATCTACTGAAATATAAGCGGTCCATATCATGAAATAAACCTAATATAACATGTCATTTAACTTAGATTTTCTTTCAGTCATGCATTTGTATACTAATGAGACTCAGACTTGCAGACATACTATAATTCTACGTCACACATATTCTTGCAATTATGATCAACTAAACCTGTTTGTATTGTTCAGAATTCTGATATCGATGAGGCGTCAGGACTGAAAAAGAATCCTAATGCTGAGATGCCAGACCCAGTGATTAAGAAAGTTCAGGTATGATAAATAAGTGAACATTAATGATTTTATTATGAGTATACGTACCTAAAAGTGTCTGTTACAGCTCAGCATTATATTGATGTAAGTACTTTAGCTGTTACTATCATTAACCTTATCTAGTATTTCGTTTCATTTCAGGGTCCATCTCTCCAAAAGGGCGGAAAAAACCTTGTGTTATTAGCATCCCGTAATGTTCAGAAACCTCAGTTGTTCTTTAGTGAAAAGGTTCAGAACTCCGCTAAAGAACCGTTCATCCCAATTGTCAAAGAGAAACCAAACTCCATCAAGCCTCTCTCTGTTCTTCTTTGCCTGGATGCTTATGGCAGAGAATAGTAAGTGATATTCCATTGTTATTACTGCCATTATACATATATATATTTATGTTGAAAACCGGACATTTGTGTAAAGATGTCTCTCTCTCTCTCTCTTAGGTATAGCCAAACAGAAGAGTCACTACTTATTCCTGTTCTTACATTCCCTCCTTGTATACTCTAATCTTCTCATTCTCCTGTCTCCCCTTTCCCTCACATACCATAGCCCTGTCCTCCCTTGTCACCGTGGGTCATATTCTTTCACCCACTACCTTTAGTACCATACTTATATTCACTCTGTCATCTCACTTTCTATCACTCTTGCTATGTAGTCAAACCATCTGTGCTAAGTACCAAATACTTTTAAAGAAAGGTTGGATATTTTGATAGATGAAGAAAACAGTTGGTAGGTGTTAGGTGCACAGGAGCTGCCTAGTGTAGGAGGTCAATTAGCCTTTTGCAGCCTCCTTATGTTCTTATGTTCCGTGTTCTCTCAGCTATAATCATCCGTATGAGTATGAGCTTCAACATTGGACTCCAGCAGCCTCACAGCTCACCCCAGTGGTGCCTCAGTCTCCTAAGCCGCTACACGAGACATCCCTTAAGATGGTCACGACAGAGGAGGAGCTCGCAGACATGGTGGGAAAACTAAGAGCCTGTACAGAATTTGCCGTTGATTTGGAGGTGAGAAAAGCTACATTATCTTTTTAAATATACATACTAATAACTGCATATATTGTAATTTTGTTTGAGGAGTATGTGTGGAGTAATGGATATAGACTGGGTGAGAAATTTAGTGTGAAGGAAAACTGGTGTTGAGAGAGAGGCAGAGCAGTGTGTTGTTGTTGTTGTTGTTGTTTGGCTGTGTCAGGAGAGAAAAGAGGAATGATTGGTAGAGATGACAAGTGGATGTGATGTGAGAGGAGTAAGGTTGAAAGGAAGATCATGAATGCAATGGATAGACAGTGTGAAGAGAGCGTTAAGCTACAATATATTTTCTCTCTCACACTTAAGAAAACGTAACATTTGCATCAATAATTATAAAGTAGGAGTAAAAAGTTAGTCAGTCTCGAAACAAATGACTAGTTTTATGTAATATCCTTTATAATACTGTTTACCTCCTACACCTCACCTATATGTAGTACCTGTGTTATCTCTTCTCTATTTAACTGTTATATCACACAAACATTCTTCCCCCTTGCTCTACAGACATTCCTCTTGCATCTAACACTCTCTTCACACTGTCTAGTCATCCCATTTGTTGCCTCCTCTTAACCTCACACCTCTCATATCTGATTTATTTATCTTTTTCAATCTGTTTGCAGCACCATGCATTCCGTTCTTACCTGGGACTCACTTGCCTCATACAAATATCAACACGAGAGGAAGACTTTATTGTGGACCCGCTGGCTCTACGTGGCAAGCTGACCATCCTCAATGAAGTGTTTACTGACAATAAGATAATAAAGGTGAGTTTCCATGCTGCTGTTTATATCTGTTGACTATATCTATGGACGTACAAAGGAGTATAAAGGAAGAACAGATAGCAACAGTCTTACTGGACCTAACGAGGCTGTCCGTGTTGCTCGGGACGAATCTTCCGACACAATAGTATAATAACTAATACTTTTTATGGGGTAATGTTATAGTAATCCTAAAATGGAGTCTAGAATCGTGTTTCTCATACAGTACAATCTCTATAAACCTATTTTTGTGAGATTTGAAAATTTGAAAATTGTCACTCAATTTTCGTGGGTACAACCCTTAGAATTTTTCTGAAAATCACGTTTTATTAAATAACTCGAAAAGTATGTGGTTTACGTAAAAAATGTATAGAGTAATGAAGAAAGAGCATAAAACGGCCGTTCTTGTGAGCTATAGTATAATTACAATTGAATGTAAATCATTGAAAAAAGTTCACATTTAATTTTTTCATAAAACATTACTTTCTTCCTCATTGTCTCCAAAGATATTTAAGATATTGGAAAGATTATTGCACCAATTGATAGAACTCGTCCAGCTCTACATATTTATCTTTATACATATTTGTTCTAAGACTAATAGTTTTGCAGTAAAATGGCGTCAATGTTTTTGACATGAATTTTGGTTGATATTTTCCGGCCCAAAAAATTTTTTAAATATTTTCGTCACAGAAACGTGAAAAATCATATGAATTAAAGTTGTACATCTCCAATAGGCAATAACAAGATATATTGAGCCAGTTGTGTTGAATTTAGAATGACAACCAATATTAACATGAAACAAGGTTGTATAGGTGAAACAATTTTAAAAACAACATAACATAAGGAGGAGTACGTGTATGTATAGGTGTGTGTACGTACGTCTTGCAAAGGTAACTGTGATTGTCAAGTGTAGGAGTAGTGACCTCACCATTTAGTACATGTATTAGGCCATCAATTCTGTCAGACTGTATGTGTGTGTGTGTGTGTCTCCAGGAGTGTTATGTCAGCAGTCCTGTCCTTACATGTGTGTAGTTACATAGTACAAGAGACCATGAGAGGGACGTGGGCAGAGTCTTCACAAATCCTTTCCACAGGTGATCCACGGGTCAGACTTTGACATCCTGTGGCTGCAGCGTGACTGTGGGGTGTATGTGGTGAACCTGTTTGACACCCACCAGGCGGCCGTGGTGCTGGAGTACCCCGGCCGCTCCCTGGCTGCCCTCCTCCTACACTTCTGCCAGGTACAGGCCAACAAGGTGTTCCAGAGAGCGGACTGGAGGATCAGACCACTCACCCAGGAATTCATTGACTACGCCAGGCAGGACTCTCACTACCTGCTCTATATTTATGACCTTATGAGGAATGAACTCATTGAAAAAGGCAACCAGCTCAACAACCTCATTACAGCTGTGTACCAACGCTCTATGGAACTTTGTTTGAAGGTAAGTGGACCATCTATGGGGGTGAATATTAGTTAAGGGTTAAGATAGATGCAGGATAGGTCATGAAATAGACAGTATTCTAACATCTATTCAATTTCTGTGTTAGAATACTCGGGTGTGTGTGTGTGTGTACCTTGTCTCGGCTTCCCCCTTTAATGTGAGGTTAGCTTGGTATACATATAGATGGATAGATGTTTAATCATATGTTTTGTCTTACCCAGAGGTATGAGAAGCCTTGGGTGGGAGCAGACAGCCACATGAACCTTTACCGACACAGCCGTAAGACCTTCAACTCCAAGCAGATGTTTGCCCTGCGAGAACTTTTCCTTTGGAGAGACAAAGTTGCACGGGAACAAGACGAGAATCCTGAGTGAGTACGACTTTCTTACATACTAGTTCTCTTTTGTTATGTTTTGAAGTGCCTCGGAGATTTATAGACTCTGAATTAATGTCTGTCTTCCCTGTTAAAGTGACCCAAAAAATTGCAAGAACAGAGTATTAGAAACCTTGAATTTTATATATTTCTGGAAAACAAAAAAGTAGAAGAGGCCTCGTGGTTCATTTCATTTATTATTTATTTTATATAGTTTAATTAATGCTAAATGATTGATAAGTATATGTGTTTTGCAGGTATGTTCTGCCCAAACACATGCTGCTGCAGATATCTGAAGTGTTGCCCAAGGAGATGCAGGGAATCTTGGCGTGTTGCAACCCCATTCCACCCTTGGTTAAAACGGAACTCCTCACACTCCACACTATCATCAGGGAGGCCAGGGAACAAACGGTGATTGATGTGAGTCGTCAAACATCGAGTGGGACATGTTGTTAGTTATTATTTGACCTATTCTTCTTCTTTTTCTCTCCTTCTTCTTCTTCTTCTTCTTCTTCTTCTTCTTCTTCTTCTTCTTCAGTGGAATCTAAGCTGGTTTTTTCTGGAATTTTTTGTTTGTTCCCAATATTAAATAACTGAAGATCTTTTTAATATGTGAAGATTTCATTGTCTGTATTGATATTTTTTTCTTCAGATCAAAGGTACTCCAGTGGTGCAGCCGCTGACCGTTCAGTCGTCCGAGCACGATGACCTCTCACGCAACCTGGTGTGCAAGCATGACCTCTCCCAGTGTGAGGACAACCCGACTGACCTGCCCACCCTCATCAACCCTCGGGAGACACTGCTGGGTAACCTCTTCTCTGAACCTGACGCTACCATCACAATCAAGGAGAAGTCAGACATGTTTGGAGAGTTGAAGGCAAGTGAAGCTCATTGGTATTAGTGATGCAGGGTCCAAAAAAAAAGAAAGAAAAAAGTGTTGAGAGATAGAAAAAATTATTGTTATGATTGGGAGGAGATCACACGGCAGTTATGTCAAAAGTATAGACTGAAATGTTCCACGAAGCCGTATTGATAAGTAATTGTACACAGTATTATTTCCTCTTCAACACTGATCGACTTAATACAGATTTATAAGGAGGAAACAAGGCATTAGAGACTACAGTTAGATAGGAATAACTCTTGCATTAATTATTACCTTCCTTCTGTTATCACTTATAATTATGATTTTTTTCAGCCTAAGAGGGTTCGTCCTGAGAGTATTGCCAATATAAAGGACATGATGCAGTTCATGAGTCCCTATGAGAGGTACAGCGCCTACATAGAAATGAAGCCGTTCATTGAGGGAGGCAAGCGGAGACGGGAAGCCGAGGCGGATGACATTGAACGCTTCAGCCGGGTGAGTGTGGTGGTGTTTGTGTTGCATTCAGTTGTGAAAATATTCCTTACATCCACACACAAGAGAAAAGTGAATGATGAGTGAAACAGTTGAATTATGTAAAGGAAGTCATTTATCTATTATGGTAGAAACAGTTTTATATCAATTACTTCAATATTAGAGATGAGAATAAACTTCCTGTCACTGGGTGGTACTCCAACATACATCTTAGGTCAGTAATCAGTTTAACATTACAAGTCAAAGATAATCTTGTTTCACTTAGACCTCACCTTACCTAAACTAACCTAACTTAACCTAACCTCACCTCACCTTACCTTACCTAACCTAACCTAACGTCTTCGAGGATGCTCCAACAGACAGACAATCATGAGTTTCTTGTTACAGGTGAGGGACCATTTCCTGTGTCTGACCCGGAACACTCCAAGCGTACCAGAGGAGGTTGGTAGAGTGGCATCCAGTCATTTGATAGAGACAGAGGCACCAGTTAGAGTGGATGGATTAGTGATTGACCAAGAGGAGGAGGAGGAGGAAGAGAAGCAGCCGGATGAGGGCGCTGAGGAGGAAGTTCAGGCCGATGATGTCGAGGAAATTGCTGAAGAGCGGAAAGTGAAGAAGAGCAAGAAGCGTTCTCAATACAAAGCCATGGTACTGGAGGACAAGGTAAGAAACTATTACTTGGATAAAAAATAAGTTCATTCTGTGTTGTGTGGGACAAGTATTGCTTTATGGTTTGTGTTGTTGAGTGATTGATTACTTGTGTGGGGTTTTTTTATCTCTTTTTACCTATCTTTGTATGGTTCCTGCTAGTCTATATAATTGTAGTTAAGTAAAGTTAGGATGGTTTGGATAAGAATATTGTGAAATGTATAGAAAATATTGTATTTTTAGAAAGAGGTTAAATGAAGGGAGAGGAAAGTGAAGCTGAGAGAACGACAAGGCAGGAAGTAAAGGTATATGTAACTACAAGGGAACAAGCTACCAAGAGTTAGGGTCAGGAGGGTCAGGAGGTTTTACTGTTCTTATATCATCACCATTCACAAAGCCCATATATATGTTACCTCCACTAACATTACTTCTTCCTCCAGATCAAGGGAAAGAAAGCAAAGAACAAAGCACAGAAAAGGAAATCCTCTGAAGTTGACCAAGCAGCAAACAAAGTACAGAAAACTGATACGGAAGCCGGTACAGATGATGATGTGACGGAGATTGTAGACATTTCAGATAACTCAGAAGAACATCCTGAAGACACCACTGAGCAGGAGGCATCAGGTGAAGCCTTTGATTACGAGGCGGCTGATTACTCTCTATTCCAAAAGGCCAAGAATAAAGTAGCGAAGATGCAGAAGATCAGAGAAAAGTTCAAAGGAAAGGTAAGTGTATGGATTGTTCAAGGTTTCTATTGTTACCTTGCTTCACCATTTCATTATATTCCACCTGTACCTCTTTTTCCCTTGTATTTTTTCATGTTTAAACCTGATATATTTTGTCATTTTATCAGTAAAAATTATATTCATTAGATTCAAAGGCTGCATTATAGATTTGCTCATATTATAAATCCTTTCTACATTGTTGTGTGTACATAACATCTTCATAGGTCTTACCGACTCACTTTGCCGTTGACAGAATCACAAAAACAAAAAGGGGAAGAGCAGTATGAAGTCATTCACGTGGGAGTGCCCAGCAGCAGGGAAAATGGTAACTGGTGAGTCGTGTTGCCGCCACCGCTGTGCAGCACAAGTGTGATGGTTGGTGTAGTGATACAACCATTCCATCAGGGTGACTTGTGCCTTTCATGTTGTTTTTACCTGTATAATAACCTCAAGTATTTATTATGTGTGCATCCATCATGTGCATCTCGTTTAATATCTTATAAACTTTATGGAAACCTTAGTGAAAATTTTACTGTAACACGATCACACTTTATGTGCATCATCTGAAGACACTTTTCTCCTCTCCATCCTTCATCCTTCATGAGTGTATTGAGGGTTTGTGTTGGGCATTTCTGGAACACTTGTTTTTTTGTTTCACTCATTTCTTGTACAGACATAGAGAGTGTTGTTGATGTGTTCATCATGTGCTGCATTGTACACATTGGAATGCATAACATAAGTCTTGCCTAAGCTTACCAAGGTAAGTGTTCATTTTAAGTTCAGAGTCGGGTGTAATGTTTGTATTCTTTTCATGACTACATACAAGTCACATTTTTCAATACTTGTCATGCACCTCAGATGTGCATATGTGTGTGTGTGTGTGTGTATTCTGGTTTTCATGTAACCAATGTAAAAAAAGATATATAAATGTGAATCGGCAAATTTGAGAAAAAAATGCTTCATTTTTTCTGTTTCATGTGTACAGTGTAGAGTATGCACAACATAAATTATATTTGAATATGACAAATTGTTTTGTATGAACCTTTGCAATGAAACACAAATGGTGTACCCATGTATACATAGGTGTCAGTATTTACCTAGTTGGTGTGTGTGTGTGAGCTTGTTCGTTTTAAGTAAAGGTTACAAAAATAGTGTTATCGGTTGAGACATTTATTAAATTAAAATGCATAAAGGTTGTTTAGTGTTTCATGTTACAATATCAGCAATAGAGTATCACTTAAATATTACACTATAATACTACAGATGAAAGACGGAGACCTGAAGTAATGATCATTTGTAATATGCAGTTTAAGTCAGAACCAAGTTAATTATTCTAACTTTCAGTGTAGAAGGAATACAATACATCATTATGTAGTGTAGTACAACTCCTCTAATGAGCAGGCAAAAGAAAATATAAAGTAAACAATTAAAATATTACACCTAGAAACTGGTAAAAGAATATCAGTTTTCAGAGTTTGACAGTCATATTTAGCTTTACTACATCTTTATTTCTCCATAACAAAAATATTAAAAGTATGATCCCTTCCTCTTTATAACATAAAACTTCCACCTTCAAGATGGACCTTCATGAACACGTGTTCAGTCATGACTGACAACACCCTCGGAGATGGGCTAACCTATCAAAATGAGGTGAAAGACCTTTGTTGATGCAATACAATTCAGATTAACTAATAATGAGCCATGATGCACAAAACAGTAAACCAGAACAATACACTGTGACCTTTAAGAGTGGTTAAAGCTCGATACTTTGGCAAATGGTTCTGGTAAAGGTCAAAGATACATAAGGTGCATGTAATCACACCACAGCTGCAGGAGTGCACTGCAGTTGGATCTGGTTCAGTGTGAGACTTTCATCCGTGGATGAAGGTGTTTCAGTGCCTTGATCCAGCAGTGTTATGATGCTACCTCACTCAGACCACAAGATAAGACATTATAGATCAGTTAAGGTATGGAAGCAACCTGTGCATAGCATTAACAGCAGTCATTGCTTATTGCATGAGATGTGTATAATAGTACATACATAAAGTAGAATAGACATTAAAATACTATTTCATTTTTGATAAATGCAAATTATATTGATATGTTTACTTAAACCTAAGTATGTTTTGCTTATTTCCAATCATTACCCTGTCATGCACCATCCAAGTGCAAGCATAGTGTATGGCACTACAATAATATACATGACACCAAATATTAAACTATCAAAACAGGCACCACACCTTTTGGCCAATGGCTGCACAAAATGATTTTCAAACATATTTTTAATTCCAAATGAGACCTGAAATATATACAGTATATATATATATATATATATATATATATATATATATATATATATATATATATATATATATATATATATATATATATAAACTTCAGTGCATTCATTTGGTTTCTTTAGATTTCATTACCATCAATTTTTCATCTTACAATTTCTATTTTTTCGTTATGCCATGCCACCACATTTTTTAACCAATACAAACAGCACATTAAAACAGCAAGAAACGACATATAAACTACATATATGAACTAATTACTTATACATGAAATACCTAAGTGAACCAATACCTGCTAATATGCACAACATACCTGCATATACACCAATAAACACTGAATACAAGTATGTGTGGCAGGTGCACAGTAACATCTCAATATCCAAGGTAGTGAAGCTTACAAATAAAACAAACAACTGTAAACACAATCTGAATGGAAAACACAATAATTATGTCCTTCTCATTCAGAGTTCATCTGTATCTTACAACAAAATGATGACGCAAAGATGTTACCATACACTATTTGCTAATGAACAGGAATTAATGGAATTGATGGAGACTAATGTTTATTACTAACATTAAACAAACACATGAGCTAGTATGTGCTAACCAATAGTATTGTGCATAGATATGTGATAACAGTTATGCTTCCAGAGTAAATTAACATAAAGCCAATAAATTAAGCAATACCGGTATCATCTCATGTTGGTAACACGTGCCACGCATCACAGCTAATAAATAAATGCCTCATAAATGCCATTAATACAGAATCAATATACTAATTATCACATGGCAACTTATTTAACTCTTTCATTACAACTTGTATATACATACTCAAACATTCATAAAAAAATAAGTATGAATAAATTTACCATGCCACATATGAAGCAATAACATTACAGTAAGACTAAACAAAAAGCACAAATAATATGCATGCTGTACTCATTTACAATATAACATAAAACTTTATATAGGCTTTATAAAAATAAATTCAGATAAATATACTATAATTCTGTACTATTTCAGTCACTAGATATGCATCCATTTAACAAACGCTAATGGTGTCCTGGAATGTATTATGATAGGAACCATCACTCCCTATCCTACCTGAAAAAATACCTTCATGATGAAAATATACTTCCTCTTCCATCACTACTCACCCACTAGGCCTCTACTGGACCCTCGTGTGCCTTCACGTACTTACCACCACAACACTATTTGAATGTACTTACAATGCAATTATATATCTCACATTTTCTGATATAATCCCTTATAAAAATATGTTTAGTGTTTCTTTTAAATCTTTATCAAAATTATGAAGTATTTAATATATGTTACCTACTATATCCTGCATTCAGATCTATTTTTTTTTCCATTAGTGCAAGTGTGCAAGGATGAAGCTTGTGGACAAGACTAAATGAGGTGAGTTTCAAAAAATGTGCATCAGGACAGATAGATAAATAGACAGATTTACATTAGTATGAGTACTTGTGCACACTGCAACAAGTTATTTATAAACTTTGAATGGTCTAGTCCCCAGTAAGCTGTGTGGTTGGGTGTTCACACTTCTTGGAGCCACAATTTAAGTACCATTGCTACTCAAAATAACTATAAAGACTCATTTTCTGCTAACATCAAATAACCCAATTGTTTATAATACCTGATAAGCTTTGCACTTTTCTTTCATACTTTATATCTCCAAACCCATAACATTCATGTACAGTACAGAACACCGCTATGAACCTGTCATTAACATACCTACTATCTTCTCTCAACTATATTTCTCCTGCATGCTATTTTCATAAATATAATTACCAATATCATAATTATGAATCACTGCATCACTAATTACACAAATTAATCTTATTAATAAACTAAACATTAACTAGTATAGTATTTCATACAATTAAACAAATATAGGGAAGACTTTGCATTGGTCACAGCGTATGTAATGGAAACACTTGACATATAGACCATATAAAGGTGGCATCACACTCAACCTAATGCATCAAGGTGGTCACTGTGTCTGTCCTGTCCACGGTGCAAGTGTCATCACGAAGGTGTCAAGGAGTTATCAACAGATGGTCACTAGTAACAATCATGGTGTGGTAATATCATTGACTACGTGCTTACTGTCTGCCAAGCAGCTTTCTCTCCACACTGAAGAAAACAGGACCAACGTTGTCCACTTGATGTGTAGTTGCAATGTTAGCAATGCTTGGCACACTTGATGAAACTCTTGATCAAACATGCCAGTGTGATGCCAACTTTATGAGGGAGATTCAAATTTATATTATAAAATATTATATATGGGTTTTCATGCATAGCATGGTATGGCATAGAAGTGTTTTGTAAGTTAATCATCTGAAAATACATGAGATACTTCTATTCCGTAATCTCTGAAATAAATTATTTTTAATAAAAATTTTCAAGTTAGTACGTTAAACCTTATATAATTTATATAATTATAAATTATAGACATTTATATGGAAGCATGATTACACAAACAACTTTAATTTCACTGTATCTGATGTATGTAAAATCTACATAAATCATTGACCACATAGAAACAAATTCATAATAACTTTTTAAATCTCATAATTTCTAAATTTTCTTATAACTTCAGATGAATCACGTTCCCAGTCCCCTGTTGGCATTGATATATTAACCCCATCCTGGCTCCGGCTGTACAGCAGGCCCTGCTCGGAGCTCCTCCTGCCCCCGGGCCGAGGGTGGTGGGAGGCCTGGGAGGTGCCAGCAGGGCCCAGCATCCTCTCCTTGGTGTTGGGGGAGGCCCAGTGCAGAGTCTGAAAACACACTCACTATTACTCATACAGACTCAACTCAGTATATCATCTGTGGTATGGATTTACAAAAATTATCAATTACATGTGTCCTTTCATATCTTTATCTGCCACTTAACTTATATTATTCTTAATGACTAGAACACATGTAGTAGTTTGTGTGTGAGTGATGAGTGAGTGCTTACTGATGTCATGTGTCCCTTCATGGCACACCACTTCTCATAGCTGATGGCAATACCACTGTTCAGCCATCGGTCATACTGGGTCCGCTTCTCCGGGTCTGTGAGTGTGTCCTTTGCAACCTGAGGAGTGATAGGAAATCCTTGATATGATTTATATACTAATCACAGCATATAGTCTCTTTATACCTTATAGAAATGGCACAAATGATTTACCACCTCAATCATTTTCTTTACAAAATATCTACCCTCACAGTTTATTACAATAGTTATTTCAAGTGTTCATAACACAGTCTTTACTACAGATTGAAATCAATTTCATCTTTACCTTTGCAGCAATTTATATCCTTATCCCAAAGATCACCTACAATACTTATATTCACTGTTCTAACTTGTACATTTGTATACTTTATTGTTCACCTTAAATTGTATAGTAGTTTTGTTTTCTATGAATAATATATCACCTAATGGTGTAGTGGTTACAATAATCAGCTCACAACTGACAAGACAATGGTGCAAATTCTTGGCCAGGCTGAGAGGATTTTGCTTGCCTCCTTTTGCTGTAAACCTTGTTCATCTAGCAGATAATAAGTACAGGACATAAGGAGTTCACTGAATTCATGAGTCTCTGCTGCTTGCAAACCTTTGCATCTCAGTGACACACTCCATACAGGCTACCAATATCTACCCTATCAACATCTTGCTTGGAGAAATTAACCAAGGCACCATTTATGACAGGTATTCAAGAGCAAAGAATCTAAGAGTGACTATTATAAAAATGCATGTCATTCTGCATGAAGTGAAGTGTTGGTATCCTAACCTGCAGCTCCTGGAAGCGAGCCTCAGCCTGGGGGTCATCAGGGTTCTTGTCAGGGTGGTGCTGAAGTGCTAACACTTTGTACTCAGCCTGGATCTGCTCCACCTGAAGGAAAAAAAAGAAGGAAAAGAGTGAAATTCAACTAATATATGCAATCTAAATTTCCTGCTTATTACACGCATACAAATGTTTGCTATTCATAATTAAGCTTCCTAAACAGTTTACATCAATAACATTTAAGTGTATTGAGTTCAGGAGTAAGCAGGTGGTTGTTATATATAGTAGCTAAGTCACTCCCCAATCAATCAAGTGTTAGAGGCACACATTTGCTTCCCTAGTTTTGGAAGTAAATTCTGATTATTAAGACATGTGATTCTGCAAAGATATGTATATACTTGTGGTCACATTGCATTATTAACCAGACAACCTTATTATTCACATACAAAGGAAGGTGACTGTGATGGTACAATGTATAGGAAACTTTCTTGATGGCATTTGACAAACAATAATACAACCATTCCCTCCATCATATTGTATTGATATTTGATAAAAACTACTTCACTATTATCATTATTAGTTATTATTATTATTATTTTTATTATCATCCTAATTCATTAGCTAACCTTATTGATGTTGTAGTTATAATCTTTATTATCATTATTACTTTTACTGTTATTATCAATATCATTATTATCGGTGATATCATTATTATTGATATTGCTGATGATAATAATGAAAAATTAATGATAATACCAATAACAATAATAGTTCATAAATTACCAATATCATTATCATTATTACTGTCATTACTATTATCATTTTTATTACTGTTACTATTAATATTATTATTACTATTATTATTATTATTATTATCAGTATTATTATTATCATCATTATTATTATTACCATCATTATTACTATTATTACTATTGCTATTATTATCATTAGCATTAGTATTGTCATTATTATTGTTATCATTATTAGTGTTTTAATAATATTTTTCTATATTTATATCATTATTTATATGTATGTATAATATAATATTTTGGTGGTAGTAGTAATATTAGTAGTTGTAGTCGTGAAAGTACTAGTATTTACGACTACTATTTCTAATAGTAGTAGTAGTAGTAGTAGTAGTAGTAGTAGTAGTAGTAGTAGTAGTAGTAGTAGTAGTAGCACCAAAAACACATTAAAACATAATATGCACGTTTAAAACTTTACTCAAAATCGTCCATATATCAGTTATCCACACATAGGAAATCAAAACTAAGTAAATCTCCACCATAACACAGTGACACCTCTACATTCACCTAGCTACATCAACCTGCTCAATGATGGAGGCAAAATAACATCTTGACTCTACTAAAAATCAATAGGTTGAGGCGCAACAGGTCACCTTCCACCTTTAAGAGGACCGCCGCCCCTTCGCCCATCATCCACACACCACTACATCCACACAATACTTACGGATGAACTGGGATCACAGCCAAGCAAGGTGTACAGATTGTTTTTCTTCTTATCTTCAGAGGTGAGCAAGTCATCCATCCTGCTGCTGTTGAATGTCACTGGATTACACTTCCTTTTCTAGTCTAGCGCTTGCAAGGAGCAACTGGTGGTGTCAAGCAAGGAAAGCAGGCTTGTGACGTCGCAAGACTGACTTATGACGTACACGATGCTGCCAGATCTGATTGGACGTGGGAAAAATCATGCACCAATCCTTTCACCAATCCGCTGCCGTGCTGGGCCTCGCCTCTTTATACCACCACACTCAAACACTGCTGCTTAACCTTCTTTCCTGCACACTCAAACATTGGCGCTGTACCATGGCCCGTTTAGCTACCTCTGTCGCTCAGTTTATTTACAACTTTTTCTTTCCATCATTCATTATTGCCTTCCAGATCGCATTACACTGATATTTTTTGGTACTTATTGTTAGCAAATTTACTCACGATGACATTTTAATCTCCTTTTTGAAGTATAAGTCTTCATGCAAGGAAATATTAAGGAAACAATGAAGTGATACAGTGTCTAATTTTTCACGACACTCAGCCTGTCACTGTCAACCAATCATCTACCATGGTGTGGTGATGGCCAGTCTCTTACCCCAGTAGGAGGGGGTCCTTCGCCTTAAATTTTTGTACAGAGTATACACACTTTTCCAGACGTCATTCAGGTGTGACAAGTACCATAGGCTGTGCAACATTTAATATTTAAGTCAGAAACACATATACAGTGAAACGAGGAGCATTAAGCGGCATTTAAACCTGAAATTCGTCAGACTTGTTCGTCACACTCGTCCAAATTACTATACTGGCAACACAAGCAGGTGAGAGGGACAGCTTATGTTTGTATATTGAAATTCACACACTGTACAACATTTAAGCCTACGTACAGGCTGAATTATTTGTATGTTGGTTACCGTTAGTATTACAGCTGATATTTTCTGGTGGTGTAATAGAAATTATGTTACATATAAGTTATGATAGACGTATTAGTGGCTTGAGAATAATTGGTTATACTTAGTTCCCTCACATTCACAGGCCTCCAGCTCCCCTAAACATACAACCTCAATGCCACTCTTTTCCACTCCCCTGCCAGCCCAATACCCAACCAACAGCCTTTCTATAGAACCAACTTCAAAGACGGTTTGCGCCGTTAATATTAATTTGCCTCGGGGTATGTATATAGTAAAAAAATATCCAAAATAATTATATTTAAACATTTGTAAGTCCAGAATAATGAAGTTGTGCATTGGCTTAAACTGTAATAGAACCGAAATTTAAATAGAAGCGCAATTATGACTAATTAAAAGTGAGTCACTCAGCACATCGGAAAACACGACCTAGTTTAATTTAAGGTATTTCCACCTTCATTTTAAGGCTGAGAGATGTATTATACCTCCTTGACTATAATATGGAAGGACAAATCATACTTTTTTGGAGAGGAGGATTGACCTTATAACCAGCCGTCCTGCAGCTTGCCTCCACCCCCCACCACCACCCCCCACCCCCTTGCCAAGAAAACTTTATGAAACATTAAAAAAAAGGAGATATAATGGTTACTTTTTAATTGGTCAGACCAGTTCAACCATTCGAAATAATTACATTAATATGACATACACAATTTTATATGGTAAAGAATAACTGTCAGTGAAGGGCTTTTTCTTTTAATAAATCTAATGCCACCTAATAACCTAACCAAACCTATTTTGCATATAAAGTTTTATATTTACCTGCACATCTATAATATCTTTATTGAGGAGAATACAGCATCCAGCGTGAAGGAAAAATCTGAATTTACATAATTTTTTTAACCTGATCAGAAGCTGAGAGAGAGAGAGAGAGAGAGAGAGAGAGAGAGAGAGAGAGAGAGAGAGAGAGAGAGAGAGAGAGAGAGAGAGAGAGAGAGAGAGAGAGAGAGAGAGAGAGAGAGAGAGAGAGAGAGAGAGAGAGAGAGAGAGAGAGAGAGAGAGAGAGAGAGAGAGAGAGAGAGAGAGAGAGAGAGAGGGAGAGAGAGAGAATTACATAGAAAATCAACCCACACAAACCCTAGGGTCCAAACTAATAGGTGGTCCGTCCTTGACTTAGGGTAAAGGCTATCAAGCAGCCAGCAGTACATACTACATAACCTCTATCTGAAAACTTGTCGGTGTAGATGGTGGTAGTTCAGTTTGTTTTTAAAGGAATTGATTGTACTAGTACACTGCACCATAGAAGGGGGAAATTTGTTCAACTCTAACGACGTCATTGATACAGAAGAATTTAGTGCAGTCAAGTTGTATTTGGCTACATTTTAGTTTTACTACATTGCTTCGAGAGAGAGAGAGAGAGAGAGAGAGAGAGAGAGAGAGAGAGAGAGAGAGAGAGAGAGAGAGAGAGAGAGAGAGAGAGAGAGAGAACATGCTTATTCAAAGTTTTTATTCATATTACATAAGTACCAATATACAGACAGCCTGAACTCTATTAATAATATAGATTTAGATACAAAGTGATAATATAAACAAAAATAACGTATGGACGGATCAACACATTCTTTCCACTGTCTCACTTTTGCCCTCATGAAAGTACGTATAAGGAAGAGTGGAGAGAGAATGTTAACAAAAACTACAACAACAATAAAAATAAAGGTCACTTCTATAGAATGAGGAAGGAGTATCCCGTCCTTAACCCGTTACAGCTTAGCCCTTGGCAGGTCCTTCCTTCCTAGGGTGGCAGTGATGATACCTGAAGGCTTATCAACGGGCAGGAATACCTCATTATTCACCTTGGATCCCACGTTTTGGAACTTGCTCAGATCAATGTTGAAGTAGTGCTTGTTAGGCATCGTCGCCTTGACCTGTGCTACCTGTAGTGGGAGGCAAGAAGTTAGGTTAGGTTAGGTTAGGTGTGGATGCATTAAAAGATGGGGAGAAGACTAAAGCTTAAAATGGATGAAAAATATATTAACTCTGCTTTATGTAGGTTATTTGTAGATGGGATGCAGTGGGTGTGAATTAAGGGAGGGACAGACTATTTCCCCCTCATTAAGGAGTAAGTGCAATGCTGCCACATACATATTTTTGATTCAGCATGAAACTAGTGCACCGCAGATCTTGAGTGGCGTTGAACTCACGAGAATACTGTATACCTTTATGTATATTTAATGAAAAACATACATATTGAATAAGCTGAAGCAGATAAGCAAACAGTAACTCTTCCTGCACATCATATCGGGGCCAAGAAGTGGTGTGCAATAATATTATGAATACTAACCGAAGGAAGCTGAACGAGTACGTCTTTGAGAATCTTGTAGATGGTGTTTTGGACAGAAGGGGAGTAGATGCCAGTCTCTGCCGGCCCCGCGAAGTTATCCTTGATGATCTTAATGACTGTAATCCTGTGGAGCGTGAGGTAGTATGCTAATTAATGGGTTTAGGTTAGCTTCTTGATGAGAGAGGTATAGGTTAGGTTAGGTTAGGTTAAGTTATAGTACTATCTCGTTAACTCTATGGTCTATAGTTACTTAGTTTTGGAGGATTACTTCATCACCTTTTAATGGCTATAGGTTAGGTAATCAGTACATTGGTTGATTACTTGGTTATTGGGTTAATTCATCACTACCATATGTTATCATTTTTACTTTTACTGACATGAATTTGAATCTGACAAAGGTTAAAAATGCGTATACTGGAAAAAAGCTGCTATATAATTTTCAAGAGCAATTTTGTTTTTGTTTTTGCAGAGATGCAAAGTTGATTTTACATTACGCTTACATCTCTCTGTTTCCCTTGTGCAGTCAGATTATAAATGTCTAAAGAGTCTAATAATATTTTAGAGATGTGGTAGAGCTGTGGAGACGACAATTCCTTAGTACTGGGATTAAATGACTGTGTGACTTATTCTTGAGCAGCCATAGCCTATGCTTCACATACGTAAATCTGATGCTAGAGTAGTATTTCCTGCATCTTCGTTGAGTCTTCATCATCATTTTCAATACTTACTTAGATATTTTTAAAAAGTACATACATTTTTTATGAAGACCAAATTAACCTGCTTATCTATCTATTTATATCTACCTCTCTCTATGTATCTATCTCTACACACACACTGCTTGAGTGCTCAGTGGTAACGTTTCAGCTTGTCACTCTGCATGTTAAAGTTCTCGCCTCGCTCAAGGTGCAAGATTTCACTGATCACCAAGCATTCATTGTCCTCCTTGGGAAAGAGGATGGAGTGTGTGCTGTGTTAAAGGCCTTATCCATAGATCGAGCTATAATTAATTATAAGCTCTCTCCGGGAGGATAATGGCTGGTTATCCTCAAAATACACACACACACAAGATAGGCGATAAGCATAGTAATATATAACGTCATTGGTATGATAATTATCTTACTGATTTGCATTATAGAGACGATAATAAACATGTACACACTTATCTACCATGCTACATCACCTCTTATTAACCCAGTTTTGATAAGTTGAATTCCCTTAAATCAATAAGAATTGTGGCATATACGTAGATTTCATTATATCAGTATTCGAAGTTAGAGCTGAGCAAAGTATGGAAATCGATATACTTTGGATGCAGATTGCGACGGAGTGTTCCTAATAGATAGTTTTTGTACCCGGAGTGCGACTGTCTAGTGTTTACCCATCCACCTTTAACCTGCAGACTCTCCCCGGAATCGATAAATCCATAAGTAATCATTATCGACGAAGTTATTGATTAACGGGAGGAATGTATTGCGTTTTAAAAGCTCGAAGGTCTGAAATATTTGGAAATGGAAGGCATCGGGCGGGTGGGTAACTTGATAACGAAATAATACGAGTGCGTGACCATTATTATTACATGTCAGGTTGTTTAGCTCCTCCTCATACTTGGTTTGTCGTGGTGTCGAATTTTATTAATTGCCTTTTAGTAGAAAGTTGGAATAAGCCCACTACAGGAAGCAATTCTTTAGCATTTTTTAAGAATAAGAAAGTAGAGGTGATGTCTAGTAGTAACAGTTGTTGTAATAGTAGTAGTAGCAGTAGTAGTAGTAGTAATAGTAGTAGTATTAAAGATTAGTCCATCTTAGAGAGGCAAATAATATAATGTGTAGATAATGGTCTACATGAGAAGGGTACAACATCTTAGCCAGGCAAGAATAAGTCATGAAAGTGGATTCCATTTTTCTATCGAGGCATTATTGTTATCTTCAGTTATTGTGTATACAAGACTGAGTTGTATAATGTAAGATATATATCATAGACTCGCACTCACCACGTCTTCCCGAAGTCAATGTGTTCAGCGTGAGTGTAGCCCCATGAGGCCGAAACCACTGTAGAGAAGATTCGGTCCTCCATGTCAGGAAGGGAACGGAACTCATCCTGCACGAAGTTGACGAAGGAGGACTGAGTGGTCTTGAGTAGCTGCATCCCATCCAGCCCCGTCCATATCTTAGGATGTTCTGAAGGTTGAAGGGTATAATGTCACGCCATGCTGATGCTGCCTTCAAGCGTCTATGACAAAATTTTAACTGTCTCTGTTCTCCAGCATAAATTCTCTCAGAGTAGTCTTTGTGCGGCATTGTAAACAGAGGCTGTGTTTGTTATCGAAAGTACGTAATCAAACAAAATAAAGTTGAGTTGAATGACACTTGATTGTAAACGGGAATTATTAAAGGGTATGCTTATAATGACATAGAAGAATTGCTGTACTGTATTCCTAGATGCGTTAGTGACAAGTGCAGACGCCCACAGCAGTTCATCAGTCTTCGATACCTAACAAAGTGATGTTCTTCTTTTACTGTTGAAACTATGTACACTATGTTATCTGATAAACGCGTACAGGCATTATCACCTTAACTAAATGACACCTTAATCATGAAGTATTAAACACAAGACATTATGTTAAGCCTTGGGCTCTGCATCAGCGAGCGATCACCACAATCATCAGCCTGACGTGCCTCCTAAACGCCCTCACCTTGGCACCCTAACACAGCCTTACCTCCCCTCTTCGTGGACACGGAGCACTTATGTTCCACTTCAGGACAGAGGACGAACGCGTGGTTGTGAGCCCGTCCCTCCATTACTTGTCTCTGCCATGGGTACTCTCGCACGCAGATGGAAACGTCGGTGACTTGCGAGTACGTTCCAAGGAAGTGTTCAGAAAGGATCAGCGCGAAGTCTTCAGGAGACGTTACCTGTTGTGAAGACATGAAAAAAACTAGCAACAGGAGACATGCTGGCCTATGATGAGGTTACCTGTTTACTTAACACTACGAAAGAAAGTATAGTACAGTAGAAGGATCCTCCCCACCCATCCATCCCTCCAGTATAGAAACAGAAAAACTTACACGTAATTTACTATTAAAATTAGAAACTAAGTACTATAATCAACTGGTAATTTTCGTTTTTTGGATGAAGTGTTTGAATGTTTGATGTGTTATGAATGTGTTGGATGCATAGTGTAGATGTGTGCACACTGTGGATGTCCAGGGGCGGTGCGGTAGCTTTGTGTTGCGATATTTTGGGAGGCAGCAGTCAATCAGGCCCCATCTGCGTTCAGTTCACAGTGGTAGTGTACTTTTACTAGTGGGACGCTGTAGTCCATTAGGAACCTCCAACAGCAGAGACCACTTGTACCTTGAATCCCGATGGAGGTCATTAATTATATTACTATCAAGGGCCTTGACAATCTACAGCCCTGCACAGCTCAAGGGCAGGGAAGGGAAGGTGTTGGATGGATGGGTCTGTATGAAAGGTGTGTGAAAGAGTGGCAGTTGCGAAACGATGTTGAAGAAGGAGCATTAAGAGTAGTAGTAGTAGTGCTAAAGATGTGCTAGGAATGATGGTGAGTATTGCTTAGTAGCAGTGAATGTATGAATGGTGATGCGGCCTCAAGGGTCTGGAAGGCAGGTTCTACCACACCTGTGTATGTCACACCATCACATTCTCACCCTGGGTCCTCTCCATCCAAGGCTTTCATTCTTACTCCCTCACCTTCATTCCCTTGTATTCTGAACCCTTCTCCTCATCCCCCTTCTTTACCATTCTCGTTATGTTCCCTCTTGCCTCTTCCCAAGCAAACTTCACTCTATGCTCTCTTCTTCCCTCTACCCTGCCTTTCTTCACTCGTCTAGCGCATTATTCCCTCCCTCCTAACTGTCTTGTCTCCCATATTCAGTCACTCACCCCGTGGCGCTTGGCGAGGATATACACGGTGTTCTTCTGGGAGTCAGTTGCCACCACGTCTGAGTTGTCTCCTTCCAGGTAGTCCTTGTCTGATGACAGGGTCAGTTCCGTGCTCACTTCGTACTCCTTGATGGTGTGCACGGGTCCCTCCCTTCGCACGTGCAACAGTTTCACGTTTCCCTTGCCGTACCCACGTGTCACCCACTCCAGTCCCGCCTCCATGGTTGCTGTTGTTGTTGTTGTTGGTGGTGGTGGTGGTAGTGGTAGTTGATGGTACTCTGCTATCTCTTGGTTTCGTTGTTGTCTCTATCTTGTGTTTCTTTCGGTGGTTTCCTTCGTCCTGAATGATGAGTTAATTGAGTAAGTGAATGCATGATTATTTTTTTTACTACATCACTATTTGTGTAAGTAAGGATAGACTCAAGAAAGATGCATTGAGTGTCATGACAATTATCACATATAAAGCGAAATAATTGTTAATATATCAATGGAGAACACACGACAACACCGTCACTAGAATATTAAAACTAATGGATTAAAGAAATGTTCATTGAGCGTCATGACAGCCATTACTTATATAACCAAATAGATGTCAATACATCAATGAAGAAGAAAAGACGACGCCCTGACAAGAATATTAAAACTATTCACACAGTATCACTAGGCAGACGAGGAAAACAAATTTTAAAAAATAAGCAAAATATGAAACTTCTCTCATTCCTCATAATCGAATCTCACATTGTAAAATAAATCATAATAATTAATAGCTACAACTTATCTACTATATATTGAGGAAGAAAATTGTACACATCAGTCTTATTGGGAGTTCTTCCTCGTCAATTTAGTATAATTATAGCCACGAGTTATTATAGTTAACAGTTGCTTACTGTTTGTTGTCGGGCTTGGTCAGTCAAGGTCGTGCCTAGTCGGTTGCTAGGCTGGTATTTTGCACCACAGACTAGTTGAAGGTTGGAGCACTAGAAGCGAATGCAAGTTTGCAGATAGAAACAAACAGTATCGCCATTGATAGTAGAATTATTATTATTAGTAGTAGTAGTAGAAGTAGTAGTAGTAATTAGTAGTAGTAGTAGTAGAAGCAGTAGTAGTAATTATTATTATTATTATTATTAGTAGTAGTAGTAGTAGTATGTGTGAGCCGTCGATGAGGTAGAAATTACATAATCAGAAGTTTTTGTATTGTTATGTCACATCCAGTGTCTACTACTACTACTACTACTACTACTACTACTACTAAGGAAGAACAGGCAGCAACAGACCTACTTCTACTTTTTCTTTCCTTATTTCGTGTTTGCCGTTACCATATGTTTGTTGTCTTACGCCTCACATCACCCATACAAAAGTAAGGTCAATATGAAAACAACGAAGGTGTCCCCCTTAAACTCTCCTACAACTCCTCCTCCTCCTCCTCCTCGTCTACGTGTCTTCCCTTCGTACTGTACACCTCATAACCCCACTAAACTATACTATTTAGGGGAGATAGAGATACCAAGGTGACTTCAAGGTGAGTGGGTGCAAACATTTATTACAACTTATCCTCCAACGGACTTCATAAAAACAGACATACATGTTTTTTTTAAATAACTGTAGCCTATTTCATTTTCTTCGTTGTCTTTCCTTTATTTGTTTATTACTTTAGTCTCCCCATTAAATTAAAGAAAATGGGGAAGGAAGGCAACCCGCTTGACAAACATTCCAGTAACGAGGCTTCGCTGGATGGGATTGTATCTATTGGAGGAAAACTGTAAATACAAGTCACAGATCTGTATTTCATTTCTCTTTACGTTCTTTCCTTTTTTGTCACTTTATTCCTACTATCCGTTTTCTTTTCCTATCATCGTGGGTCTCTGGGGAGGAGGATGCGTGTTTGCTTTATGTAACAGAAAATGCTGTGTACGTGAGGAAGCGCTTTGGTTGAGTATACGCCGAGACACCCCCTGCTGACACTTGTTGACCTTGAAGACTGACATGTTGAGGATATAAGTAGAATGGTCTCTCTCTCTCTCTCTCTCTCTCTCTCTCTCTCTCTCTCTCTCTCTCTCTCTCTCTCTCTCTCTCTCTCTCTCTCTCTCTCTCTCAACACCTGTACTGAGATTCTCGGATTCTTGCTCTTGTGAAAATTTTACCAATAATCTTCAGAGTTGAAATTATGTAAGTTTTTCAGGACGATTCTAATCCTTTTCATGGTTGATTTTCAAAGGATTAATGGAGTGTAATTGTTTTTAACTGTCTTTCACGTCAGTAATATTGTGCGTTCATCTCTTATGTATATGAGATGATAATTAAAGTTACTCATCCAGAGTATGTATGAATGGAAGTGTTACGACATAAACACGTCAAACACAGTCATTGGCAAACTTTTTTTTCACCCATTTCTAACTTCTAAATTTTTTTCGTTTCTTACTCTTTTTTTTATTATCGTTTAGGTCGTCACCAGGCAGATTAGAGGGATGAGAGACTTCAGCTACTGGGACAGACTCAAGGAGCTGGGGCTCTACTCACACCAACGGAGAAGGGACAGGTACAGAGCCATCTACACATGGAAAATTTTGGAGGGACAGGTACCTAACCCCGCACCCATTGCACTGCAGCCTTACACCACCGAGAGGAGTGGTCGTAAGTGCACAAGGAGCAGCCTGCCAACCAGAGCCCCAGAGAGGATCAGAACCCTACTGGCATCAAGTCTGACCCATGAGGGGCCCAAGATCTTCAATGCCCTACCAAAGGAACTGAGGAGCATCACTGGCAGCCCAGTAGAAAAATTCAAGTCTGGCCTGGACAGTTCCTATGGACAATACCGGATGAACCCCCAGTGCCAGGCTATACTGCCAGATGCCGAACCTCAAACACCATACCAGACCAGGTGGCCCTAAAGAATAAAGACGCAAGGATTGGGAACAGCGGTGGACCACCATGGCTGTGAGGCATGGCCTCTAAACTACACCAAGTATACCAAGTAAGTTTAAACACTTATTATTACCTTCACCCTTAAGTTGTTACCGGTACACTTCCTCTAAGCACCAAATACATCATGGTAACAAGACTGAAGTTAACTCGACCTTATAGACACATTCCTTCAACATTCGAGTATTCTAACACACCATCTTAACACAGCCTAACTTCCCTCCACGTGAGACGCACCGGGAACACTACACCTGGTGGGCAGTACTTACCTGCAGCCTCTCTCGTTGGAAGTCGAGGAAGGTGTGGGTTGTGCGTTGACCGTCGACTGACTGGCTTGTGGCGCCGCAACGGGGGAGTGGCAGGGTGCAGGGTATGGGGTGTGGGGTGTAGGGTGAGGGGTGAATCAAGGTTAACGCCAGCAGATTCCTTGGGGGATCTCAGTATCTATGACTCTTCTCTCTCTCCTTCTCTCGCTCTCTCTCGGTGCATAAATGTTGAGGGAGTATTATATATATATATATATATATATATATATATATATATATATATATATATATATATATATATATATATATATATATATATATATATATATTTTAAACCTTGCGAACGAGAAATTATGGTATTATTATTTATATTATTATGTCCCTTCCCCATCAATGTGTTCAGAGAGAATATTTTACGAAATCCTAGCATTAATCGTCTAATTAAACACACACACACACACACACACACACACACACATTCATATGCAACATATGACTTATGCCGTTTAGTTTGGCTTCAATTTAACTAACCGTACATGTATTAATTATGACTCTACTGCTTCCTTCATACTTTTTTTCTTCTTACCGTTGATTATTAACGAACAATTAAGTGTGCGTTTTATGATTATACTGCGTCGCTTATACTTTTTTTTCTTCTTACCAAGGATTAATAGCGAACATATATATATATATATATATATATATATATATATATATATATATATTTTCATTCATTCATTCAGTAAATCTTGCATGCATTCTTTGGTTATGATGGAAGACTGATGGTATTATAGTTGACCTTTGGCTATGCATACTTCCACTCACTTATACACTTATGAGACCACATGTTTCTGATCTCCACATGTTTTTATATATAATATTAGAGTATCTCTACCTTCCTACGACTTGAACTCATTTAAGAGAGGAGTATATCAAAACACCTGCAACCCTAATTTGGCATTTCTTTTTGTGGTTACTCTTTTTTCTCTCTCTCTTTAGGGAACCGGCAATACAAGTGGGTCTTTTTTTTTTTTTGTACGTGCTCCTGGTCAGTTTTCCATTTGCATAAAAAAGAAAAAAAAAAATGAAAGGTAGGGGATCATTTTCCATGTATATTAACGTGTTGTCAAGCTACGCAATACTGGACCACAGTATATACAGTACGTGTGTTGATTATATACTTGGTGTGCAGTATTCGTTTATATTTGATATTTGTTTGTGCTGTTCTGTCATCTCCCCTTCATTGTCATTCAGGAGAGGGAGTTATTCTATGGAAATCTCTGTTCTTTCCAAAATTCACCCATGCTCTACCCACACCATTACCACAACCCATGAATTTCGCGCCATTTTCATTAACTCTAAGATCACCTGTGGGGGATGAAAAAGAGGCTGCAGATGATGCATACACAGTTATTGAGAGACATGTTGTATCCTGCAGGCACACAATAAGGTGCTCATCCCAGGTAGTGTTGGTGATTACCTTCCAATGATTGATTATCGTTTTATTATTGACTTTCTTCCTTACAGCCTCGTTCGGGATGCTTCTTCCTTCATTACCATCATCCATCGTTTACTTTAGAACATAAGAACATAAGAAATGATGAGACTGCAAGAGGCCAGTTAATGACCTACACGAGGCAGCTCCTCGCCCCCCACCCTTGGAATAATCCAATATTTAGCCATCCCACCTGTCATCCCTATCCATACTCTGATCCAACCGTCTTTTAAAGCTATCTATTGACTCAGCACTTACTACGTGTCTACCCAGCCTATTCCAATCGTTCACCACTCTGTTAGTGAACCAATATCTACCTATGTCTGTCCTGAATCTAAGTTTTTCTAGCTTGTACCCATTTCCACGTGTCCTATCCTGACTACTAAATTCTAAAACCTGATCAATGTTACCCTTATTAATTCCTTTTACCCATTTGAAAACCTCAATCAAATCCCCTCTTGCCCTCCTTCTCTCTAGGGAGTCGAAATTAAGACGTTTTAACCTATCTTTGTAGGGTAAATTTCTCAGCCCCTGAATCATCTTGGTCATTCTTCTCTGGACTGCCTCCAAGGAGCCTATATCTTTCCTATAATAAGGGGACCAAAACTGAGCTGCATAATCTAAGTGGGGTCTTACTAGCGCTAAATACAACCTCAGAATGACCTCAGAACTCCTATTTGTCACACACCTACTAATAAATCCCATTATCTTGTTGGCTCTATTTCTAGCTATAATACACTGTTCCCTGGGGCGCAAGTCACTGCTTATTTGAACTCCTAAGTCCCTCACACTATATGACTTTCCTAAGGTATTGTCATTTAATGTGTAGTCTACAGACCTATTACCTTTACCTACACTCATAATGCTACACTTGTTAACATTAAACTGCATCTGCCATTTCTCTGACCACTCGTACAGCCTATTTAAGTCATCCTGCAGCATCCTAGCATCATCTAAATTCTTTACCGGTCTTCCTATCTTTGTGTCATCGGCAAATTTACTGATATCACTGTTTATTCCTGTCTCTAAGTCATTTATATAGATTATGAATAACAATGGTCCTAGTACTGATCCTTGTGGTACCCCACTAGTGACATTACCCCATTCTGATTTCTTCCCATTAATCTGTACCCTCTGTTCCCTACTAGTAAGCCATCCCCTTTATTTACTCTTACCATAGTGCCATATGACGTCTAATGTCTGGTGAATTTATTGTATCTTATTATATTTAAATAGGCTAGATGGAGAAACTAGATTGTGTAGACTAAGTTTTTTCTTCTTCAGATGCCGCTAGCAAGGCCTGAAAGTGTGCCGTTACATAGGCTGTACCCATGACAGTGTACAGTGTAAACACATGGAGATGATGATGTTTAGTACCTCACGTTTAGCTGTCAATGAAGGAGTGACAGAATTTTCACCTCGTGTATAACTATTTATGTAAGTGTGTCTTTCATTGGCTGTAATTCCATCAGTGTAACGGTGAACATTAGGGAAGAGTAGTTAGATAATCATGATTGACACTTTATTTCACCGTCTCTACTAGCTAAAGGAAGTGAGGCTGGTGCAGTATGTATTATTCCTTTATTTACAGTGATTTGCTTATAATACAGTACCTATATTGTTTGTTAAATGGATGGTTAGATTACAGTTGATTGTCAGTCGTTTCTTGTTAAATCAATTGTTTTGTTGGTAATTTTTGGAAAGGTTGGGTCAGGTCAGTGTTTGTAAAAAGAATAACAAACTCCAATACACCACTTCTCACATTTCCTGTCACCAATTGCTTAGATAACTGTTATTATATATTTTTTTTTATTTCGTTATCCAAGAATTGAGAATAAATTTAGTGCAAGCATATACTGTTGTGAAAAATAATGAACAAGTTTTTTTTTTAATATTGTATAAAATGTATGTGTAATTAGAAAAAAATATTTATCTTTAAAACTATTGAGGAAAGTCAAATTAATATCGACAGAAAAAATAGCAATTCTGTAGTACCTTAATTATCGGTTTATCTGATCCACCTTCATTCATTTCACCATTAATTTACCTGTACAACAAATACCATACATTATCTTAACTCATTCATTCATAGAAACTCTCCTTTTCAGTATGGGATGCAGCGTTTGATACAAGATGAACTACAAAAAACACAATATCAATGAACCTACAGCCACCAACACCCACAGTGCTGCCACGCCCACACACCTCCACACCCAGGGTACTCTTGAGGCATTGCACTATGGCAATAACCAACCTGCAGGAACAACAGAGAACAGTTCGGTAGCATCACATGTATATCCTCAAGACTCAAACCAAAATAACTTCGCCAGCCTGCTACATATGGTGCCTTCATCTGATGCAGCAGGACGCTATACAAACAATGCTTCATTCCAGCAGGTTAGCAGATATGTTTTTCATGAAATTTGATATCTATTTTCCATTGTATATTCTCAGTTGGAGTCTTCGGGACAATAAGCAGATGTGTGTTTTGCTCATATAAGATTTTAAAAGTCATATTTAGTGTAATATTCCTTGTAGTAATTCATTGCAGTAATTTTACATCAGTGTTGTATAAGTAATTCGTGTTCGTATAGTTAAACAATCACATAATGTCCTTCTTTACTGCCATGTTTAGTGTCCTTTCATGATGTGCCAACCTAAAGAAAAAAATAAAATATCCATATAGAGTAATACATTACTGAGCTAAATATAACATTAAGTTAAATATTTTACCCTTTCTAGGCACAATGATTGAAAAATATAATAGTGAAGCATACACTGGCAATTAAAGTTTCAGGTCCTTGCATTGTTCCCTTTTTTCAGGTCCTGAATTTCACTCCCAAGTTGGTCAGTTACCAAAGGAGTCAACGTCCAGCCTCAGGATACCCTACTGGACCAGGATGCCTCCTCATGCCAGGTCTTGTGCTGAAACATAGATCAGATACATAGGAAACAGTGTTCATTTAATCTTATAACTACTCTTAACTTTTAATGGGAATAATAATGTTGCTTCATCCTCTTCAGGTCTGCCACAGCCGCCTTCAACTCCAGGCTTCCTTACTGGAGCTGGCTACCACTTGCCCCTTACCGAGGCTTCAGTCCTTAGTAGCCAGAGGTTTCCTGTGTCTGTTTTGTTGCCTCCTGGCCAGGCTGGAACACCCCTTCATTTTGCAGCTATTTTAGGGGACAAACAGAAGTTAGCTATTGCTCTAGAAGGTCAGTGGTTATTACTGTTATTTCATTCACAACTGGATGTATTTATCTTATTTAGATTTATTTCAACCCTGTGCAGATATTCTATATTTTAGGTTATTTGTATGAAAAACTGATAATTCTAATTTTGAATATCTCATGCATCTCAAACATAGTTTTGAGTGTAGCAGAAAACATTAGACATATTATTAACTTAAGTACTAATATAGGATTTCAAGATGATTTAAATAGTAGAGTACCACTAAAAGTTATTATTGTAACTTTTCCAGATAAGAATGTTAACCTAGAAGCCCGTGATCGCTGGGGTCGCGTTGCCCTGGTGTTTGCAGTGTTAGGGAACCACCAGGAGTGTGTTGAACTGCTGCTACACGCTGGGGCAAAGCCAGATGCTATAGACTCACACACACGCACGCCTCTACACTTTGCTGCATTTAAAGTAAGCTGAAATATGTTTTTAGATTACCATTATTACTATTAAAGTAATACTAATATAAGTAATATTACTATAGCTCACATTTCCAACTTTATGTAAGGCCACACTTGTTTTTTTGTTCATTTTCTCCCCTTGAATATGGACACACACCACTATGCTGCTGCTGTTCATTATTATTATTATTATTATTATTATTTATTGTTAAGGAGAGATAAGGAAAATAACAGAACTAAGTATATAACTCCAAGCTACATCTTGTCTTATGAAATTGTACTGGGCCTTGGCACCAAAAGATGTGAATTTGGTGACAATTCTTCCAGCATAATGATTTAGGTTCAGTCATTTGAATCAGGTTTAAGTGGAAGAAATGCAATTTAGTTTTCAAAGTTAAGTGACATTATATTCTCGTCATGAAATTTATTGGTGTGGAATAAATAAATAATAATGAGCAACGTGTTTGTGAATGTATGTAGCATTGATGAACCTTACCTTAATATAATAATACTTGAAAATAAAGATTTGGTTGCAAAAGTCAGTATAAAATGTTATGATTTTAGTGATAAATTTAGTTTTTTTTAAACACTAGAAGCAGTTTTGTATAAAATGCAAATTTTTGTAGATATATATATAAAAGTTATGGTGTGGAGATGACAAATTATCAAGTGATTACAGAAAATATAGTAATTATTGAAGCGGACGATCTAATATTAAAAAATACATAAGATTACATAGGAAGAACAGATACCAAGAGAACCGTTGATCCTTAACAATGGTAATGTGAACCTTTATGCTTAACTCAGGGTCATCTTGGCTGCATCAAATCCATCCTTCATGCAGTAGAGAGCAAGAATATATCACACTTAGAATATTGCAATGGTGTGTGGTTGGCTCAGGACATGCGAGGTGTCACCCCATTACACCACGCAGCTGTGCACACCAATCACAAGTGTCTTCAAGCTCTCCTCAAGTATACAGTGGCTGGTACATTGGACTTAGAAGATCACAAAAAGGTATATGTTGTACTCTGTTGGCCTTGCATGTATTTGTTACTCTGTATACTATTACACATTAGCATTGTTCTAGACAGACTGCAACTACTACCAAACACAGAATGGAGGAATGGAGTGAGAATGTACTGCAATACCTCCATGATTATTTCTTATCCAAGTTGAGACTTTGTTTTAACTATGTAGTATCCTCCTAACATGATCTTTGGCAGTACTTAGGCAAATCTTACATATCTATCACAAAATTTAAAGATGGAATGGTAATTAGTATTGAAGTTAATTACATGCATTTTGGTGTATTGATCCCTCATTAGTGTCTCACCTGTACAGAGAACCCCCCTTCACTGGGCAGCAGCTTACGGCTCTCAGGAGAATGTGCGACTCCTCATTAAGCATGGCGCCAATAACCTCATGCCTGATCAAGAAGGCAAGACTCCTTTACACTGGGCAGCCATGAGCAAAGCCAACGGAGCCAAGGACTGTGTGCGGACCCTGATTGAGGCAGCTCCATCTAGTGTGAATTGGCAGGACTTTGATGGCACAACAGCTCTGCATATAGCTGTGGCAGAAGCGAGGAAGGATACCGTGGATGTGATTCTATCTGTTCAAAATTGTAATGTCAATTTAACAGACAATCAATTCAGGACTGCCTTACATTGGGCTTGTAACAGGTGTGGCCATTACTCCACTACTGTTTATGTGCAGTAAATGTTGCTGCCACACTTTACTTTTTTTATATTACATCATTTATTGTCATGTTGTGTTTAAGATAATAATGTTTCTTTCTTCCCATAGGGGAGTGAGTGCCATTGCTGCTCAGTTGATGAGACATGTTGCCCAGGTGGATGCTGTTGACATGTACGGCGCCACACCACTACACTATGCAGCCAAGCACAACCATGCTGATATTGTACAATTGGTGAGGGGATAATGGCAAAATAATGATGGAACTACCATTTTCTTTGAGTGAATTCTTTAATTTCTGGACATGTTTCTGAAAGTCACAACAAAGAAAGTTCTCCCTTTGACAAACACACCAATATTTCAGCTGGTAAGGCGTCCACGTGTGAAGAATGTTCCAACTAAGGACGGCCACACCTCCCTCATGTGGGCTGCAGCTCAAGGTGCAGACTCAGCCCTTACAGTGATGGTGAGACACGGGGCCTTCCTCACCCAAGCGGACCCAAGGGGATGCACTGCACTACACATTGCTGCAGAGGCTGGTCACGTCTCCACAGTTAAGGTTCTTCTCCACCTCCAAGCACCACCTGATGCCTGTGCCACTGATGGAAGAACAGCCGTGCATTATGCTGCCCGGGCAGGACACACACAGATAGTGAAGGTGTTGGCCAAGGCTGGAGCATCACTGGAACACAGAGACAATGAAGGCCAGTGTGCCCTCCACCATGCAGTGCTGGGGGGTCACCTCTACTTGGCACAGATCCTCATCAGGGCCGGTACGTTCATGGACAAACATTAAACTTCACATTCACCGGATGCTTAATTTAATGTGCATAATTTAAGACACTGACACATACTCCACATACTCCCTCAGGCACGTCTGTTAATGTGCAAGACTACTACGGCCGCCCACCACTCCACATGGCAGCATACAGAGGACTCAGTGATATCATGTTCCTCTTGCTGGAGAATCGTGGTGATGTTAATGCCAGAGACTTTGAGGTACATTAGGTTCTCATATTTACAGAGTTATTGTTGTGATGATTTTTCTTTGGATACAAAATGAACCTCTAAGCTGTCTCAATTTTCAACAGCTAAAAAAATAAATCTCAACGGGTTTCAACGGCCTGGTTACTGATCTCTGGTGCTAGCTGCTCTCTCTCTCTCTCTCTCTCTCTCTCTCTCTCTCTCTCTCTCTCTCTCTCTCTCTCTCTCTCTCATCTCTCATCTCTCATCTCTCATCTCTCTCTCTCTCTCTCTCTCTCTCTCTCTCTCTCTCTCTCTCTCTCTCTCTCTCTCTCTCTCTCTCTCTCTCTCTCATGGTGAGCTTCTATGGTGTGAATTCCTATCCTACTAATCCTACTTAAAGGTAAACAAACATATTAATAGACTGGATGGGATGAAGGAAGGGAAAGGTTTTATCTCTTTGTATTGTGTCTAAATTACTACTACTACCGGTGATTTTATTTTATTTATTTTTATTTATTTTTATTTTTTTCTGAACTTGATAATCCTATGGAATGTAAACGTTTTGGTGGCCTTGAAGGGATTGAGTGCTCTTCACTGGGCGGCTGAGCAGGGTCACTTGGGTGCTGTCAACACACTGCTGGACTTCCATGCTTATCCCAACTACACTCAGTCTACCCCCAACCGGTAACACCACCTCATCCTGGCCTCCTTAGTGTGTGTTATGTTATGTTGTGTAGTGTAGTCATCCTTTCCTTCTCTTGCTTTCCTTTTACAATCTCATGCATGTTTTGTTTTTTTTATCTATGTGTTTACTGGCGACAAGCAGGATTTTTTTTAACGTATTTTTGTTTTCCCTTAGCCAGTACCCTTTAAATGTATGAAAAAAATAATAATAAATAAATAAACTGGGTAATATATGTAGTATAGTAGCTTGCATGAAAGTCTATCCTTAACTAATAGCCGCACATCATGGAATTTGTTCAGCTAAAATGTGTTGTTCTCTTGTGATGAATATGAAATGTCTGCTGTCTGTTATGTAGATTTATTTTGTTTTGTATTATGTCTGTAATGTAGAAATCTGACTGCATGTTCTTTATTCTGTGTTGCATGTTATTAAAAGTATTACTGTGAAGGGTGGAGGTTAGAACACTGATAACTCTCTCCTCTCTCCATTTCACGGGGAACTTTTATGCTTCTTGCTCATCAAAACTTGTTCTCTTATTGTGTGTAACTTTGTATGTGTAGGAAAAGGCATGTTGTATGTGGAAAAGTATACATGTTTTTACCTATTATTATATTTTTATTCTCGGTGTTGAAGCATCTAAAATAATGAGCAGCAACAAAAATACTGAAAATGTACTAAATACTTAAGGGTTCGTCACTTTTATTTTTATAGGAAAGTCATCATTATCCTCCTCACAACTCTATGTAATCTAACACAAGCATGAAAGAAGATAAAGAAAAAATTGATAAGCTAGATAATCACTCTGTCAGATGTATGATGTATCCTCTCCTTGACTATAATTCAAGACTGTAATTTCCAGATACACTCCCTACGACTGTGCCTGTATTGCTGAACACTTGGAGGTGGCACAGGTGTTGACAGAAGCAGGAGGAATCTCAGTCACCAGGATAATGGAAGTCGCTGCCACCAAGCTTCAAGCAGCTGTACGTGGCTACCTAACACGCAGCAGGTTAGGAAGGCTTCGGAACCCCTTGATGGATCAGGAAGGTGAGGAATCATACTCATAACACTGGATTAAGGTAGTTACTGTTATGGTACAATATTGGTGATGAATAGATGATACTACTGTCTGCATAACTATAACTCCCATTTGTTTCTTGTCTTGATTTCATTTTTTTTTTCTTAGTAGATAATTGTTATTTTTTATTGATTCATTTATTTACCAGGTGATGATATAAGTAATGTTCTTTTTTTTCTTTCTATATCTCGCCTGTGTACCTTCTTTTGTGTTGTTGTGTAGACCTTTTCTGGCAGGAAGATGTAAGGGAATATTTCTTTACAGAGGAGAATTATCTTACAAGGCAACAAATACATCAAGTGATTTTGTTATTGAATCAAACATGATTATTATTGTGTCATTTAAGATCCAAGGTGATAGTAGAAAATGAATTTGCTTAATATACATTCCATTACAGGTAAATTGATGACAGTTGATAAGGTTAGAGGTTCAAGGAAGTCACCGAGCAGCCTCAGTAAAGACCTCATTTCCACCAAGTCTTGTGTGGGTGAGACAACACTTGAGACTCATCACTCTAACAAGCAGAAGAAGGACTCCAACTCAACAACTACACCTGCTATAGAAGGGAATCATGCCTCTGGGAGGAAAGAGGTGTGTGCCACAACTAGTTTTGAGTACAGGACATGCTTATTTGACCGTCATTTACTTAATTATTTGTTAGTTTAACCAGCCATAGTTAATTGTGGCTTTGTGCATTCATCTTTTATGTATTTATTTATCTATTTTATTTACAGGATAGTGGTACATTGTGGATAAACGTACTCAGGACTTATTGTAACTTCAGAACAATGTTGAAGTTAGCAAGGCTTTCTAATATCACTTTGTAAGCCTTTCTTCTATAGAGTATAAATTTGTAAACACCAAATATTGATTTATAAAGATTATAATTTTAATTCTCCAGGAAAAGGGACTCATTTCTAAACTGAGCTTGCCAGTGCGTTATGGAGCCTCTGAACACAGCCCTTACAACTCTGTGTCTGGTCAGAGGCGCTCCAAGGCCCTGTCCACCAGTATCATGAGAGGAGCTCGCAAGAAGACACCACGCAAACTGGAACTCCCTGGACTGGGTGAATTGGGGATCAGGCGGCTGAGGCTTTCTGGATCACAAGGTTGTACTAGTGTTGTTGTTGTTGATCCTCTTAAAATGGTTCGGTTCTACTTACCTTAAATTTGTTTTATTGGTGTCCACATGTATATAAAGGATTATTATTTATTCAGTAGTATTTCTATTTGAATTTCATGATCTAGAATGCCAGAAAGGGATAAACCAAGAGACAATTGTAGATAAGGATAACATTAAACAAAAGTCAAAATGTTTAATCATTCTCCATTGTATATACAAGTGTATCAATGATGCGAAGCTACATTGTTATTTTGATTGGAACTATCTCTTGTATGCACAGTTAGTGTTGGAAACAGTTAATACTTAATGTAATTGTTGACCTTGGTTTCCAGAAGACTGTGAAGATTCTGATTCAGGAACAGATAGTATTGAGAGATCCATCACGCCCTTGGTTAGTGAAGCCTTGCACCAGTCTGGCAATGATGGTGCTGCTGTCATCACTACACGGGGACACTCTCATCACACACTGGATGATTCTAATGGAGAATTTAGAAAGAAATGGGACTTTAACTCTTCACTGAAAACAAGCTATGCAACGAAGCTTCAGCAAGGAAACTCACAAACAGCTTTTTCAGATGGAGAGGAAATGGCGAGTAACAATGAAAATGATAATTCTCCAATCTCATATTGGCATAAAAAACACATGTTTTCCTCTTGTGAGAATCAAATCAGCAAAGAAAGTTATTATCAAGAGAAGTTTGAAAATCATCATACTACAAGCTTCAGTGAAACTTTTAGCACCAAAGAAAACATAAGGCCTAACATCAAGGAAAGAAAACATGTACTTAAAGAAAAAAAATCTGCATCTCCTAAATGTATAGATATGTAAGTTGGAAGTTATCTAAATTATTTTATAGATATTATTTACCTTCGCCAACAAAATTAGGGTTTTGTGCTGCCCCTCCCCTTAAAATCACAATAATCACAGATATAAGTACAGGTTTGAGCATGGCAATATCTCATTCATGTCCATATTGATAGAAAAAAACACTAAATACCGGGACAGGCCAAGTTAGTGGAAGGCAAAGAATGAAAAAATTATAACCCTCCACTATAGGAGCCAATAGGTTACAATGATTTTCTTTGCTGAGTGTCTTCTAGTAAGTTGAGTTTTTAACATCACATTGCTGCAAACTGAATTTTACAGATGAAAACACCATACCCCCTCATGAGATTGTGTACCATGCATAAGAAAGGATCAAGTATTCTGTGCTCTATTAATGTATATTCATGTGTTGCAGGAATGCTAACTCCAGAAATACTGCCAGGACACAGAATGAAAAGAGGGTTCTGAATGAAGAGGCCGTGAAGCAAGCAGAACAGAAGTGGAAGAATAAGCTTGCAACAGTCACCATACAAAGTAGGATGTGTTCTTGGAGCAATGTTTTATAGTGATGACATGCCCAGAAGTTTTGATTTGTGAGAGAAGGGATATTTGGTGCAGCAGATTTAGTATGTGAGAGTGTGGAGGAAATTAAGACTGAAAGGAAAGGGTAATATTTGATTCGCAAAGTTAATTAATACAAATAATTTAACAGCAAAAAAGTCATGGAAGATCATCATTAAAGGTAACAGTTGCAACTGACATATCATTATAGGAATTATTTTATGTAGTCACAGTTAGTGACATGTTTTTGCATCCTTGTTGGAGTAGTTGTCAGTTGTCCTTCGGAGGCACTCAATTGCCTAAAGAAGAAACAATTTTGTTGTATGAATGTAGATACACAATCATATAAGATTTTTTATATAAACATAATTTCCTTACAGGAGTACAAGCACCAGACAACAACAGGTCCGAAGTGCCTTTCCCTTACACCATAGTGAAGCCACACACCCACCTGCACCCACCTGCTGCCACTCAAGCTGACACCATCAACACCAAAACCAAGGAAACCAATGCTCAGTAACTATACTACTGCTACCTCTTATGTGATATTCTTACTTGTTCCAAACTCAATACTGTGTTATGGTGGTGATAATCATTTGTGTAATACATAAGTATATATTTTTGTATTAAACTAGATGGAAATATTTTATATACTCGTGAATATATATGCTCAGTTTCATTTAGAATGTATGTAGACAATTGGTACACAAACAAGGTAAAAAAAAATATTCTATTTAGTTTTTAAAAAGACTACATATTGGATTATTATATTTTATGCACATGTTAAGCTATTTGGCTAATGTGTATACACTACAGTACAATAAATATGAGAAATTGTATTTTGAGTTAGAGTTCTGACACCATGCCATCAGTAAAGTGGATTAGCAGAGTGAACGAGTATTGGGGAGAATTAAGAAACCTTTGGAAGAGATTCCCGCACCTCTGATAGGATCTGTTGATCAGATCAGGTGCGGGAAGGGAGAGGGTCTGCGTTTTAATGTAGTGGTAAAAGGAAAATCAGGTGACCCCTCCACAGTGTATATTTTAGGCATATTCTAAGTATTTAAATTACATCATTATTGCATGCATGGGATGCAAATAATCTAGCTGCTAGTAATCCATAATGATAAAAAAATATTGGATATCCGCTTACCTTGTAATGATTAGCTAAATTATCTAAAGATAACTTGGGAAAGAGGAAAAACACCAAGACATTTAAAAATATCTAGCCTGCCCCTTAAAGGTAGCGTTTTCTGTGATAAGTTTAGTTTTTGTTCTTCGTAGTTATCCTTCAAGCTTACAGAACACCGTTAGCTTCCGGAGGTCCCTTGGTACAGTACAATCCCACACCATTATGCACTGTACACAATACTTCACACACACCGTACTCAAACCACAAGTTACTACATAATCATTCATCATACCACACAAATTCATAACTCCATTATCATCACCATTATCCTTCATGATTCCACTTCAAGACAAAGGCTGTCCCCAACCTTCACTCATCTTCCCATTAATTCTACGCCAACCAAACAAATCTTATGATCTCATCAACCCATCTATCCACCTTTTCAAGTTATTTGCCTTTTTTTTTCCATAACTAGGTTACCATTCTATCAATTATTAATTCAGCGTGTGAATTTTTCTAAGATGTCTTCACTTTGATTATGCTTCTTAATCCATGATGCTAATTTCAGATAACGGCTAAACATGCCTCGTACAGTAATATAATGCATAACACAGGCATATAATTAGAGAGAGCAGCAATGAATATTAGTGTTCTATCATTACAATCTACGGAATTAAGGTGCCATTGATTATAACATTGCCATAAGCTTAACTAATTAATACTTAAGAGACGTTATAGTGTATGAAACTGCGATAATAAGATAACTTCAAATCCAGCAAAGGAGCAACAGAGTTTAATGTAAGAATAAGATTATATGGCTGTTGATCCCAATGGAGAGAAAGCTGTAGCAGAATTAAGTAGAGTTCATTAATGGTCAGCTAAAGCACAGACACGAAACGTGTAAGGAGTGAAGTGTTCATTATATACTAAGTGATATGATAAGAAATATAATAATTTTCTTTGGTGAGATATATATATTTAGGCTGTGTATTTTATCACCTTTAATTTGCATATAAGAAACTCACATGCTTATATTGATAATAATAATAATAAGAAAAAATAAGAATATTATGGTTTTGGTGAGCATGATAATTTTAAAGATATGTTAGCATCATTAATAAGGCTAATGGATATTGCCTGATCATGTGACGCTCTGACAGTTAATTAATTAGGTCCAAAACAGGAAGCTATAATTACTTCATCTCCTTATAAGCAATGTAGGAAAGGTTAACGGAACCTATACACAGTAAACATAATAAGGTGGGTACGGAAAGGATATATTGAGTGGAGTAAACTTAAATAAACTAAAACCAGATGCAGATAAATAAAAATAAGAAAAAGTTAGTGAGATAAAATAATTAGTTAATGAGACAATGAAGTGACAGATGTCAGAATAAAGTTTGAATTAGTGATGTTAAGGTAAGCTATATATTGTGCATGTTTATAGAAAGATGAAGAGATAGAAGAAGACTATTATTCCCACCACTGAATGTATTGATAGCAAAACTACTGAAGAAAAACAGTTTTTACCACTATGACTTAAAAAGAAAAAATAATCAAATCAAATAGTAGTTTTCAGTCGTTCAGAGTAAATGTATCTATATAAATGTTAATGATAATAATGATAATAGCAACAACAACAACAAATTTCAGTGAAGATCTGCAAATATTCTTCTGTAGGAAGTAAATAAAAAAAAACATATGTAGGTACACGGGGAGGAAATTCGTCTCTTCATGACAATTTTATTCCTTTCATTTAATTGTCGGTAATGAACAGCTGCTGTGTATCGCCAGACTGGAGCTGGATATTTGTTGTTTAGGTAAATATTACACTTGCCATAGATTTTCCCTTCCAGCACTACATATGATTTTCAGTGTTTTTATCCGCCCGAGCAAGTAGTGCGGTCATCTACCTTGTGTCAATACTCACTACTCATCTTGACTCATAAACCCGTCTGGCCTCACGTGAATGTAAAGTTTAGTCAAAATTAGCTATTGTTTATGTTTGTGTTTGCTGCATTGGAGGTAATATAAGGGTAACCAAGATGAAACAGGGTATTTAAACCTGTGAGTCTGGCGAAGGAATACTGCGTGGTGCGGCTTGCTCAGGCCACGCGTGCCAACCTTAGGGGCGGGGAGCCTTCATTCCTTAAACAAAAATGGCGTATACAAATTGTAGTAAGCATACACTTTGATTAATAACCTTATTTGTATTTATTATAGACAAATCAATATATTCCCGAAGCCAGTTTTATTATTTTATTCACTAATACACCTGCAACCAGGTGTTACATAGAAAACAGGTGAATTTTAGTAACCATTTTTTATTTCATTTTAGAGGAAAGGTTGAAAGTATATTTTATTATCGCAATTGAGATAAGTATTATAAAGGTTATAATTATATTTCAGAGTGGCTAATACTAGTAAGTTGATATTAAGTGAGCCTTTAAATTGTGTCCACAGTTGGCATGCCTGACACACCCTGTAGTCAGCCATGATGGTCCTGCAGAGTCACTTACCAGGGTGAAGGAAACACTAAATTGTGGAGAAACACTCACCCTACAACCAACATGGAAGTGTAACTGTATGGAAGGGAAACTAATCTCGCCCAGAGAGTCACTTATAGACGAAGAGGACACGGAAGAAGTGGTAAGAAACAGTAAACTTGCTTCGGCGAGCTTGGAAAGTTTCATGATGGACACCACATCGGCATCCTTCCAGCCCGGGTTTGTTGCTCCCTGAGGCGGCCTTGACCCTTGGCTGGATTTTGACAAGACCAGAAGACATTTCCATACATCGATGGGCACCTGGTTGTGTTTTGAAACGGGCGTGGGTAACAGGAGGGGCGGGGGAGGTGAGGTGAGGGAGGGGGAGGGAGGGAATCAGCTGATAGAGAAAACGTAAATGGAGGAAAGTGAGATAAAGAGAGGGAGACACGCAAATTTGATAACAATGGGAAGTGGTGATATGTTATGCTGACCAATCATAACTGAAACTTGAGTGGTGACAATGTGAAGTTAACTGTGCTTGTAAATGGTGAAAGGAAAAATTTGGTGACGCGTAATAAGAAAAAAATAGAAATAAACAATGAAAGCTGGACATAGGCGGAGAGCAGCTCAACAATGGAAGGGGTGTGAAGACCAAGATTAACTGGTGTAAACATAATGACAGCATCCAAGAAACATTTATAACACAAAATCAACAGAGTGAGAGTTGTGTAAATGAGGCGTAAACACAGACGTCAGAATCAGATAACAGCAAATTTAGTAAACATATGTAACAAAGGGGAAGGTGAAGGAAGGTAATGTTAGTGGGTAGACGATGTGGTGTGACGGAAGAAATCATGACAATAATGGGATATAATGCGGTAAATCTGCACCAATACCTTCAAACCGATCAGAATAATATTTGTTGCAGTACACAGGATACTTAATGTACTCAACATCTGTGAAGGTATTAGTGAGCGGTCGCCTAAACTAACCTAACCTAATCAGATCCCCCAACGATACAACCCTACCCCTAAGCTGAGACACACACCCCCCCTCCCCCCCCCGGACCTCCCCAACCTAACCTAACTAATTCTGTTAGGTGTGTGGACTTACCAAGGTTAAGTAAGGAAGCAATCGATCATTAAAACCTTCACATGTTGAGTATAGTAAGTATCATGTGTACTACAACAACAATTATTCTGATCGGTTTGAAGGTGGTGTTCTGCAGATAACATTAGATAACTGCTAAGAAGTATAGGATATTTAACATGTGATACCTATAGTAGACAGACCTGATCGTATATAAGGAAGGGCATAGCACACAATAACAAAGGGAACCAGTGTGACATGTGACAAGAACAGGACATGGTAATAGACATGATAAACATCAGACAATGGAGACAAGACCCGGTTAGGTGGTACGGTATATACGGGTCGTGTAAACAATTGGACTGTTGACTGGAAATTTGTTGTTTACTAATGAAAACAGTGGGGATGTAAGGAATGCACTACTTAATGTCTCTCCGCCTATAAGACATGCCGGCCACTATTATAAACCATTATGTTTGTTTATGTTGTATAGTGTCTCAACCAGCACCTCATTATTTTAGGAACATTTTCTGACTTCACATAGACATTTAACAACCAAAGTGACAACTCATAACTTTACACCTAAAACAAGTCCTTAAATCACCAAAATATTATCACTATTCCATCTCTGAGCCCAAGACTGATGCACACACAAGATGAACCAACAAACACACTTATACTCCTGAGCTTCAGAACCTAACCCATGTATTGTTTCAGGTGTGGGTGGGCAGGCAGGATGGTGGTGGCTCAGGGTGGGCGGCTGGTACGTGGTGGCGGGGTGGCCAGCACGGGCTGTGGCATGACACCAAGGGAACTCTCAGACTACGATGACCTGGCCACCTCCCTTGTCCTGGACCAGTACCTGGGCTTCGTCACCCACAAGATGAACATGAGGTGAGCAACGGATATTGTTCTGTTTCATCATTATCTTTGTTTAGTGTATATTTTTAAGGTTTTAATTTGTCTCCACTTGTAAGCATTGACACCACTTTGTGCCACCTCAGGTACCGACCACTTCGGGGCAACAAGGACCACCTGCTGGGCATCATTGAGGACTTCATACAGCACCAAGACTATGAGAAGGCCTTCAAACAACTTGTGTCAGGGGACTGGATGCCATGGACCTTCTTCATCACCAAGAACAAAACACTCCAGGCCACATTCAAGGTCAGACAGACAGAGAGATCATTTGTATATATAAATAAATACTGTTTAAACTATTTGGTGTACCCTTAAACCCTACATAATTAGTGAAATCAGACCTCTCTTCACTATAAGTTTTAGGACACTCTTCACTTCTATCTGCCTTCACAAACTGATACTTTGTTATCTTACAGGAACATGTGGTTCGCTACCTCCGGGTCTTCGACAAAGACAGCGGCTTTGTTGTGAAGGCATGTTACCGTTATTCCATGGAAGGCTGCATTGGGGCCAAGATCTGCGCCACCAAAAAGTGGTACGTCATCTTTACAACAGGACCAAGCTGGGAGGAGGGATGCCTAAACCATTATACTTGTGTTTTAAATACCACTGGAGTGATATGTATCATGCTGTACATGTTTATTTAGTATCTAGATGTGACATAAGGCATTAACTCTAGTTCTTTGCCTCAATAAATACATCCCACAGTATGTGGCTGTGGCATATAAAGGGTTGGGAGCCAGGTGGCTCTGTGGTACAATGCTCAGCTCGTAACCTAAAGATTGTGAGTTTGATCCTGGTTCACGGTGAAAAAGTTAGCCCTCTCATTAACCCTAGCAGAACTATAGGGTCTAAAGCTACCTAGTTCATACGGATTATTTAATCCCCTTTTATTATAAAGAGTATGCGCCGTAAGAAGTGTATATCGTGTTTGTTGTCAGTGAGGAATCCTCATTATTGATTTTTATTTCTTTTCTTCACGATTATTCACAAATGCCAGTATTTATTTTATTACGTTTCTGTACTATATACATGTATATTGTCATGTATCAGCAGTGCAGTGGTACACAGTGTTTATAAGTGTTGTCAAGGTGTAGGTATACAGTTTGAAGGGATGAATGGCTCCTGAGTAACTGTATGATCCACTCTACATTTGTCAGTTTCTGTTCCTCATGTCTGGTGGAGTGGATGGAGAAGTGAGATGAATAATAAAAAATTAATTACCTGTGTGGGACCAGCCAGTGAAAATTAAACGTTATTTCAGGTATAAGAATGAGCAGATTGGGTTCCTAGTGGGCTGCATTGCTGAACTCAGCGAGGAGGAAGAGACCCAGCTGCTCCACCCGGGCAAGAATGACTTTTCAGTGATGTACTCGTGCAGGAAGAACTGTGCCCAGCTGTGGCTAGGGCCGGCAGCCTTCATCAACCATGACTGTCGGGCCAACTGCAAGGTGGGTCAAGGGTGCCATCCGTGTTGTCAATATCCCTTTAGCACTCAAGCATAGGAAGCCTGGAAACCTTTGTAGTGATAGATTATTTATTTAATGGAGAGAAAGAAGCCTTGTGAATAAAATCATCCCCTACTCAGGAATATGTAGTAGGATTTTCTTAGGTTACATGATGTTATACCTGTGGTCCTTGTGTAGTATTAGAGGAAACATTTTGAATAACTATTTTCTGAACACAGTTTAGTAGACATCCATCAGAGTATGGTTTGATGGATGTAGTTGGGCATTATCAGTAACTCGTATCCTGTTTGGTTGTGTAATGATGGGCCAACAGGACACCTCGTGACCACTTCAGAGCACAGCTGGCTTATGTCCTGTGTTTTATAAAGAGTTTGATGCATCAAGCAGAGTTAGGATGAGATGGACCACTCATGTCACACTTCATACCTTGGTTTTAGAAACATGCTGATTGTAGTTAGTAAGACGCAGTAATGAATGCAAAGGAAGCATCACAGGTTATAACAAGAATATTGTCACCATAATTCCTTGTACCCTCACAGTTGACTGCCACTGGACGTGGGACTGCGTGTGTCAAGGTCCTGAGAGACATTGAAGAAGGGGAAGAAATCACCTGTTTCTATGGGGAAGATTTTTTTGGAGACAACAACTCGTACTGTGAATGTGTCACTTGTGAAAGGTAGTATTCTAATTGAACCTTGAGTGATAGTTTGTAGTAGTCTTAGGAATTGTTGGGTTTAATAGGTAAGTCCAAACCTATTTTATCAGGTTAGTGAATGTAAGCATACTGGCTTTAGGACATTGTGTTAAACCAAAAGTGCATGTTTTAAACTCATGTAAAACGAGTTAGCCGTGTGTGGTACTCGTGCCTCAATGCATATGAATGAACACTATAGTGTCTTGTATGACTAATAATACCAATGGGCGTTTGCATAAAAGAATTTTTCGTTCTTTAAATGTAAGGTATTGATTTTTGATGAGTGGATGCATCATTATTTTACAATGTAAAGAAACATCAGGGTAATATAATTCCCTTTTTCTATTTCCTTATTGTTATGTTATTAGATGATGTGTCCCCAAAGTGGTTGATGCCAACCCATCCTTTATATTTATTTTTCTTTGTCAGTCATGACATGATTTCATGTGAATTTGTTATTTCTCTCCACTGTCAATGTTTAATAAAAATGTAATGAATCCTTAATAACGTTCCCTTGGCTCATTGCAGGCGTGGAACGGGTGCCTTTGCCAACAAGAAGAACAGAGACGATGCAGAGAAGGGCTACCGTCTGAGGGAGACTGATCTGAGGCTCAGGATAAGCCGCCAGAGGTTACGCAACCAGCAGAAAGGAGAGGAGGGTATGGGCAAGGGCAAAAGTGAAGCGGCTGTGAGTCTGAAAGTGGACGGTAGTGACAACAAGTTGAAAATGAATAACATGTCCACCAAAGTGAATGGTGAAGTGGTGCGGCGTGAATTGAGGACTAGAGGAGGCTCCCGGGACTCTGAAAAATCTGATGCGAGCACAGAGAGTGGTGGTGGTGGTGGTGGTGGGCCACAGCCACACGGGAAGCGTTCTGAGCCGGATGACCTCACTCACCTGGATGACCTCTATCCCAAAGCCAAGAACAGGAGAACAAGCTCGGACAGTGCTCAGGAAAACATTGACATTTCAAATGGAGATTGTGATGAACCTGTAAAAGCACACGGCGGGGAAAAGTTTGGCAAAGCAACCTCAGCTAAGGGCCGACCACAGACCAGGAGTTGTGTGGTGGCCCTGGGAAGTGCAGTTAAGGAGGGAAGCATTGGGGACATGGACACCAGTAAGGCCGAAGAGAATGACAACTGCCTGGACCCCAAAGGAATTAAGTTGCGGAGCCGCCGTCAGCTGGCCACGGCCATGAGGGACGTGGGCAACACTCGTATCCTGCGAGGCCACCACAACCGTTCAGATGTGAAGGATGATGGAGAATTTTTTACAGAAGTGGTGGGTAGGGATGACGGGGAGACGGTGGCAGGGGCCGAGGAGCCAGCACGGGTCTCAGGTAGTGATGCAGAGGAGAGTGGTGGCAGGGAGGCAGCGGCAACAGCAGTGAGGGAGGCGGTGGTGAGGGACGCGGCACCCAGCTCAAACTGCTTTGTAGATCTCAGCCGCGTGAAGCTGACAGGATGCATGCAGGTGGATGTGGGCGAAGCGGCAACAGTAGCAGTACCACACCAAGGCCACGGCACCACAGCCCCGGGCCTCCAGTGTTCTGGGCGGCCCCCTCTGCGTAGGCTGCGGAGGCCTCCTGGTGAAAAATGTGATAACTCTAGTTTAGGTTACCTTAGTGTAGGAAGTAACTGTTCTAGGAATATAATTACCAATAACAACAACAACTCCATGGACAAGTTGTCGTCGTCTTCATCGTCAGTCGAACAGTCACTGCCAAGTTCTCAGTTACCTCAGCAGTCTATTAGTGATAAAAAGGCGTTAGACAATAGCTTGATGCCTCATAGCAAGAAAGCCAGGCATTCCAAGTGCAAACAGACAGCTTTAAAAGACAATGTAGTAGTGGCAGCATCAGTGGAATGTCAGTCCAGTCCAACCAGCCTCGAGGCTACTAATCTGTCACCAGCCAAGGACGTGTATGAGTTCGAGGAGGAGGACGATTCTGCCTCCCCCGGCTCCCTTCGGGTGAGCAAGCTAGCGGCAGGGCGGTGGGGGAGGAGTGCCCCCCAGTGTGAGTCTCCACCACACCCCCTGGCAGGCTACACCCCCTCCTCCCCCTCCACAGCAATGGTTACCCCAGAAAAGAGTAGTGGGCGGTGTGGCGTCAAGCTGAGGCTGCGGATGAAACGTTCGCCCGTTCTGGATGAGGTCATAGAAGTGGGGTCACACCTCTCTGACTCCGGTGGGGGGGGAGGAATGACCTACGAGCCAGAGTATGAGGTGCTGACGGTGGAGGGCATCACCAACCAGGACTATGAGGACCACCACCACAACCACCACCACCACCATCGCCGCCACCGCAAGAAGCACCACCGAGAGCACCGTCGCCGCTCTGACTCCTCCGAGAGTGACAGCACTGATGGAGATGGATCGTCTGCCGCTGCTGCTGCTGCTGCTGCTGCCTCCACCCCAAGGCCAACCATGAAGCGGCTGCGGCTCATCCTGGGCAACGAAACCCACACCATCACCATCCCTGGCACCCACCTGGAAGGGAAGTGAGGAGAAGCCACTACTGGCACACCAGTATGTCACACCACCAGCATAACCACCACCATGCCAACACCCTACCATCTCACCACAACACACACCAACACACTACTACACACCACAACCCAACACCACAACACACCTCAATGTATCACACTGCCAAACACACCACACCACACTACAGCTCCACACTATCATTACATTACACCTTCACCCTGCTACACTGCACCACATCCCATACATACCCTGTGGATAACCCAGCTACCATCACCACCGCCACCCACCTACCCTTCTCGCCTCCCTTCCACAAACCTACCGCAACATGTCTCCGTAAACAGTTTTATGAAGCAAGTCTTTCAGTTTTCAAACCAGTACAGTACATTAAACTATTGTAGTAGAAGACAGCCCCTCCTCCCTTCCCTCCCACAGCCACCACTGATAACATGGGACTCCGGCATTGCCATTTCATTGACATGTAATATATCTTGAGTCAGACCCTCATCTGCTCCACTCCATCACAGCCTGGGACAGTGTTTGGCTAAGCACTGGGCTGCATTGTACGCCTCTCCAGGGACACGGCACATTTCAGCCGTTGCATTGTGTAAGAAAATTGGCACTGTGCTTCATGGAATACAGTAAGTTTTATTTATATTTTCTCGTAAGTTTTATTTATGTTTTCTTGTAAGTTTTATTTATATTTTCTTACATTTTTTATCTGTAGATTTTTTCCAATTCTTCCTTTTACTTATTTTTTACCAGGATCACGGGTGGGATGTGTCGAGTGCACTCATCCTGCTCTTTTTGAACCCCAAAGATAATTTGTTTAAATTTTAGTCAGTATGATAATGAATACAACAGAAAGTTTCTTAGATAAATTTTTTAATGGAAATTACAGGAAGCTCGGTAAAAAAAAAATTCTTCCATATTTTAGACCCAATTAGGGTAAAGTTTTAGCTTTTAAAAATATTGATGCTGAATTTAAAGCCCTTTTTCAGCAGCAGAGTGCAGATGGAAGGGTGATTTTTATTTTGAATACATACACCTAGGAGATTGCACAACAAAAGTTCAGCCACTTGCTTAGATCTGGGGGCGCTTTATTACAGAGTTTTATTTTTGCTTAAATTTTTATTTTGATGGAAAGATTAATACTAATACAATGTATGATGTAGAGTGTAAAGCAGTTGCTGCAATACAAACCATTTGCATAGCTATGGTACATGTCTTGTTTTTTCAGCTTTATATAAGTGTAATTGGTCACAGGTGAGGGACAGTGTATGTGGTCTCAGGTGATGCAAAGGTATTGGTACACTCGGGTAAGAGAAAGGTTTTGGTGACTGAAAATCATTTTATTTCAATATGAGTGTTGTATGTTCATATGATGGATACAGTAACGGTCCTTGTGTATCTTGGGGGTACATTCCATCATTTGGAAGTTTGATGAGCTATACATGGGTATCTTCATCCCAGAAGGTCAATGTGAAGACTTGCTTTATGAATTCAATTACTTTTCTACTCATCTTATAAATGAATGCACGGGCAGTTTTTGTGAGGAATACCAAGAAATCCATCTATTTATTTTGTAGTGTGATATGATATGGCCACAAATAAGTCCTATCATATCAATCCCATCACACTTGTGATGTAAACAGGGAATGTATTCCTACACAACTCTGTCCAGTGTAAACACCTCAAAACCTATCAATACCTTCTGGTTCAGATAGGACCTGAAGTGATCAAATCCAGTTTTTCATGAGTCGTGGAAGTACTTCAGTGAGGATACATTACGGCTGTTACTGTATGCATTAATCAACCGTATATTGTTTTCCCAGCTGTTATGATAGCCATATAGCCCTCGAGGTGAATATGGTTATTAGTTTTTTTATAAAGTTCGACAAAGCTCAATGAGGAGTAAGCCCCTGTCAAATATGACAGTTTTATATTTATTTGTTCATTGATTTGCCATTTTTACGAGAAGGGTATGAGCATAGAAAGCAGTTTGGTACATGTGCTGCGTGTAAGAAGCTAGTACAGTCGTGTAGCTGCAGAAACAAGACCAAGCTGTACATGGCTATGAGTTGACAGGCCTCTTTTTATTACACTTCATCGACACCATTCCACTCTTTATCTGTCTTGACATGATTTTTTGGAAGACTTGTCAATACTGTGTATTGATGTTTTGAGTACCATGTCACTGGTAGCTCCTTAACGGCGATGTTAATAAAAGTTGTAGAAGCCAAACACTTGACTTTCCTCTTGTGTCATCCACTTGTGGCTCTTGCAATGGGCTGCCTTGGTGTTGTGAAATGCCCTCTCCTTCCCCTGGGGACGGAGGAGTCGGATATCACGAAAAATAAATACATTATGATGCACATCATAATGTACTTCAAACTCCCCCATTACTCATTATTTAAACAAATCAGCACAGTGCATCTGCTCTGTGCCACACCACAGAGTTCCGTTCAGGTGGGACTCAAGGATGGAGGGAGGGCTCAAATTATTATTACTATTTTCATACGGTATTGTACATACATTGTGTCTGATATTAAGTTTATTATTTATCGTCAGTGGCAAGGATGAAACACTTGCTGTGAAACAAAGGGCAGTTTAAGCCACGTAGGACGCCAGCTCCCTTCATCCCGTAAGTTTATTAATTTGTTTTGTTGATTTTGATTCTTGTTTTCCTGTCCGTGTGGAATCATTTGCTGTCTTCTTGTAACTTTGGGTTGTAGAGATCAGACCGCACTTGAACTTACCCATATTTTATTATTATCATTATTGTTTGTATTATTATTATTACACACACACACATATATATATATATATATATATATATATATATATATATATATATATATATATATATATATATTTATTTAGCTATCACCCTCATTACCATTAAGTTAATTAGTATAGTACCTGCTGCGCACATCTCGATATGGTGGGGTGGTGCCTCGGTTTCTAGTGGATGATTAAGCAACTACCTAGTATTGCAGAGGATTATGGCAGAAACAAAGAGTCCTTTGAGGTAGCGGGAAAGGAGAGGATTTCCTGTTTGCTCTGGCGGATTGGTCAACCGGGTTAAGGGGAGAGGGATGCAATTGATGGTGCTCCATAGGGCATCAGAGGGAAGGACTGCAAATGTAGTTCCGTTACTCGCCTGCCAGCCTATAATACCACTGGCTTCACTTCTTATTGTTTCATTGGCTTAGTGTTATTTAGAAACGTAACATCAATTTTAATAATTGTATTTTTTATTTGTCTCTTTGTACATTATTCGACTGGGAGAATGCCCATAATTCCCCGACTTATATTTTGTTTTCCTAGTTTATTGTAGAAGGTTTGTGCATTACATTACGACATCCAACTGAAAGACTGGCTGCCCTGACTTGTTTTCATGGCGTGGAAAGCGTGATTAGCATTATTCATAAAAAAAAAAAATCATAAATTCTCGGGGGATAATCTTTTGTTGTGTGTGCTTCTGACACTAAGCATGACTCGATATTGAATAATCTTAATCGAAAACAAGGTTCTTATAATAATACAACGTGCACTGAGAATACACCTGAACTTTCATTTGACAGATACACCTTGACAAATCGGAAGGCGCAGTAAATGTCACGGCGTTTCCGTGTTAGCGCGGAGTGTGTAGGATGAGGTAGCTGACCTTCGAGCCTCGAGGTGGCAATGGCGTGATATTGTGTTCAGACTCACATGATCGAGCAAGCATAATTATCACATGAGGGCAGGTTCAGAATATACGTTCATGATTACATTTAAGTCTAGGTGTGCCGGGATTACAGCAGAACGGAAGCAGACAGACTGGTTGGTGAAGACCGCCGCCGCCATCCCTTGTCTTGTCGCTGACTGTATGTATGCGCGTTGAGTCGCCCCCACACAGTCTGCCTCACCGCTAACCCTCCTCCAGTGGAAGGGTCATATATGTTGTGTCTCACTCGCCCACGTGTTGTCTCCAGGGAACATGGTGCTGATGCTGTTGTTAAGAACTTTATATACGTAAAGTATGTAGCGAACATTGATGCAAAGATTATGACCATGCAAAATAGTGATTCGCCTCACTCAATTATACTATGCTCCAAATTATAATCTGCACTTTGTATTCATTACAATCATAATTTGTACGGTTAATCATTTCATGTTGGACTGTGAAATAATTTTTGGATGTAGGCACGTACCAGCCAGTGCAGTACAACCCACACCCTATGGTGGGGCACAGGTTTGACCCCTCCAACCTTGGCAAAGGTCAACCCGTACAGACCACGCCTATAATCAACTAACCCTGGCTTGAGTTCAACACCAGTCTGCTTGTTTCCGCTTACTGGACGTAGCCTTTACCTTAGTTAAGATGTAGGTATCTGCTAGTTGATTACCTACTAAGTAGTTAACGAGCCTAGCTATTAATCAACGCGTCTCGGTAGAGCATCCGACCCAAAGCAGTCGGCGGCTCGGCGCACAACACAACCAGCTGGTCATCTCCCCTTGCGAGTTCGGTCGATAAATTGATAATCTCGGGAACCCTCGGGAAGGTACACTGCTGTAACGTGGATGTCACAGCAGGCCGTGTGTCCCTAGGTAAGGTGTTATTGTTCACTACAGGCTTTGAAATAAAATAGACGGAGTTTCAACGCCGAGACAATAGACAGAAGCGTAACTTGACGTATGCCTCTCAATGTACCTCACTCATACCACATTGATAAACTAAAACAAGAACATGATGATTGATTTATGATCATGCTAGTTCTGACTTCAATCCAACCTTCTTGCTTCGATTATAATTGTTCACACATGATATATATATTTTTTTCATGGGTATACAGTAGTTACGACGTAATGCTCGTGTTGTAAAACATAGAAATAATAAAACATTGAGGATAGGGAGGACGAAGTGGGCGTGAAAGATTATAACTGACCTACTCTTGTGTTCCCTGATTGACCATTTCTCTTCGTGTATTTGAAAACTCAACTTGTTTGCAAACGACAAACACGTTACACCGCATATTGTAAATATCAAAATGGTAAAATCATGATACTATTTAAGAGCTGGCATCCATTATCCTTAGATGAGGCTGCTTCCAAGATGAAGACACACATAGTCGTCTTGATAATGCCTTTCATGATGCACTGTTTGTCTCCATCCCCTAACCCTCGATCACTTGTATTGACAGACACTCATCAGGTATTTAAGGTTGAAGACATCAATCCATGTTCTACCTCATACTTTCTCTCATCCTAATTTCGCTTTAAAGATTGCTTTTGTAAATGAACGCACAACAAAATTACTGATGTTCATGCTCATGACCTTGAATCCCTCCAAAGTAATAATGACGATGATGATTATGATAACAGTTATAATAATAATAATAATAATATTAATAATAATAATAATAACAATAATAATGATAGTAATAATTATGATGATGATTTGAATAATAATAATAATAACGATAATAATAACAACAATAAATAACCGCATGGATTAGATTTAACTTTCTCATATCTTACCTCTATTAATTCTACTGACTTTTATATTTCCTTGACAAACTTTATAAACGCAGCAAATATCGACCCATTTTACCTTCGTCAAACTAAAATAAATGTCAGTCTTTGGCCTTCGTCTTCCGTTATCGATTAGCCTCGTTAACAACTACTCAACTTTGTTACTCTCACCGGCACAAGGCAGTTAGTATGACACCTGCCCTTATCCATGACTATCTTCATGACGCATACATTATCAAGCATACTTTTCTTACCATTATGTCCTTTACTCTCTCTCTCTCTCTCTCTCTCTCTCTCTCTCTCTCTCTCTCTCTCTCTCTCTCTCTCTCTCTCTCTCTCTCTCTCTCTCTCTCTCTCTCTCTCTCTCTCTGTCCCATCTCTCTTGCACGGCCTTTGGACTTTGAAAGGATACGTCTGATGCCTAAACTAAGAGGTAAACTAAGAGGTAGGACTGAGGCTGTACATGTAATTATCAAGGGCGTCTGCATGGGGTACAGGGAGGGGTGGCAGTTGCCGTAGTGGACGATAACTACTCCCCTCCTCTCTTCCCCTCCTATCCTCCTATCAGTAGCTAGCTGTGTTTCAGAGAGTTAGATCCGTCTTATCACTCACTGACTTTCTCTCTGTTATTCATCAATGATTTCTCTCAAACTCGTCGGTGTCATGTGCGCTCTTGGAAACTTTTCTGCGTTTGTTGACAGTCTATCCTTTCTAACATTCCGCTGCAATAATATATATCTTGCTTTTTTTTCAACAGTTTTTTTCATGGTTATACTGCTCTTCTGAATTTGCTAACTGAAGTTTTTAATATCGTGTTATAGATCTTCACCGTAGCGTTCCTACTTTTTTTTCAATAGTGTGTGTATGTGTGTGTGTGTGTGTGTGTGTGTGTGTGTGAGAGAGAGAGAGAGAGAGAGAGAGAGAGAGAGAGAGAGAGAGAGAGAGAGAGAGAGAGAGAGAGAGAGAGAGAGAGAGAGAGAGAGGATGAATGGTGACATTACCCAAGAATAACATTGCGTCAGATACAGAAATAAACAAGAATGATAATATTGCACATTTTTTCCTACTAGTTCATGAGAGGCATAAGTGAAGCCTATTAACGAAATCAGTATGTTTTTGCATTATGCTCTGTCAATACACCGAGTGACTCATAAGAGGAATATCTGGTTAAGGCGCCCTATAACTTTACATCCATCTCTGTTCTATTTGTTTTCTCTCTTTAGTGAGGGTAGACGTAGTAATATTAATCAGCATTCTGTGGCCTTGCATTTGGAAGCGAGGATGAGGTGTTGGGCAACGAACGAAAGGAAAAAGAGACTGCGTTCTTTTACGTGACTCGTCGTTATTGCAACAGTGTGTGTGTGTGTGTGTGTGTGTGTGTGTGTGTGTGTGTGTGATGCGAATAATGATAACAATGATAATAAAAAACTATACGACATAGTGCCTAAATCTAGGCTAAAAACTATGAAAAAAAATAAATAAATAACATTGATGCATTGCAAAATCACACGCATTGATATGAAATAAACGTAATGGAAACTAACACAAGAAATTCACCTGGAAATCACTGTCAACAATCTGACATTTACACTGCAATGAGATGCTGTACTTCGAAGATTGACAAGAAAAAGGAAGGCGTCATCAAAATGTTAATAACTGCCACATTGGACGGTATGAGGCAGCTCGAGTCCTCTGACCTACACGTGGTCTTACCGATACGAGACACAGTTTGATGCGTCACTGAACCTCGTGGAGTACAGACCAAGAGAAGGACGTATGTATGCATATCATCCTAAGCGGGGAGTGCACTGGGATACTCGGAATGGGACAGAAGTTCGCCTGCAGCTTGAACATTGGATTAATCGGTCATGCAATCTGGTGGTTGTCCCAGATACATATTTTTTGTGGGTCTATACGATAAGTTTTTTTATATGTTCAGCTGGTTGGTTGGTTGTGGTACGGGACGGGGTGAGATAGAAACAGCTGATAATGTGGCGACCCCTAACAGGAGAAACATGAAGAAAGATTAATACGCTGATTTAAGAGTCTAAACATTGATTAGGTAACATATAGTAAGAAATTAATTGACGGGATCTTTAGGACAATGTAAGGATGTTTATATTCCGAAAACACTTCATAATGATGTTGAGGAGAATATTATGAAAGGTATGAAAAAAAATCTTGAAACATCGAGGTTACGCTGCGTCTGATAACGATATAATTTTGGTTGTTGAAAATCACCGGTAGAGGGATTGTTAGTGTTAAGGAACATTGGTGGAATTATATCTATTATTATTATTATTATTATTATTATCATTATTATCATTATCATTATTATTATTATTATTATTATTATTATTATTATTATTATTATTATTATTATTATTATTATTATTATTATTATTATTAATGTATCGTCAATGAAGACATCGTAGTTTATAGGTATCAGTCCACAGCGCCAGGGCTCCTAACACTGTGTAATGCCGAATAGAACCACAGAAACACATGAAACAGAGCGAATGTGATAAAGGGGATACATGACATTATGTAGGCTTATCTCTCTCTCTCTCTCTCTCTCTCTCTCTCTCTCTCTCTCTCTCTCTCTCTCTCTCTCTCTCTCTCTCTCTCTCTCTCTCTCACACACAGACACACACACAGACACACACACACACACACACACACACACACACACACACACACACACACACACACACACACACACACACACACACACACACATCCAATTAAATGTTGACAAAAAGTACAATGAACATGAAAACTCATTATACAGGTAAACTTTTTTTTATTCCCAACATTACGAAATAAATTAATCTAAAACATATATTCACATGCATTTCCAATTTTTCCACCAAACAAAACAAACCATTTTCCCTTCACCATTTGATAGCAATACAATACCACATCACAGTAAACAGAAATACAATGCAATCAAACTGTATACCAGGACGGTGAATTCTGAGTTTGATGATGAGAATTTGAATCGCGTTGAGGATGGCGGAGGCTGGGCTAGGGGAAGGGGAGGGGAGGGTTACGGGCGGTTCATGTAGTAGTGTGTCTCTCAGCTGTGCAAACTGTGAGCCTCTCTAAGCGAGTCAACGGCCCACCACAGGAAATAACACCACAGAGAATGGCAGATAAAGGACGGGAATTTCCGATGAAGGATAAAGGATAAAAGAGAGAGAGAGAGAGAGAGAGAAAGAGAGAGAGAGAGAGAGAGAGAGAGAGAGAGAGAGAGAGAGAGAGAGAGAGAGAGAGGAAAAAATGTACACTCCGGTCATTGTTCGGCCTTTGTATATAAATGTCTCTATCAACCCTATTCATATCATCATTAATCACGTTTTATTTAGTGATGTAAACCAATTAGCCTAGAGTATGACAATGCAACTATCTTTCAACATATCAGTGAAATAAAGACAAGGTTTGCCGAGAGGATGAATGATGACGTCATATCCACTAAATTCAACATACTCTGTTGACGTTCGTGTCCAGTATTCTATTTCCAGTAATGTCACTTCCATTTACCTTCCAATAACATGAACAAACAATACTTAACAAAGGCATCCACAGCTGCTAATCATGCTAACTTCGTAACTATGAGGCTAAAATTAAATCCAATAATGAAACATATCAGCTTGTCTAATGTCACCGATAAGATTATGACGAAGTGAGGATAGCGACAGGCGGGTGACAGCGCTACATTAGGCTATATCGGTTACCATTGATCGTGATGTGAACTTAATTTATATACACCCAATAACACCTATAAAAAACAACGGAAGAGGAGGGACTGGGAGATAAAAACTGAAGAAGGAAAGAGGTAGTGGGAAAAGAGGGCGAGGGAATTCACAAGCCTTGGAGTGAGGAGGTGGAAGAAGAATATAATCTCTTACTTTCCTCAGTCCACTCCGCTCGCTGTGGGCGAGTCGGGGAAAGTAGACTCAGCGCCGTGTCACGTGATTCACCTTTCCAGAGAGAGAGAGAGAGAGAGAGAGAGAGAGAGAGAGAGAGAGAGAGAGAGAGAGAGAGAGAGAGAGAGGAACGGGGAGGGGATAGAGAGAGAGACTGCCTTTGTGAGACTTCCCCCTGCAAGCAAACACGACAACCACCTCGCCCAGGGGTCACCAGGGGCCAGCGTGCGTAATGGCAAAATAAAAGTGAATCGGAGCGTTCCCTTAACTTCATCCAAACCACCCACGGCGTTATGTTCCACGTATAAAGTTACCCAGAGAGCATAATGCAGCGTCTATCCTCTCATCTAGAATTCAATACCTGCTTTCAAGAGAGGGGTATCAAGATGCCTATTAAATTAAACTGGCCAGCCCTTCACACTCTTCCTTTGATTATTGTTTGGGAGCATCATTGTAAGTGGGCTTTATTTTTCATCACTATTTAGTCCTTACCCAACCTCCCTTACTTGTGAAATAGTAATAATTAGAAGTGTACGACATTATGACAACACCAGCACAGGACGATCCTTTCTTTCCTCTTTGTTTGTGAAATTATATGTACGTACATATATTTCCATCGATTAATGTATTCCTCCACCAGTGTTTGATGTGTGTATATGTGCGCACTAAGAGAGATGCATCACCATATTGATTATTATACTTATATTGTTTTCCAGTTGTTACGGTTTAGGAGAGTAAAAGCCATCGAGTACATTTAATTATCTCTTTCTTAATGTTGTTGTTGTTATGTTGTTGTTGTTGTGTTGTTGTTGCTGCTGCTGCTGCTATTGTTGTTGTTGTTGTTGTTGTTTTTGTCGTTGCTGCTACTGTCGTTGATATTATTGTTCGTGGTGGTAACGGTGGTGATGATAATGATGTTGATGCTGATGACGTAACTGAACTGGTGTCATTGGAACGACTTTGAGGTGACTTATTATGAGTAACACGTCACCGCCGTCCTCGTCGTGACTTTCAACACTGATGATGCATATGTTTTAACTTAAACGTATCATTGAAGGCATTTATCGGCTTTCTGCGTACGGATAATACAGAAACCCAAGTGCAACGTGTATAAGTGGTGTTCAAACTACGAGTAGTTATAGGTCTCATCTCCATGCCTCTACTGGGGTAGCAGGATTATCTTTCCTTGGTCGCTACTTCTCGTAAACATGAAAATTAATCATACAATACTTTAAACAGAGTGGTATTACGCGTTATCCTTTCGTATCTTATGTCATACTACGTATCGGATATGTTGACTGTAAAGCAAGCACACCATGCACTCCGTCCCCACATAGATGCAGGGAGATAAACATTGTATTCAAGTATTGTACAAAAGACTTTCAATTGGGGTCTGACATTCTATAAAGTCAAACTGGATACCCCTACCCCCCAAAAAAAAAAAAAAAGTTTGAAGAGCACTGGTTTACTGTATTCGTATCATCGATATAACAACTTCTGGCTTTCTGTATCAATTTATAATTATCCCCTTATGTCTCATAACTTTTAAACTCAATTGAGACTTAAGGAATTGTGCCAACCAATAGAACGCAGAAGGAAAACACAGAGAAAATTGTTATAGCCTGATTGATATACAACAGAGCATCATATGCATGCCACAGCGGATAAGTGCGTAGTAGATGTTAGAGGTTATGTATACCAAACGTGGGACGCCAAGAAGAGAAGGGGTTGAGCATGCCGCCGTAACACAAAGCTGCACCTCCTCAGAAATGGGCCGCGAAGGAAAGGATCACGAGGAAGTGTGTAAACTGGAGGACAAAGGGTGGAAGTGGCCTCGCTCGACAAGGGAGGGGGAGGTGCAAAATAGAAAGGAGAGAGGAGGCAGGGAGCGGAGCACCAGCGGGCGTGAACAGAGGTGCACCAGTTGCATAAACAAAAGGCAGTCTTGGTGTTGTGCACATGAAATCTTAGCTTAGCTGCCTCATACAATATAATGCCCAATCTATTACGACTTATAATAAGGGGTCAATAAGAGGTCATATATTACAAGTCCAACACTGTATTTGACTCTGGTTACCTCTACACACACACACACACACACACACGGAGGCAGACCCCACAGACAGACAGCTAGCGCGCCACACCCTCACCACAAGCCCTGCCAACCCTTACATAACACACTTTCATCCTGGACTTTCCCAAGGAGATTTGTCTTTCTACCTCTCCTTCGTATATACGCGTCCTTACACCACGAAAAAACATACTCTCGTTCATCTTCATAGTATCGCCATGCATACGAAATAACCCCTGATCGGATTCTCGTATCATGCACTTACACTAGCGGTAGACAGGTTTTAACGTTATTTTACGCGGTGGTGTTTTTTTTCATTCTTCTTTTCTTCCCTTAGTCATACAGAGCCCAGGAACATCATGAATTCCTGTTATGCACGGCGTCCACGTGGGTGTGTTGCCCGAACAGCGTACAAAATAACGGGGCACCGACCACCGATACACTAGACATGCTTCACATAATCAATCGTTTTTCCTAATATAGAAATAACGTGTAGAAAGTGCCATACATACAATTACTATTTCGAAATATCTGTATAACGCTTGACTGATGCAAGGGGCAGACTACACCAAACTATTGACGGTGTTTGCCACATGAGGAAAAAATGTCTTTGGTGAAGGAAATCAAGGAATTATAGTATGACTTCATCCTGCCACGTCCTCGCTTTCCAATAAATGAATCTTAGAGCATGCATGCAAGGGACAGGAACTGCAGATAGCAATACCAGGGAAAGAGGCATAGAGGGAAGGGGGTAGGGGGAAAGGGAGAGGAGAGGGAAGTGGGGAAAGCGGAAAGGGAGAGGGAAGGGAAGGGAGGGAAGAGAAGGCAGTAGACGTGCGCAGTACAAAGATATTCAATTTCCTGTCTATCAGGTACATGCATTGTTAACAAGCGTGGTACATTTAGGTCTATATCGTATATCTTTAGCATCAAGAGAACGTAATTCCATCACCCGTAGCCGATGTGTCCCTTTTTCTGGACAAACAGGTGAGGCATGCGCCGGATGGAGTCATATTCCAGTGTTTTATTGCAACATTTTCCTCACCGCTCAGTCCCAGTCCTAGTTGCGAGCTACTCTTTTTCTAGATATCGTTTTCCTATGAAGAACCTCTTATCGTGGCCAGTGACATGAACTCCATGACTTAAACCTTGCCAGAGTACATTTTTGCCATAATCCTGTAGGGGAAGAGCAGGAAGTAGGGGTCTCCTTCCTGCACGCCGTGGAACATTGTGGAAAATCACAGAGCAACACCTTCGAGTGACTCCACCCACTTGACGTCAGCGGGGTGACGTCATATCTATATCACGTTTTCTGCTCAACTCAAGGGTTTTAGGGACGACTCGGGTTATTTTCTGGAATGTATTGAGTGATGCTGAGCTCTTTCCCTAAGCTGATATTTTATGGATCGTATATGTGATGAAAACCTTCGTTATCTATGGCTGTTGTGTGATCAAGGAAGATATTTACTCCATGATTTTCGACTTCCTACTCATCCGTTGAGCTCATCTTTAGGTGGAAATCATTATTTAGTTAAATCTTTCGTCATATATATATCCGTAATACATATTTCATTAACGGAACAATGCGTGCATGTAAAAAAAAATATAAAATGCCAGTGAAAAGGAAGGTGATGCAACACTATTGTCCTGTTCAAGGTGAAAGCCAATTACACTCTTTGTGCACTCCTGTCCCTTGCAACAGTGTAATGGTACATCATGTATCATAAAGCAAATCCAACGAGTACATTCCCTATAGATAAATACAATGAACAATTTTTTCCTACTGAGTGACATCGTTTTAAAATTTCGCGGCGAGATGAAGAAAACGTAAAGGTTTGTAAGCTCATATGTGATTGGCCAGCAGCTTCTGACGTCGACCAATAGCAAGGCTTGATTTACCGCGGGAAGAGAGGACATGCTGATGATGTTTCCCTTGGTACAAAGAAACAGCTTAATACTATATCAAAACAACCATTTTACACCTCTACCTCACACCACACGGCCTGTACCACCATACAAGTAACACACAAATACCCACACGTCTCAAAAATACCTGTAACACGGTAAAAATAGCCTTGAAATAGCAAGGTCTCGTCTGCACTATCCGGTTTGTACCAGTTTCAAACCGAAATTTTCATGGCGAATTGAACTCCTCTCAGCTGCACAGGCCCCATTTATCCTTATTTCCAGGGGGTTTAGAAAGGTTAGAAAGCCGTAGAAAGGAATACAAAGGCACGTGGATGTCCCGGAGGAAGAGACTAGCGGGCAGCAGAGGACGTCAAGCAGAAGGTAAGACAGCGTGTGTGTGTGGTGGCAGGAATGTTGTATTGAAATGACTCTTACTCTTATTACAACACCACCTCGCCACCTCTCCGTTGCGTGTAGTTGTCCCCGCGTGCCTGACCTGTGATGGTGTGTTGGGTGTGTTGTCCGTGTGCCGTGTAGACCAGCGGTGAGGGTGTGATAGTGTTGAAAAAGGACAAGTGTAGTGTGTGTGAAGGACGTGAGGAAATAGCAGCACGTGAAGGGGTCAGGCCAGCCAGCCAGCCAGCCACTCCTACGTTTTCCCTTCCTGCTGCTTCTACGTCGTCATCAGCATGGTAAAAAGACACTTACTTCATTCATTTAAGTGTACTTCCTAAATAGTTCAAATGTGTGTTTGTGTGTGCGTATGTACGTCTGTGTGGCTGGGGTGGCTGCCCTTTGAAAAATTTGTGTGCCTCGTGGGTGCCCTTAGTGCCTGTGGTGTGGGTATGTGTGTGTGTTTTATGTGTGTGATGTGCAGTGGTGCCTTGTGTGTGTATAGTGTATGTGTGGTGTGTAAGGAAAGTGTATGGCGCTTACACCCTATTTCCATTCTTAAGGGAATCCAAAATTTTCCCCGTAGTATGGTGCCTCATGGTATTCTGGCGTGTTATTTAAGGAAAACAAGGTGTGTGATTAGTGTTCTGTGGATGTTTCTGCATTACCTAGACTCACAGGAAGACAAGGTATGGTAACATGTGCTGGGTATTAGTGGATGGAGGTAAGGTAGGTGAATCATTTATCACCTTACCTCACCTGCCTTACTCCTACTCTCACTCACCTGTTTCATCTAGCCACCACCAGCTTCCACATGGGGTTACTGAAGCTATAGTAATTATTCCTCACACTGCAGGTAATATAAACAGTTACTATTTTTCTTTATATAATAGATTGAAACAACCATTATCCAGATGTATTAGTTATCCATTAAAGTTCATTTAGGAGTAAATGGAAAGCAAACTTGAATTTTTCTTTAATGATTACTTATTATCTCTTTAGTATAGTTTTGGTCTTATTATTGAAGGTTTGTGAGCTAATACAGAGAGGAATAGGTGAACATTTTCAAGGCCAAGACATTTACTGTTCAAGAATTGGTTAAAACGTCTGAAATTTCATCCTTTTGAAGACTATAAGATGCATGATGACCTGATTAGTGTTGAAGTGTGTGAGTGGGTTCAACAAGGGAGATACGGATATGATTGGTGTAGGAAATGGACAGGTTAAGACTTGTTGCAGTTAAATTGATATTGATCTATGTGATAAATTGACATAAACTGTTTCACATAAATGGATAATGGATGAGGATAGGTTAAGCAATAAGGAAGTAAGTGTGAATATAATTGGAAGTTTTTAAGAAGTTTAAGACAGATTTATAGATCAGTATTGGGGAAATAGGAGCTGCCTTGTGTAGACTTCTTATGTTTTTAGAGAGTTCCAGAGCCTCAATTATATGTCCAATTTTCAGAAGGAACTCAAAGGGAAGATAGGCTGGTTGTGATCTATTTTCCATTATAATCCTGCCACCACAAATACATTGGCTTTCCACTGAATGTTAGTTTATCACAATTATCATCCATTATCACTGCAGGATAAACACCTTTCCCAACTTTCTCCACTCATCTCTTACCATTAGCTTACCATTAGGGATAGTTCTCTCTATGGGCTGATAATTTCTTCCAGTCCACTGCAGGAACATTTATTTGGTCTCCATCTAGTTCTGTAGTTTCCATAAGTTATCATTGTTATTCCATTTATTCATATTTATCTATTGGACACATGGTTTTTCCTGCCCAGGTTAAGGCTTACCAGTCACGATGCATTAGTTTTTCCTTCCTCTGCCTCTACGGGAATTACTTGGATTTGACGTATATTCTTGGTAATCAATGAGTCATACACAAAACTTTATTAGCGTTTTGAAAACCGGAAACATTCAAGAGACTGGGTCAGTGTTAAGTTATGTAGGTTCATATAGTTAGCTGATAATTATTTATTTGATATACTGGTCATCTTGATAACTAGTGTTGATAATAATCAGTGATCCAAGATACGGGGCACACAATTCGTGCTTCTTAATAATTATTTATTAGGATACATTCATAATGTAGCCACAGGGTTTTAGTAGGTGGCATAGGCCCAACATTTTAGTGTGTACAAGTTACCAGCCAGAACCTTGCATTTACTGTAATAACTAGTCATCTTTGACAAGAAGTTAGTGAAGTGTTGAGTCAGTGGAAGGTGTATTCAAAGCTAACTCATTTGTCAAAGTATAAGTATGGCTGGATTTACATTATAATGATTTAACTTATGTACTTATTTTAAGTTAATATCTTAGGCAATCTAGAGTGATGTAATATTAATTCAAATGACGGAGAAGACACATGACACACCTCTTCATAGTTAGGTTTCAACATAGTTCTCACGTAGTGGAAGTTACAGGACATTTCTGTAATATAAACATGCCTAGTTTAACATTCTTCACTGTAGGCATGAGGCGTGATCTCCTTTTTAAAACTATTTTAACACTGCTTCTCTGAGCTAATGTGGGGCATCATGACTTACAACGCATGTGTTTCTGGCTAGTGCAGGTGTGGTAAGAGTCCTGTATCAGAGCAGGTGTGTAATGAAACTCCACAGAACACTAATGATAACTACATCTATATCAAGCAGAGAACGGTCTTGTTATGGGCTGAAGATGCAGTAATGGGAAGTGTTGCTCCTAATCCTATTTCAAGTTAGTAATGGTTAGTTTATTATAAAGACCTCACATCCCACAAAACGTTCAGTGTGGATGTAGTATAGTAAATATCAAGTATACAGCATTCTTACTGCCTCTTTATTTCCTCCACTGACTAAGAATCCTAAGAGAGTTGCATAATCGTGATTGCTACATATCCTCCCTCCTGGCTTTGTGTCAGAGATGTGTGGTAGGTTAGATGATTCTATGAAAACTTGTTGGTGATGCATCATGTTTGTCAATAATAAACCTGCCACATGTTGAGGTCAAAGAAAACGTACTTTGATGGATTTTGTTCTTGGGGTGGGTCAGTTATTAATGATGCTCTATATTTAGCAGAAAAAACAACATTACCATTGAGTAAATATTTCCTTATCGTATGTGTGTGGAATTAATTTTTCTTTTTGCCATTCATTACATTTTGCATATAGGTGTTACATCAATCTGTCATCTTCTATATGCCTTGTTTGTTCTCCTTTGCAGATTGAAAAAATGAGTTTGACCGTTGAAGCATCAAAACTTTTAGATTTCAACCAGAAATTGGACATACCTCTACTCGACAATGTCATCGGTTTTATGTACAATGGTATTGGGGAACAGGTAAGGTTCATTCATTACTCTCAGTATTTAATAGGACTGTATAATATGGTATATAAAGGTTATTCATTAAAATGATTTGTGGTATTATATGAACTTTATAAATTTTTTGGTGAATTATTTAACCTTAAAAAGTTTTAGGACTTATAATGTTACTGGAAGACTTAGCATTTACTCATGTGACTGAAAAGTTTTTGTGTTGTAAACTCTTTTGAGTGAATCATGTGTCCTTGAACCGTGTCCCTTTCCCCTGCAGCAACGCATTGCACAGGAGGTTCTCACCACACTCAAGGAACACCCTGATGCGTGGACCAGAGTGGACGCCATCTTGGAGTACTCACAGAACCAACAAACTAAATACTATGCACTGCAAATCCTGGAGCAGGTGATCAACACAAAATGGAAGGTGTTGCCTCGAGATCAGTGCGAAGGTTAGTGTGCTTACCCAATGCATGTGTAACTCATAGTATGGTGGAGTTATTGTGTGAAATACCTCGTGTACTGTTGTGTGATGCAACTTATTTGATGTTTGATTTCTTTCCTTGCAGGGATCAAGAAATACATAGTCAATGTTATTATTAAATTGTCCAGCACAGCAGAATCTCTTGAGAGAGAAAGAGTATACTTAAATAAGCTGAACATGATCCTTGTTCAGGTAAATATATGCTTTCTGTTGTGTCATTTTGAAATATTTTACATTAGCTGAACAATCACTGAACACAATCACACTCAATAGTTGTACAATCATGCTCGTGTAATGAAACCTGATAATATAATGAAGTTAATGCAAATTTATTAACCGTGCAGTTGTTGGTAATGTTTGTTGCTAGAGATACATTAATAAACAACTTGTACAAACAGATCTTGAAGAGAGAGTGGCCCAAGAACTGGCAGTCCTTCATCCCAGACATAGTTGGGGCGAGTAAGACCAATGAATCTATGTGCCAAAACAACATGGTCATACTCAAGCTGCTCTCGGAGGAAGTGTTTGACTTCTCCACCGGCCAGATGACCCAAACCAAGGCCAAACACCTCAAAGATACCATGTGTTCACAGTTCCAGCAGGTTTTCCTCCTCTGTATATTTGTCATGGTGAGTAGATGATGTGTGATTACCATTCCAGGGTAGTGGTGGGGTGACACTGTTTTTCTAAGTGCTAATAATGTGCAGTTGTACATTTAGCACTGATGTTTTTATGGATTGTCAAGACTTATATGGTATATGATGATGGTTTGGCTTGCTGTTATTGACCTTTCAGAGAATAATTAGTACTTCTTATTAAGCAGCGATATAAGGCAATTATTTTTTTTAGTATGCTAGACATGAAAGGGTAGCGTGATATGTATATTATAAAATCTTCATAATTTCAGGAAAACTCTCAAAACCCAACACTCGTCAGTGCCACACTAGAAACTCTACTAAGATTTCTCAATTGGATTCCTCTTGGGTACATCTTTGAAACCAAACTGATCAGCACACTTATCTACAAGGTAAGCTCTCATACTAATTAAACACCTGTTATCACTAGGACCACATGATAGGCTCTCCATGTGCAGTCTGTTCTATAATTGATATCATGAATGTTATGTATCTATTTATTGGATTATAGTGAACTGTGAACCTCCACTCTTATCACCCTTATAATTTTTTCCCTTAAGATTAATGGGAATGTAAAATTTTGGAGGTTATCAGTTCAAAGGAAGCAAATGATGAATATAATCCTCCCACTTTGTTATCATTTTTCCCTTGGGTGTTGTATAGTGGAAAATACATCATATTCTCTCCCCCAGTTCTTAGGTTTGCCGCTCTTCCGTAACGTGACGCTGAAGTGTCTGACAGAGATTGCCGGTGTGGCCGTCCCTTCCTATGATGAGTCTTATATCATGATGTTCTCACAGACCATCACACAGCTGCAGGAGGTGAGTCAAGTGTCAAGTCAAGTCATCAGGGTTTGTTTATGTTATACTTTGATGCCTCTCCAAAAAGCTAACATGACCACATACCTCAACAGATATGACAAAACTAAATATTTGTAAGAAAGCAATGAACTTAAGACTAGAATTAATATACTTTTAATGTTTTAAGATGCTGCCACTGGAGACCAACATCAGAGAAGCGTACGCCAATGGACAGGATGCAGAACAACAGTTTATCCAGAACTTGGCACTCTTCCTGTGTACATTCTTGAAGGAAAGAGGTTCACTGGTGGAGAAGAAGCAGCTCAGCGATGCTCTAATTAAGGTACGTGTAGTGATGCTCCCTTAAAGTTATCCTGGTGAGAATAAATGTTTTAAGTGTTCAAGAGAGTGTGGAAGGTTTACACTGCCTTTGTGAAGATATAAAGTGGGACATGATAATTGTTTTGTACACTTGTAAAGCTTATCTATCTAATGTGAGGTTGAGAAAGTAAGTAGGTGTACTCAAAGCAAAGTATTTCAGAAGTATAGAATAGTTTGAAAGGGAGGAATGATCGAGAAATTGGTATATTCAATGAAGAGAGCAGATTTCACAAACTAGCTTTCTAATTTAAGCAATGTAAAAGCATCTATTGAATATAAAAGACATAGTTAGCACTTAATTTTCAATCTAGTTCCTCATGAAGTCACCTTTACTTTTGATACTTCCAGGCTTTGCAGTACCTGATCCTGATTTCTGAAGTGGATGACACAGAGATATTCAAGATCTGCCTTGAGTACTGGAATGCCCTTGCATCCGACCTGTACAGAGAGTCTCCGTTCCTGCCTCCCACCAGCGCCTCACCACTCTACCTTCCCAGACCAAACTCACGACGACAGTTCTACCAAACAATCCTCACCAAGGTATGCACACAACCACCTTGTTTTGACATGAGTGTTGGCGTGTTTCTGAAATGTATATTGAGTCAGTGTTGATATATATACATGGAATGCTACACTTTCTGATAATAGCAAAACAGATCACCTTTCATGCCCCTTATCTTCCTTCCACAGGTAAGAGCGTTGATGATTAGCCGGATGGCCAAGCCTGAGGAGGTCCTGGTGGTGGAGAATGAACAGGGTGAGGTGGTGCGGGAGTTTATGCGAGACACAGACTCCATCAACATGTACAAAAATATGCGTGAGACTCTTGTATATCTTACTCATCTGGACTATGCAGACACGGAACGCATCATGACGGAGAAGCTGGCAAATCAGGTGTGTTTGGGTTGTCTTTGTAATGTTCCTTGAGAAGTGGTTTTATGAGGATATTTGTTACTGTGGTTTCACTTCCCTTTTGGTCTCTTCATTCCTACTTGATCTAACTCATCATATTTCACAGTCTTCAATTCCAGAGTTTGAAACTATTGATTCTGTCAGTCATATTGTATTTCTTCAGTACGTGTGTGTATGTTTTATTTATATGTTTTTGACTGTGTTTTTCAGGTGAATGGTAGTGAGTGGTCGTGGAGAAACCTGAACACACTGTGCTGGGCCGTTGGGTCTATAAGTGGTGCCATGCCCGAGGAGGACGAGAAACGATTCTTAGTAATTGTTATAAAAGACTTGCTTGGCCTTTGTGAACAGAAAAGAGGAAAGGACAACAAGGCAATCATTGCTTCTAATATCATGTACATAGTGGGACAATACCCAAGATTTTTGCGTATACATTGGCGCTTCCTCAAGACTGTTATCAATAAACTTTTTGAGTTTATGCATGGTAAGTAACCTTATCAGTTTGTTAAGCTGCTTATCAGTGATTGCACATTTTGCTGCAACTGGGCAATGCTATTATTGGTGGGACTTAATCTCTCAGCACAAATGAGTGTATTTATGTTTTGTACCTGAATGAATGAATTTGTTCAAGGTGTGTGAGTCTTAGTTAAGTGGAATTCTTTGCTTAAATATTTTAGGTCATCTTTTCTTTCCTTCTTTCTTCTTTTCCTCTATTTATTTATTTATTTATTTGTCTATGTTTGTGAGAATCAATATTTCCGATGATGGCAATGATAAAACAAGAAGTAGTTGATAATCTTGCAAGGCCATCACAGCTTGTCTCACCACTCCTCTTTGCCCCCCCCCCCCCCTCCCCCTTGCAGAAACTCACGACGGTGTGCAGGACATGGCATGCGACACCTTCATCAAAATAGCACAAAAGTGTCGTCGTCAGTTTGTGCAGATGCAGGTTGGGGAAGCCATGCCATTCATTGAGGAGATCCTTTCTTCCATCAACTCTATCATCTGTGACTTACAACCCCAGCAGGTGAGACTGAGACTCTTCATTACCTTGGTTGTGTGATGGGTTACCTAAGATGCACATCACTCGGAACATTTCATAATTATAAATGTAATATGTATAAAAAAAAACATTTCCAGCTTAACTTTGTGTCTGTAAATGCATTAGGATCTCTGATATTGAGGTATAGACTTAGATACATATAGAGATGCTGCAACCACCACCACCACCACCACCACCACCACCACATACCACATACCACCCTGACTTAAACTGTTTCCCCCCATCAGGTCCACACCTTCTACGAGGCCGTGGGTTACATGATCAGTGCCCAGACGGACCAGGTCATCCAGGATCACCTCATTGGCAAGTACATGATGCTGCCCAACCAGGTGTGGGATGAGATCATCAACCAGGCATCCAGAGTGAGTCATGACTGTGTTTGTATCTCTAACTCACTACACGTTCATCACACAAGTAAAAAAAAGATACACGCTAGTGCAGATTGTGAATATATATTTGTTCTGGGTATATATATTAATTTATTCTTGAGATAGATGTATAAGTTTCTTCATGTGTAACCAAGATATTGTAGTTTTAATTGTTGATTTAGTCAGTCCATCAACCAACCTTTGTTTTTCAGAATGTTGACATTTTGAAAGACCCTGATGTGGTGAAGCAGCTCTCTAACATCCTCAAGACCAATGTGCGGGCGTGCAAGGCTCTGGGCCATCCGTTTGTATCACAGGTGTGTAGTGTGATGACATACATAGACAGGAAAGGTAGCTGATGACACATACACATTCTTGTACCGATTACTTCATATGGGAAAAATCAGTTAATTGATGATTGATTGACTTGTCAGGCTTAGCTATTGGCTGTGTTAGGATAGTTTGCAGGATTTTTATAAAGACTTATCTGGAGCAACACCAAAGCTGGAGGACGTCTCTAACATTTCTCTCATCCTTGACAGCTGGGACGCATTTACCTTGACATGCTCAATGTGTACAAAGTCATGAGTGAGAATATAAGTGCAGCCATTGCCCTCAACGGAGAAGGAGTCACCAAACAGCCTCTCATCAAGTCCATGCGTGTGGTGAAGAAGGAGACACTGAAGCTAATATCAGGCTGGGTGTCACGCTCCTATGACCACACACTTGTACTGGACAACTTCATCCCACCCTTGCTGGAGGCGGTGTTGATGGACTACCAGGTGGGTTGGTCTTGTGTTTGTATTTTGTTGTTAGATCATATGTGAATTGCCTTAAAAGATTGTGATGGGGGAGGGAAATGCAGAAGATATGAACTATACACATGACGATGTATTTCTCGGGAGGTTGTAGTTATTTCCATTCCTCTTGAGGGAGTTACAAGAGGTATATGATATAGAAAGTGAAAATGCAGAATACTTCTAGTATCTTGATATGAAATTCCTTGTTTTTTATCACTTGTATAATAATGTGCTTATCTCTATATCTCTCTTTTTTTTCATTCATTCATTATCCTAATTCACATTCTTCATCTTCCAGAGAACAGGTGTACCATCAGCCAGAGAACCTGAGGTGTTGTCCACCATGGCCACCATTGTTAATAAGTTAGAATCACACATCACACAGCAGGTCCCCAAGATCTTTGATGCAGTCTTTCAATGTACTCTGGCTATGATAAACAAGGACTTTGAAGAGTTCCCAGAGCATAGAACAAACTTCTTCCTTCTCCTGCAGGTAAGAAAGAGTTCAACACGTAATATCTTTGTGAAATTGCTGTTTAACATTATTTGTCCCAAACCAGTCTTTCCTTTGTTTCCCATGGAGTTCAACAAGCCTGGGTGGAATGACCATATTTCAGATTTATTCCAGGCATCCCGAGATGCTCGTACTGTATGGCTGGATCATAACGAACCGAGGCAGGGACCTATTTTTAACATGTTCACCAGACTAAAGGCCAAATGCAAGTATGCAATCAGATATATAAAAAATAATGAAAACCTGTTAAGAAAAGAAGCAATGGCTAAAAACTTTTCCAGCAAAGACACAATGGCCTGGAAGGATATTGAAAAAATGCATACTAGCAGCACACCTGTACCCGTTAGTGTAGATGGGGTCTGTGGTAGTGAAAACATAGCCAATCTGTGGAAAACACATTACCATACTTTGTTTAACTCTGTTGGGCACCGAGGTAATCCCTCTGCTGCTACAACAAAGTGTAACAAAGTAGAAAAGTATGATACAATTAAAGTGACACATGAAGAAATCAAGGCTGCAATAAGTAGGTTAGAAGCCAACAAATCCTGTGGTTGTGATGGCATTTATGGTGAACATTTGAAGTATTCCTCCACTCTCCTCTTAGAGAAACTCAGTAGTTGCTTTATCAGCTTTCTAATCCATGGTTTCCTGCCAGAATCTATGATGTCTGTTATCTTGATACCATATAGACCTATTGCCCTTGCCAGTATTATAAAGATACTAGAAATAATAATTTTAGACCGAATTTCAGGGTACATCACAACTAATAGTGATCAATTTGGCTTTGAAAAGAATCATGGTACTGACCAGTGCATTTACACTCTGAAGGAGATAGTGGTATTCAATGTATGTATGGATGAACTGAGTGACAAACTGAATAAAGAGCAGATTGGATGTTTTGGGAATAAAATCATTAACCACCTCATGTATGCTGATGATGTGGTCATTATGGCACCGTCTTCTGCAGGTCTGAGCACACTACTTGAAATATGTGAATCTTTTGGTAGCAAACATTGTGTTAAATTTAACCCACTGAAAAGTGCTATTCTTATATTTAGATCCAAATTACTGTATAAAAGTAAGCTACCTAATTTCTCACTTAATCAAAATATTCAAGAGGTAAACAAAATAAAGTACTTGGGACACATAATTTCAAATGATTGCTCAGATGATGTAGATATCAGGTGTCAGCGCAGACACCTCTATGCACGGGCTAACACCATCTTAAGAAAATTCCACGTGTGTAATTGGGAAACTAAAATTACTTTGTTTTGGACATATTGCTCCTCTATGTACACAGCCCATTTGTGGTGGAAGTACAGGAGAGCCACCATAAGTGGACTGTGTACATCCTATCATAATATACTAAAAATGTTCCTTGGTCTCTCTAAGTATGAGAGCACTAGTATGGTGTGCACACTGTTGGATGTGCAGTGGTGCCGGGCTGTCATCAGGAGACTGGTGTACAGCTTTTGGCAGCGACTGCGATCCTCCTCTAACACACTGATCATAGCTCTTTGGTCTAGTGATCATTTACATGAATCCCGAATTCTATCTCACTGGCATAGGCTGCTGCACACATAGTTTGTACAGTAATTAAACTTTGAGCAATGATCTGTGCAATAAGTGTTAACCAACATATTGAGCAATAGTCTTAGACTATCTGTGTAAATGGATTATATTCAGTAAAAATGTAACATTATGCTTTATTTTTTGCTGTATTTCTCAAATACTGTACTGTATGTGTTTTTGTTGTTTCTGTTACTATAATATATATTTCTGGGTATCCTATAAGTACTCTCACCAGAAGTGTATGTGATGTGGACCATTAGGTTGTACTGTAGGTGTATCCTATACTGTATATCTTTTGATTCTGGAATAAAGAATTATTATTATTATTATTATTACTCCGTAACACCTTAATTTGAAAGGGCACAAACAAATTAGTCTCCATTGATTGTTTCTCATTGTTGGTGTTGTGTTGTTTTCAGGCCGTCAACACCCACTGTTTCACGGCGCTGCTCAATATTCCTCCGGCCCAGTTCAAGTTGGTGTTGGATTCTATTATCTGGGCCTTCAAGCACACCATGAGGAATGTAGCTGACACAGGACTTCAGATCCTTTACCAGCTACTGCAGAACATTTCCACCCATGAACATGCAGCGAGCAGCTTCTATCAGACTTACTACACTGATATATTGCAGCACATATTCTCCGTTGTTACTGATTCATCACACACAGCGGGTGAGTCTCAGGTTTGGGTTGTAAGGTGGAATGTCCATGTTAGCCCATGACTGGTCAGACACTTCCATGTGTTGACTATCTACAGTCAGTCATGTATTTGTGCTTCCATGTACTATATTTATTTCATTGACATCTGGCACTGTTTTTGTTATATGGATCCACTTTCTTCACCCCCAAAAAAATATAATCTTACTTTATCTTGTTTACTTGTAAATTTTTTTACAAAAAGTATTGAACTTGCTTACCAATTTTTGCAAATTCTTTTAACTTGGTTAATAACTGCCTCATTTACAAATGTAACGGTATTCATCTTTCTATTCTTTCTGAATTATGTGTAAAACAATAAGGTGTTTCTGTAATTGATTATCTGTATTTAGTAGACCAGTAAGATATTCCTGCTAGTATGCTTAACAGAGTTACTCTATATAGTTATTGCCTAGTAGCTTTTTAGTTCATATAGAATAGTGATAGATTCTATTGTACATTATGACATCTACAACCTCCTTCCTTGCAGGTCTAACAATGCACGCATCCATCCTGGCATACATGTTCACACTAGTGGAACAGAACCGCATCACAGTGAGTCTAGACTCCGCTAATCCTACGTCACCGAGCACCAGCAATGTTACCTTCGTGCAGGGCTTTGTGGCTAACCTGCTCAAGGCTGCCTTCCCTCACCTCTCTGAGAACCAGATCAAGATTACAGTTCAGGGCATGGTCAACCTTAACCAGGATATCCCCGCCTTCAAGGAACACTTGAGGGACTTCCTCGTACAAATCAGAGTAAGTTGAACATACATACTTTTTAGTAGAGACAACACTAAGATCAGTATCAACCTGGATTTTCCTAATACCTTCCCACCCATAACAATGTTGTGGTATGTGTGTATCCTGTGTGTTATCACCCTTGTGGTGCCGGACAGTGTGAGTTTGGTACACAAGTACCATGCAAGCAAATGGACCAACATGGGTAATGGATTAATTATGATAGTTTTTGCATATTTCTTTATGAAATAGTATTTTATGGGTTTTTTGTCTTGGAATATCTTTAAATATTTAACATGAGATAGATTTTGGTGAGTAAGAGATAGATATAAGAAAACCCATCATGTGGTGTCCAGCTGACAGTGACACACAGTACTGCAAGGGAACACATTGTTTACTTGTAGAGATCTAACCTTCAAAGAGGAAAGTAAAGAAAGGTAATCATGTCATAAGTCATAGAAAGCAAACCTTTTCATAAACATTAACTTGCCGATAGACATAAGTTTCTGCATCAAAAAGGCAGCAATTCCTATGCTTCGAATGTGTGTGTACATATATATATATATATATATATATCTTTTCTCTTCTTTTCTTTTCTTTTTCATCCTCATGTGGTTCATATTGATAACCTTTCCTTCCCTGTGCATCCACGTGTTTGTGAGTGGATAGTGGATGGAATTACACTAGTTCTTAACAGTATCCAGTATCTGTCCATTTCCTTTGTTCAAAAACCCACCCTGTGTCATTTACTGTGTTTCCCTAAGCCAACTAAATATGCTGTACCTCAATTTACATGTTACCTTTCCATTTACAATTAGTTAAGTTTGAATTAAGTTCCTTTTCCTTATTGAGTGACTAACACTTTCTTTCATCAGGAGGTGACTGGAGATGATGACAGTGACCTCTTCTTGGACGAGAGGGAAGCCATCCTCCGCTTGGCCCAGGAGGAGAAGCGGCGTGTACAGTTGAGTGTGCCGGGCATTCTCAACCCTCATGAGATCCCTGAGGAGATGCAGGACTAAGGGCTGAGTCAACAGAGTCTCACAGGATAGTCAAATGACACCCTGACTCGGCTCTACTGCTCTTCATCACCTTCAAGTTGGGTATTATGATTTTTTTTTTTTCTTTCCTCCCTCATAATGTATTACAATGTGAATTAATGCTTTCATCTCTAATAGAACTACTTTTCTTTGAGCCATTAAAAGTCTCAATGATCTCATTACTGAAATCTTCATTGGTCTGTGGAAAAAGATTGGGGTTATTACCCCTTTCTTTTAGTATATTGGGTTTTTTTTCATTTAATTTTTTTGTTTTGTTACCACATCAAGTTCATTAGCTCTGAATGTTGATTATGGAATATTCAGAGTGTAAATAGAAACTGTCATTCTTTGTTCACTCATTCTATCCTTGTAAAGCCTTTGGGCTAAGAAGCCTTTGTCCACTAGTCTCGACGGAGCTGTATAAACTAGCCATCTCGCTGTCCAAGCCAGAGCATCCATTGTTAAGCATCCACTGAATATATTCTTCAAAGGAATAAAAGACCACAGTTTCTACCACTCCCACTATAACATTTAACATTAACAATTTGTCCATCCCATCAGATGTACTCTGGTCTGTGTTGAATTGTGTCTAAATTATTGAGGCCACACATATTACAGTTGTTCCAATCCATGCTGCATAAAGTGACCAGTTTGGTTATGCCAACTGTTAAAGCAACAAGTAGCAACAACTGTACTATATGATGAGTTTATTTCTGCCTAATGAGATTGTTAATGGTACCTCAGACCAAACAAGGTTCAACTTATCTTCTTTGTTTAGAAGGAGAGATACACGCTATTATTTTTTAAAATGGGGGAAAACTTAAAGAATGATGGGAGTATGTGTTTTGACAAGATTTTTACTTGGTCATGTATCACAAGGAAAGAATCCTTTTTGTGTTTCTAGATTCTAGAAACTGTATCTTATGTACAGCATTATATATGGTGACAGTTGTGTGAGTGTCTGTAAAATACACAATAATTTTAAGGAAGCGATGTTCCTCCCAATTTTGAACACTGGTGTTTGTCAATTGTTTCAAGTCAGTACATAACAAACTGTGATGACACCGTCATGTGAGTGTGGTTCCATTGTCATCATGTCAAGGGGTTTGTCAGACATAGAGGAAAGGGCACATCAGCCAACAAGTGATTATGCATCTCAATTTAAGAACTGTTAGCTGAAATGAAATACCTTTTTTTATCTCTTGTCTATAGCTAAATACTCTTGTGACAGTGTCCCAGCCAAGTGGGTTGCCTGCTTGCCCTTACATCACTGAGGCTGCCCTTCCCGCCACAGATTGTGGGCTAAGTCTCTCTGTGTGCTTGGAAAAGTGTGTAAATCAGATGTATAATAAGGGAAAATGAATGTTAGTTGTTTATCAGTCAATGCTCTGGCTTTGGAGTTCAGATTGGCATTTGTATTGTTAATTAGAAATAATATACAGTTTGCAAGCCCAATGGGCTTATGGTGAAACCTCAGTTTTGTAGAGGATTAGATGAATGTGAGACTATATTTGCTATTATCTGAATGTGTCTTTGATTTACTTTTTTTTTCTGGAGATCTATAGTTCGTGGTAGTGAAATAGTGTAGAGACAAATGACCATGTGCCACCCACACCTGTGTGCTTGTGGATCCCTTTCAGCTGCACTGCTGGAGTCCGGACTTACGCCTTGTGTTTAACAAATGTGTTTTCAGTTTATGCCTGAATGAACTGTTGAAATTAGGGAGCAATAATGGTGTCCCCAAGGGCTGTGGAGATGATTATTTCTCCCAGCACTCCTGTTTGACCAAAGTGTGTGTTGTATGCATGCAAGGAGTGACTGTCAAGTGAAAACATACTGCGGTTTAGTTATATGGTGAATGATAGTGAGATGTTGAACATGTCAAAGGCTCCCCCAACCTCCCTTCTTTTCTCTTACATATATGTAATTCTTATTTTTTATTTATTTATTTATTTTTTTATTTTGTCTCATCTTTTCTTTTATATTGCACATTTAATATGGATAATGCTTTTATCAGTCTTTTCTCTGTTATTGTTGCCAGAACAAGTGAAGGTTATCAAGGATGTCTGTGATTGGCAGATCTTGCCTCTTACATGTCCTTTCTTATCTATGCCCATTATTATTACCAGGTTTTTGGGATAAAAGATTGATGCCTCACGACCAGAGTTGACCATTTCTGTTGACTGTTAAGTAAGCTTACTGTTATATAATCAAAGCATGATACAAGCTTTTGGGAGCTACTTTAAGCCTTGGTGACAGGTTCCAGTCATGATCTAGAAGTTTGTGCTTTATGTAAGCAACAGATGTGCAGATCAAATGATAAATTCTTTTCCACTTACAAGTGTTTGCACAAGTTCCTGGAAGACTGGTCTGATCTAGTAACAAGGTTGGCCAAGCCTCCAGCAAGAACTTTGTGTAATGTGGGGAGAGTTTTCTTCCATGGGTTATAACATACATGCTTTCCTGCAGCGATGCAGGAAAATTATTTTTCATTAAGCAGGGAAATTTTTCCTTTGGAAAGAAATCTTAAATACATAACCTTGTTAAGGTAATCTTTGTATGTAAGGTTGTATGTGTGTAATTTATTAGAAATCTCCTCTGTATTGAATGTAAGCTGTCATTGTATTACTATTATTATTGCTATGATCTTTCTTAATTTGTCTCGCAAGGCAAGGGGCCACATCGCCGTAGTAACATTTGGAGTCGGCAAACACAAAAAAACCGATTGCATTGAAAATTCTGCATTATGCTTACGCTCCCGTGTGTATTATCCTTTGTTGTTTTGAAAGTTTGATACAAAATTTTGTGCGTTAAACTCTAGCAAATTTATCAGAAATACTAATGTGTATGGTTTATCCAAATAATTGACAAAATCTGCATTAATAATCAAGATCAGTGAAGTTTTTCTCAGGTGTTAATTGAACTTTATTGATCTTAAAAACCTATGCAGATTTAACTTTAGGACGTTTTGTGTTGTACTTTGGGTTTTGTTGAGTTTACATTATGAAATCTTATTCATATATGTCTGTGATTTGCTATAGTGTTGAATAGTGTACCTTGAGCCTCAGATAGTTGTACCACTAACTGAGCGCATCCCTAGTTAGAACATTAATTTTGGAGCAAGACTTGAACTACCACTAAGTTGAGTCTCTGGTGAACCCTCAGACACATCCCTTAAGGCAGCAGATGTAGACCTTAGCTGCGGCGGTGGTGGCAGGCAGGCTCCTCACTGACGGTCTGGCAGTGACGTGGAGGAAGGGAGGGAGGGAGGGAACACCAGAAGCAGTGTAGTGTGTGTGGGGAGCTCTGGAGAACACTTGTACCTTTCTGTAGCTTTGGCTGGAACACTAACATTTAGAATGCCATCACATTCAGGACTTACCCATTACACATTTCATGGTTCATGTTGTTCTTCCACCCCATAGTATGTGTGCTGTGTGTCTCCTTCAGTGCATTGAGCTGAGTCGCAGCGTCTCTGTTTTAAGAGGCGAAGAGTCTTGTGTGACTGAAAGTTTTGATATTCTGCTACTTGTGCAAAACTTAGCAAAATAAATATTTTACATGAAATATTTGTATACTTAAAAATTCCTTATGAGAAAGGTTTAAAAGCATATCTTTTATATCCCAGAATGTATTTTCCTTGCATGACAGAGTAACACTTTGCTACTGTATATTGCTGTCCTTTTGTCTAGCAAGTAGATATTAGTAGTAGTGTTGCTACATGGACAGCCTCGTTAGGTCCAGTAGGACTTGCTGTCTGTTCTTCCTTTGTACTATAAGTTGCCCTTGCTGTCTGTTCAGGTGGTAAGGATATGACAACAAATGATACTTGTACTGAGTAGCTGGAATGTATTCATAATCCCAGTGTAGCTAACTTCCCTCTGTCCAGCACCACCGGGTCAGAAGTTATAAAGTGGGTAAGTAGCTATAATATTTTATTCTAGTCTCAAACGTCTAATTCGTTCCAAGAACTTCCCCCAAGGGTAAGAGCCTCCACCTCTCCCTATCCACACTCCCTTCTTACTATTCCAATCCCTCTTCCTCTATCAGCAACCCTTTCATGCATGTACTCCTTCACCCTATCCTTCCATCTTATATTTGGCCTTCCTCTCTTCCCAGGACCCTCTGCTTCACTTGCATACCCTATCTTCAGAAACTACATTCTTCACAAGTAGCAAGAGAAACAATTTACTTAGTAGCTACTAGTTACACTTTTCATTCAGTGCCTGTTGGTAACTTTATATTCTTCCCCAACGAGTGTATGTGTGCACTCATGTTAACCTTGTCCTGAATAGATGGTTTGTAGTGGCTAACCAGGTGAGTTAACCTATGGATATATACTGCAGAACTAAAAAGTGGACTTAACGTTACAGTCCAGGTCAAATTTATGATAGTGATATCCACCGTTAGAGTATTCATTACATTATAATTTAAGATGAATAAGATTATATATATATATATATATATATATATATATATATATATATATATATATAAATGAAAGTAAAAGCCCGTGTAGGAGAGAGAGAGTTGCCGCCATGTTCAGTTGGTTGTGTTGTCAGTGTTGCCATGAATCTATAGATTTTGTGCTTCATTTAAGGTAATTGTGCTTAATCTACAGATTTTTGAGACAAATATTATACCCTGAGGTATATGAAATAATATTTTACTGTACATGCATTCTATTTACAATCTATAATCTATTAATTCATGATAAAATCAATGGTAATATCCTTCAAAAGTATTACCAGTATTAAATAATACATAATTCTAAATGAAAAAAAAATCTTTATGATGATATGTAGGCATACTAATAGAAATATTTTGGGGACATCTACAGATTTCTATAGACTTTTTGGACATCCATCCATAGATTTCCAAAAAATTTAGGTGGCAACACTGGTTGTTGTTGTTGTGTTTAATGTGTTGAGGGTTGAGCCGCGTGGAGGAAGGGAGTGAGGTGAGGCAGAAGACGTGTAGCAGGCATGGCAGACATCACACTAAGCGAGGCGGAGAAGCGGTATATCGTGGATGGAGTCAAGGTAAATCATACATAACTCACCTTAGTACATGTAATGCTAGACTGAGAAATTGGGGAGGAAATAAGAGTAAAGGTTAAGTATTTGTGGAAGAACTTAGCTCTATCTTCCTTCATTGTGTTATGTTATTATTATGTTCATCACCATTAGGTTACCTTATGATAATGTTGTGTTAATTGCAAAAAATATGGTGATGGTGTGATATACAGAACAATAAGATGGAAATTTATAGTTAATCTGCAGAACACCTCCAAACCGATCAGAATAATTTTTGTTGTACACAGGATACTTACTGTACTGAACATCTGTGAAGGTTTTAGTGAGCGGTCATTTCCTTACCTAGGTTAGGTAGGGGGTAAGTTTATTTTAGGCTAGGAGGATCCGGTTAGGTTAGGTTAGGTTGGGGGAGTACGGGGGTTATGCCCCCCTAGGTCAATTTAGTTTAGATGACCGTTCACTAAAACCTTCACACATGTTGAGTACAGTAAGTATCCTGTGTAGTGCAACAAAAATTATTCTGATCGGTTTTGAGGCGTTGTGCAGATTTACTATGTTAACCACTAAATTGTCCAAAGAATGAGTAAAACTGCTTCTAAGCATTGATTTTTTCTTCTTCAAACCGGACTAATACTAGCAGAAAGGGTAAATTAGCATAGGCAGCCTTCATCAATTTTTTTTTTTATTCTCCACAAGATGAATTGTTTGAAACATTGACAACATATGAGTGTTTTTTTCACCATATTTCTGGTAGCAGACAAAATATATTTCCCTCTTATATTAATTAACACTTCCAGTATGTTCTAGACTATACAGAAGCACCAGCAAAACACCCCAGAGTATACACAATGTTAATGAGACAGAATACCCTTAAGAAAACACACCCCAATCCTTGACAGCTGGGCATTCGTGTGGATGGACGGGAACGACTAGACTACCGCCAGCTGGAGATAGAAACAGGCTTGGTGTCCACTGCCAATGGGTCTGCCAGGGTGCGTCTTGGATGTACTGATGTCCTTATCACCGTGAAGATGGAGATGGAACCACCACCACCACAGCAACCCAAAGATGGACAGATACACTTCTTTGTCAACTGGTATGTGCAGAGGTGGCCTGTGTATGTGTGGGTGTGGGTCTCTATTTCATGAGTCCTGCAATTTATGTGAACTTCTACTTCATATCAAAACATAAATCATTGATGCATGTTGTATAGTTACAGATACTTAAGTAATTTTCATGATAAGCTGTAGAGTTTAAAACAAGAGAACCAGTGTGGCATATATAGATATATTCCTCACACTTTATAAATCTGTAACTAATATCACCTATAGTTTCTGGAAAGATAATCTGAACTTACTAAAACATCAGCCTACATAATTCCTCCTTAACCATCCTTCAATATCAATAACAAGAGGATCACTGGAATAAATTATCACTACTACTGTCTTCTGCAGCTCAGCAAATGCAGCTCCAGAATTTGAAGGTCGAGGTGGAGAGGATTTAGCCACCAGCCTGAGTGCAATGCTGGACCGCCTCTACTCATCACCACTGTCCCTTGACACGAGTCGGCTCTGTGTGGTGCCGGGCAAGCATGTCAAGGTGCTCTACGTGGATGTGGAGGTGAGTCGTTGATGCCTCGTCTTGTCTTTATTTTACTGCTGATCATGTTTTTATTAATTTTAGTTTCTGTCATATCTTAGGATTATTGCTTCCATTTATTTTGTTATTAATTTATGAATTAGAGGTACAAATAAGAGAGTAAGACCTCTTTTAGTGTTGAATAGAAAGTTTATTTAACAGTATGTTAGGAAATGGATGGAGGAAAGGTGTTTTGTGGCTTGAATGAAAGCTGTGGCCACAAAATATATTGAAACCATCCCCACTTTGTGTAGCCTGCATTATAGAGAGCTTACTGGAATGTTGGAAGGTGTCAAAGATGATTGATTAATTTCTGAATTGAGATATAGGGATTAAGAAGGTATCCATGCCCACTGAATGTGACGGGAGAAGAGCGCCCATAGCTACGCGCAGCTATAGTGTGTGCCCCCACTTACCATGTCCTCTGAATGTTATGAGAAATGACAAAGTAAAAATAGATAAGAGTGTAGTGTTGGTAGGACCTTTTTTTATCTCAGTGTTGGGTGTTAGTTTCTTTTTTGTAACATAAACATACTTCTCGATCACCTGAGGCTATAATATTTCGTTCCAGATCCTTGAGTGTGGTGGGAACTTGTTTGATACAGTGAGTCTGGGGGTGAAGGCAGCATTGTGGGCCACCAGGATGCCAAGGATATACATCACAGGAGAGGACGGAGGGGAGCTGGAGTTCATGGTGTCAGACAACCCTCAAGAAGTTGACCGAGTAGATGTGTCCAACGCACCGATCCTCATCACACACTTGAGGGTGAGTCTCTCTATCTAGTAGGAGACAGAGATGTTGAGGAAAGAGAGATAGACGGACAGATAGACAGGGAGATGATGTTGCCTTAACCAAAGACTCTTCCACTCACAGATAACAGAGAACTTGACGGTAATTGACCCAACACCAGAGGAGGAATGCTGTGGTCCTGTGCAGGTGGTTGTTGGTGTCACTCCCAAGGGCCTCATCACGGCCACACAACAGTTCGGGGCTGGAACCTTTGCACCACAGACCCTCTCCGCTTCCCTCAAAGTAGGTCCTTTTATCATCATCATTGTGTCTATTCCACTTCACGTTGTTCTTCACTCATTCTGGATGCTGCAAGCTTACTCTCTCCATGCCATCATTGTATATGCTTTGCTTATACTTCATCTATCTATCTGTTTTTGTAACGTAGCGACAGGTTTGCTTCGGAAGTTTTATGAAGCATATTATTTTTTCTAATGTCCTTGGGTTTGCTTGGGAGGTTTGGACATGTCTCCGTATTCCTTTGGTGTTGTAAAATGTGTGTGGAAATTGGTAAAAGCAGAGTGTGGGATCCATCTTCCCTTGAAAACTTATTAGTATTTCCACAAAACAGAAACAAAAAGCAGTTTGATTTTTTTTACAATGCCTGGTTTCCTTTTTTCATCTATTTAGATACATATATCTACTTGTTTGAATGCTACCTAGCATATGTAAATGAACAAAAGAAAAATCGTACATATATATAAATAGAAAGAGAAAATAAAGAAATATATAATTCTATTTTTCTTCCTTTCTTGCTTTCCTGCTTGCTTGCTTGCTCTCTTGCCTGCTTGCTTGCTTGCCTGCTTGCTTTCCTGCTTGCTTTCCTGCTTGCTTGCCTGCTTTTCATGGACATCATACTTTCACGAGAAGAAAATAATAATTGAATTACTCGCTTTGACTTGCCTTTACTTGTGCCAGCATAAAAATAACCTGATAAACAGATAAGGTTAATGTAATTGTAAGGCATTGTTCTAAGGTGCTATTTCTTGACCCAACAGAGTGCACAGGCGTTGGGGGTTAAGATCCACCATCAGCTCATGCAAAGGTTACAACAGGAAGAGAATATTCCCAATAGAAGGATAAAGGGATTCTTGTAATGCATTTCTTCAGATCAGACTCTTCACTCACGTCTCATTTACCACAAACCACTGATACATGTTAGAGTGAGAATTAAGTGTAATTCACAAAACACGTGTTATATGTTTTTAATAAAGTTTGTTACATTACAGTATGATGTTTTTTTTTTTTTCTTTTTCTCTCTCTCTCTCATATGTATTTCTTCCTTTTAAGTAAATTTTGTGACTACCATGGTCTACAAAATAACAGTTTTCTTTATGTTAGTATGCTTTAGATCAGACAAAGTTTTCCTTCCCACTTGTGTAACCTTTTCCATGTTCCCTTGTAGAGGACTGTGTAGTAATGACATGATCTGCTAAGTATGGGAAGGAGATAGCTTAGCACCAAATACTTTTCCTGAACATTCAAGACTTTCCTGTAATGGCCAGAGCAGTAATGGCAGTTCCTTTGTCAGTATGTTAGGTTGTGAGATTATTTTACCAGATTTTTATAAGAAAACATGAAATTAATATAGGTTTCTGTCTACTTAATGAACAACAACATCAAGGTCTGTGGAGGTCTATTTATTGGAGTGTTAGGATGGAGTTTAATGGGTAAGGAGGTAAGGTAATGACAGTGGTTGTTTTAATGGTGAAGGAGGTTGTTAACTCTTAGAGGTAATGACTCCCAGAAGGTTCTTGTCTCTGCTCTCTGGTCTGTTTCCATGTAAGGCTGCGGCAGGATCTTAAGGTGTGACAGCTTGGTTGGTTCAGTCATCTCCCACGTGAACCCAAGGGAGTCATCAGGTGTCGGGTTCCTGGAGGCAAGGGGCGTCAAGATTGATTATTTTTGAAAACTAGGAGCTGGAAATAAACTAAAGAGGTTTATTCAATACATTCTCATCTTTTGAATGCATGTTGAGGGAAGGTAAAGTCTGCTCACCCATAGCTTGCAAAGTTGACCCACATGGAGACAAAATAGTTGCCCACTGCCTTGTCCTCTTCTGTGTTTAAGTTGGCGTATTTTGGGTACACAAGATATTGGTTGTTGTCTCCGTGTGAGATATCTGAAACAACAGCAGAAGTGGGATTAAGTTAAGTGTTAATTGAATACACTAACCTGAGGACAATAAGAAACAGGGAGGAAGATGTTTGGAATAAATCATGATATTAAGTAAATAGACGAATGAGTGAGAGCAACAATGAAGGAAAGACTCACAGTTTTTGGCTTGTGGTAAGTCCAACCCAACATCAAGGAACTGGTTAGTGAAGCCATGTTGACCCCGATGGTGCAGCTCATAGGTGAACACCATGCCAGTGCTGCTCATCAGTTGTGTTGTCCAGTCATGAGGCACCAGGAACAGACAGTCGGTGAACATCTACATCACGCGGGATAAACAAAATAAAAGATGGATGGAGGAGTAAATAGGGCTTACTTGCTTGCTTGCTCAACACTGAACCATATAGAATCCAGTAGTCCTGCCCCATCAAACACTAACTTGTACTATATATTGTGTCTTTGAGTAACTACGGCTCAGTGAAAATGTTCAGTTCATAACCACATGAATTGCAAGACTGTTCCTTACTCACAGCATCATAACGAAGGGGATTAGTTCTTCCTCATCACCCTAGCAGGATTATATGGCTCTTAGTTGTCTAGTTCCATGACTTGTTTATCCTTTTTTAGTTCCTTATATCATTAAGTAGCATTCACAGTATGTCAAATCACCTGGGTAAGGTTGTCGGCATTATCCTTGGTGATGTGAAGGTCACCAAGGTAGTGGGTGTAGGTGGTGGCTGAGGTGGTGACAGGCTCCTCGTCAGGGTAAAGGTGGAGGCTGGCTGGCCCATTGCTGCTGAAGTTCCCCAGGAGGCTGTTGATGATGCTGGGAACTGCATACATCTCTGAAGGAGGGATGGGGTGAAGCATTACCATATATGAAAGAGTAAGAGAGTGGGACAAAGGAGGAGCATTGGGAAGGCCACATGCAACCCTGTGTGTCGTGTCCCCTCAAATGCCTCTGACTGCATAAAATTGTGAATGAAACGGAACTCTACTTATGATAGACAATAAGTATCATGTAGCCTTGATAGCATTACAGAAAAGTAGGAAATAGTAGTACCACCACCTTACCGACAGTCTCCAAAGCCATCTCGTTCCTGTTGACGCCCATGATGGTTGGCACATGGTTGTAGTGATCCTTCAGTAGTAGTGTTGCTGGGTCATCGGGTAGGTAGTCCCCGTCAACACGCGGACCAAGGTAGAACGGCTGCAGGTTCCATTGCTGCTCGGGAGTATGGGAAGTGTGTGAGGAAGTGTTATTTGTTTACGGGAAAAATAGAAGAGTATGCGAATATGTACCTCTATGGGAAGGGCAGGAAGTGGGGGTTAAGGTATTGTTTTTTTTTTAAGGGAAGAACAGGAAGGGAATATGAAGAAGTGTTTCTCATAATAGGGAGGAAGGGAAAGGGCTGCAAGGATGTTTTTGTTAGTAGAAATTGTACCATAGGAAAAAAAGCATAGTAGTATTAGTATTAATAGCCAGTGTAATACCTGTGCATACAAAGTTTATGGTGGATGGATTTCAAACTCATTTATCCCTTTAAGTAACTTTTTGCAACATGGAGATAATATTGAGACATGTATCCTGAATCTCCTCTTATCGCTGGGACAAATGATAATAATAATAACAATAATAATAATGATAATAATAATAACAGTAATAATAATGATAATAAGCCTTACATAAAACGTGAAGTAAGACATATCAAGAAGGTGAGCGCCAACGTTCTGAAGGCAGTGAATGAGGTCGTCAGTGGGTAGTGTTGGACAGTCAAATCTGCAACACAACACATCCAACCTATATAATGAGCCAATACAAATGCACTGCTGAATAAACACCTCCCACACCCTCCAGTCACGTCACCATGTCAATCTATGTTAGTTCTGTCTATAAACATTTCAGTCTCATCTCTCCACCTTCTGTTTAGTCTTTTGTTCCATCTGGTATCGTCTCTCCATTGTTACTCCATTAAAGACTCGTTCAGCTTGGGTCTATAGTATCAATTTGTTGTATTCCTCATGATAGTTTTTTTTGTTCTTGTATCCTTGACATATTCTCAAAATTCACCTTTACATTACTGTTTATACATTTGCTAACTTATAATCCACTGATTTTGTCGTTTTGAATGTATCACTTTCACATCTGTAAGTGATAGTTAAGTACGCATTGGTTAAAGGCGTTGCGTGTGAACCTCTATGGAATGTGTTTCAACTAAATGCTTTGTCACAATATCAGAGAAGACAAACATGCAAGCAGTTGTGTAGGTGATTGTCTTTCTTCACTTAGCTATCCGTCAGCAACACGATGAAAAGTGCTGCTATCTTCCTTTTTTTATTGACCTTTGACGAACCTCTCAGCGACGGCTTGAGCGGTGGCGAGAAAGTCTCTTCCCTTCCCCCACGGACTCAGCGCCGTGCCGCTCTCCATGATGGCGCCCGTGAATAATCCTGAAACACACCCACACCCATCACTGTGATGCTCTTCCCTCCACTGATAATATATACACGTGATTCACTGCGTTGAAATATATATTCCAGTCATAGGAACGTGCACGCCGATAATGATAAGATTGAGGCTTAGAATGTTGCTCCAGAGTAAAGTGTCGCTAGGTAATATAGGAATGGGAAGGGAGGGAGGCAGAAAGGAAGTAAGTGACGGTAATTCGCTCAACGCTCATCCGGGAGTATTTAGTGTAGGTGAGTAATGAGAGGAGTGGAGGAGTAGAGCGTCATACTGGGAGGCAAGGTCGGAAACAGTACCTGCGGCGGACGGAGCCATCATCTGGTAGTGGACAGAGGAGGACCCAGCGCTTGAGCCGAAGATGGTGATTCTGTATGCGAGGCAGACAGTGGAAACACATAAGGGGAGGAGCGGGGTAAGGAGGTGAGAGCAGAGGGCTACAGTACGGGGGAAATGGGATGCAGAGCTGTTATTGGTGTGGAAGTCTTGAGGCATAAAGTGATTACGTGAACCTCAATCCATTCATGACAAACATAAAAATATGGTTTATTCAAAAACTATTTAAGAACGTGATAAACTTTCATTCCTTCAATCTTGAGCCTTGTTTTTCCCCATAGGTTGTTTTCATGATATGATTTTAAGAAGAACCTTTGAGCACCCACCTGGAGGCGTCACCCCCAAAGTTGACGATGTTGTTCTTGACCCATTTGAGGGCGAGTGTCTGGTCCTTGAGTCCCTGGTTACCCGGTGCCGCTGCGTCCTCCGTTGATAAGAACCCTGAAATGGGACACGTATGTGTGTGAGAGAGATAGACAGATAGATAGATAGATAGATAAAGAAAGAGAGAAAAAAAACTAGTGTTACTAAAAGCCTCACCAAACATGCCAAGTCGGTACTGCATCATAACCACCACTACTCCGCGTGACACGAGTTCTTGGAAGCCGTGGCTTCTGTAGGTGCCGCCGATGTAGTATGCGCCGCCGTGAATGTACACCATGACGGGGAACTGGTAGTCAGTGGTGAGGGCGTCCTGCAAGGTAGTATATAACGAAGAGGGTATCAAATGTTACAAAACTCGGATAAGAGGGATTTTTTGTTTAAGTTTTTATTTATTTATTTATTTATTTATTTTTTTGTAAGGATAACGTAATCGGACTCCTTTGCCTTACCTGCGGCGCGTACACGTTGAGGAACAGACAGTCCTCGCTGCCGAGCAGAACGAACTGGTCGCATGGTGGTGGACTGGTAGAGGCGTCCAACTCCCCTTCCCATGACTCGGCAGGAACAGGGTCCTAAAATATGTCCATTCTATAGTTCATGGGTTCCCGTAGTGAGCGGCGCCGCCCCCCTGGAGGTGGTGGAAAGATCCAGGGTGGCGGAGAGGAAAAACGGGGCGGCAGGGTGGCATCAGAACCAAATAATAATTTATGTTTTGCTATAAAATCTATGATATGAAATCTATGATAAATTACTAAGCAGGAGGATCTAATAATTCTTTTTGTGTGTGTTTCATGGTGATGTTGACAAGTTGACATCCCAGCACCAAGCACATCCATTCCATTAAAGCTGTACAGATAGTTACAGGTGAGATGTAACTTTCATTTTGATAAAACAGCTAAATACTTTGGTTTACTGGCTTAATTATTATATGTAATATACATACATGTGTTTACAGTGTTTGATTAGTTGTTTAGAATTTACAGTATATCTAATATCAAGGACGATTTATTTATATGAAAAATTTCCTTGATTTTAGGTTAATAGTTGTAATAATTCAATTTCGCATCACTATCATTACTTCTTTGTTTTAATTTTTTGTGTGTTTATTCATTACCTTGAATCTGAGGGAGCCGACGGGTGGGATGGCGTAGGGAATTCCCAGGAACTCTAAGTAGGTGGTGTTGTAGAGAGTGGTGGTGAGGCCTCGTATCAACCCGTTATCCACCTCCACCAGCGGCCGATCTTTCTCTTCTCTCCCTAAGGTCGCCGCCGTCACCACCATCACCATCACCACCGCCAATATTACCGCCGTCACTATAAGCCTCATTATTACCTTAACTGAAAAAAGATACACAGGGATAGAAAAACCTTTACTGACCACACAAATAGATGCACACGATATAATTATGCATGGTTAAATAATAAATGATCTGGTCAAATTGTAGACGTTAAGATATTGGATGTTTTCTAGATTCGAGTTTGTACGTTTTCTATTTGCATCTCTAAGTGGAAGGAAGAGGGTTAATAAAGAGTTACTTGATAGATCTATGTCACCTTGTTATCCCCTTATTGCTCGGAAGACGTAGATGTGATAAATAAATAAGTGATCTTGATGGGGAAAAAAAGGTGTTTAAATGCTTGATTATTATAATTTTTTTTCGTGGTTTCGTATGATAAAGTTTAAAATTCACTACGATAGACCAAATAAAACATACCATAACACAAGGAAAACTCAGAAAACGTTGGATGATTATATGCAACTCACTAACAGGTTTTGGCGGGAAGAAAAGACTTACCAACGACGACGACGAGAATCTGTTTACGTCTGCGTCTCCTTCAGTACATTGTTTCTTTCTCCGCCAACTTATCTCCATCTCCACCTGTGTTCTCTCACCCTCAAGGTCACCTAACGATACCCCACAACACCTGGGTCCCTCCATCTGGTGGTTGTTAGTGGAAGGGTTACCACACTATAGAAAAAACTTTGTGGTTGTGTAGTTTAGGCTTAGTTGGTCTTGTTGTTGTCCACTTTCTTGTTATTCTTTATAGTGTTACAATGAAATCAATGTCTTCTTCCTCACACCACACACACACACACACACACACACACACACACACACACACACACACACTTATCACACTATTTCACCCGTTCAGAGGCTTCTTTTTTCTCTCTCTTTCTCTCACACTCTCAACGGAGACTCATCACGCCTCCTCGGTTTGGCTTCCAGTGTGATATACAATAACATACATCAACTGGTCAATCTTTGGGGCTCATAGGTTTTTGTAATCATTCATCATGTAGAAGCAAGTCGTATAGTTTACCAGATTGATCAGTTTTATTTATATTTCTTATATTTTGCACCAAGAGTTTATGTCGTTGTGAAGTATATGTCACTAACTAGATATTTCAGTTTACATTCAATAACTCCTGCAATGTTATTTTTATTTGTTATTATTTTTTTCTATGACATAAAGTTGGTCAACGTTAACATATCTTCCGCCCACACGTGAGGAACGGGATGGGCGTGAGGGCTGGGCGCGCGTTGGACCCTCAGACGTGCTGGAGACTCAGTTATGTGTTTCAAGTGAATTAATTGATGACTCCACCGCCTTGCAACCCATTCAGCAGTAATCAATGTTTGCTTCCCCAACCCCGTGACCTTCCTTGCTCTACCGTGTGCCAGGAAAACGATGATATGGTCTATTTTTTACGCAATAATTACAACCTTCAGTCCTGCCACACACGCGACTTGCCCAGTAGCGTTGTTCTTTTTTTTCACGAAAGATGTTCACTTCGGACCCTTAATTCTGGTCCGCTTTGTAAATGAATAATTTTAGTATTCATGGTTGTTTCGTACTAATACCCAAAATAAGTTACATGACAATGAACCACCTAAGTAACAACAGAACACTTGAAGGTAAACAACTGAGTAGATCAGGTGACGGTCAAGCTTCATGTCAAGGCCACTCATCAACACTTGCTGACTGACAGATGGTGAAGCGCCATTATCTGTGTTAGTGTAGTGCGTGACCTTGAATTCAGCTTTGCGTCCTGTAGCTCTTCAGAAGATAGTTTACCAGATTGAAGTACACATGAAGTGATGAAATAAAAACTGATAAAATATAAACTGATGTTGATAGATAAATAATGAATCAATAGATAGTCTCGCGTCTCGAATAACTTAGCACAGAAGGATAAGTTTAGATACACCTCCTCATTTGACTTATATCGAGAGCGTAATGAACGGAATAGAGGGGGAAAGCAAGGAAGGGAGTTGGTAGTAGCACAAAGTAAAGGTGGTGGCATATAATTACTGCCACCCTTTGCTATAAACTATTGGGCAGGAGGGAAGCAAGAGCAAACAATTATAAAAGTTTGCGTGTACAGAAGCTGACTTTTCCTCTGAGAAGCAAACGAAGGAAAGAGGAGGGAAGGCTCTGCACCCGTCAGTCTTAAAACATAGATAATTTGAGGAAGCAAATATAAACACTGGAACAGTCTGCTAAATTCTACACCGTCACTACAAAATTGTCACGAAATGTTTGAATATTATGTTTCCTTCTATTCGTAGCGGTTTTTGGTGTCTAACTGTTTGTTTTTTTTAGTCTTGTGTCTTCCGCCGTGTGTGTGAGAATAAACAATAATGATGGAATTAGCGGGAGGAGGAAAAACGGAGCTACCTACATGTTAAAACCTAGCGACGCATTCATTATAGGACAATTATCATGCGAATTTAGGAACATTTTCACAGCGGGGTCAGTTAATGCGAATGATTTTAAAAGACCTTCATTATGGTAAATTTTATTGCGTATAATTACCAGGTCGATTAGTTATTATCATTCATATGCAACCGTTAGCTGTGATATAAATAGATGTTTTGTGGAATCCATACACCACGGAACTGGAATGTGTTTTGTTTTTAGTTTTGTATCGTATCGCTAGATCGTCTGATACTGGTCAATAAAAACTGCTTAATGATTGGACGGACCGCATAAAAATGTTTGAACGCTCCCTCACAATGACGCCTTTATGTAATTCCTTAACACACATTCTCTCTCTCTCTCTCTCTCTCTCTCTCTCTCTCTCTCTCTCTCTCTCTCTCTCTCTCTCTCTCTCTCTCTGATAAGGTAAATTATTATGAGGTACAATAAGAGGTGAGGGAGTGGTGAATGTGTGTGTGTGTGTGTGTGTGTGTGTGTTGACATTCTAGAGGGTGGAGGAGGAAGCAGTGAAGGCGGGAAGTCCGTGAAAACGAGTATTTTTATTATTTACTTTTCCTCACTCTGGTGGTGATGGTGGTGGTGGTGGTGGTGGTTGTCTTCCCTTTCTCCTATAAATCAACATTTATTGTAGAAGAATAAAGGAAGTGTCGTTGCAGTTTATTTAAGAAAGAGACATAACAAGAAGGTAAATTTTTAACAACAACAAAGAAAGTTCAGATCATATATATACTTAAGTTCATGATTCCACTATTTGTTTTCCTGTGTGTGTATGTGTGTGTGTGTGTGGGTGTGGGTGTGGGTGTGTGTGTGTGTGTGTGTGTGTGTGTGTGTGTGTGTGTGTGTGTGTGTGTGTGGGTGTGGGTGTGGGTGTAGGTGTGGGTGTGGGTGTGGGTGTGGGTGTGTGTGTGTGTGTGTGTGTGTGTGTGTGTGTGTGTGTGGGTGTGGGTGTGTGTGTGTGTGTGTGTGTGTGTGTGTGTGTGTGGTGTGTGTGTGTGTGTGTGTGTGTGTGTGTGTGTGTGTGTGTGTGTGTGTGTACTTAGTGAGATGGAAGAAATCTCTTGAATAAGAAAATAAATAAATAAAAGAAAACTTTTAGTGGTTAAGTTGGCATATTGCGGAATTATTATTGTTGTTGTTGTTGTTGTTGTTGTTGTTGTTGTTGTTGTTGTTGTTGTTGTTGATGTAGTTATTTGTTTGTTTATTTTTGCGTTCATTGTTTTCTTCGAGATTCTTCTTCTTTTACTTCTTCCTCATCTTTATTTTCATTATAATAATAATAATAATAATAATCATTATTATTATTATTATTATTATTATTATTATTATTACTATCATCATTATCATTACCATTACCATCATCATTTTCATTATCATCACCATCACCATGATGATGATGATCATCATCATCATCACCATCATCATCATCATCATCATCATCATCATCATCATCATCATCATCATCATCATCATCATCATCATCATCATCATCATCATCATCATCATCATCATCATCATCATCATCATCATCATCTCCTCGCTGCCACCAGTCTGACATCACGTGACGGTTTGCAAATTGTCCTTCCGTCAGGGGCGTGGCCAGCCCGAGGGCCGAGTCTGTCATTGCAGGTAATTGTGGGATGGGCCACTGAGGGCGGGATGGCCGGCAGAACCAACTGAATCCTGGACAAAAAAACAAATAACTACCTTCAGCTCGAGTCACCCAGTCCAGCCTATTTTATCTCTCTTCCCATCATGTTTCGTTCCACCCCGTTCCACCCCGTTCCACCCCGTTCCACCCCGCCCCGCCCCGCCCCGCCCGACATTCTGCCCTGTAGTGCCTGCTTCCCTCCAGCCCAGCCCAGGCCCGCGCGGTAGTGGTGTGTGAGAGGCTGTGGGCGTGGTTGGCAGGAACGGTCTGGCTGCTTGGGTGGTGTCCGGGACTTGTAAGACTGGTGGTGAGGTGTGGGTGGCCCGGCCTGTCACCTGCATATATTGATAACGAGAGTAAAGTACTACCTGCACTATGTTCCTTGGACATTACCTACTGACGGTGTTATAAGTTTATATCATAAGAAACTGCATGAGTGATACGATATTCAGCTCAAATGTTACTGTCCACTACTCGAAAGTGATTCGTTCCATCCCACTGCTTCAGTCAAACGAGTCTTTTACTAAAAAACTTTGGTTTGATTTAGACATCCTCCCTTATGATTATAGTTGCATTTGTCGTGGAAGTTAATGCAGTTTATTAGCACATCCCCATCAGGGCGAGGAGCTACAGTACTCGATCAAAGGTTCACTATACATGCGTTCCTAAACGAGGCTCAAGTGTTTTGAAAAAGAACAAGTAATGTGTCGCCGCGTCCTGGAGGCTGCACTCTCGTACTGACCCAAAGTGAGCAGTCTGCTCTCAGGTGCAAAGGAAGAAGGTTGGTGTCTGGTAGGTAAATTTAGCTTTAGTTGTTGTTTCCTGTTATTAAAATATCAGGTAATTATTTTTCTCGCAGTTGTTTGGCAAGGTAGAAAATGTCAATATGTAATGCAGTTTGTGGTTAAAAGGAAAGTTGTAGGGCTAACGCGATTCCAGTTTGCCTCAGAATTTTTGTCTCCGCCTCACACCCCTACCCCCCTTTGAGGCTGTGTTGGGTACAGACTCCACACCTGTGTTCTCTTAGCTTACCTTTCTCCAGCAAAGTGTTGAAGTATTAAGTGTGCTTGTGATTTCCCTCAGGTGGTGCTTGGAGTCTTCTTGACCCGCCGGCGTGCCCTGTGTACAGTAAGGATTACGTATCACCGTTGAGGCAGCCATGGCGACAGACGCCCCGCCGAGTCTTGCTGTACCTGAAGCAGGACGCCCGTCACCCCGCGGCTCACACATTAAGAAAGTCGTGAAGAAGAAGCCCTGTGAGTCTGGAAGGAGTGTACACACCACTGGAGCCGCATCAGTGGTGGAGGTGTTGACGGAGCTGGGCAGTGGCGGGCGATCACAGGCTGAGAGGGAAGCGCGGCTGTGTAACTTTACCGTGGCCAACAGGGCAGACCGCTTACAGGTGAGTCGTGCATTTAACTTAGCAAGTCTAGGCACACTAACTTAAATTCGTGTATATATAAGTATTGATTTCCTACTGTAAACATCTAACTTTGAAGTGTGTGTGCTGGACGACAGAGAAAAATGGTTTGTTAGCACACTTTTCCATTACTCTTTTGAGCTTTTCACTTTATCAGCCTTGGGTACATTAACTTGTTTGTCCAGATGAACTTTGCGGAAGAAAAAAAATCCCTCATTCTCCCCACTAATGATTCGAGTAACCCGATAAATTTATTACTAAAACTTTCCAATGCCTGTGAGTGACGATTCTTGGAGACTGTATTGTGCTGGTGGTCACTTGACGGAAGAACGGAAGTCAGGTTGTATAGGAAAAAAAATACTAGTTACATTTCTTACGTGATTAAAGATGCAGGTGAATTTGTATTGACCAAACCTAGAAAACTCGATACGAAATCCTGTAAAAGGCACTCTAGGTATACTAATACAGCTGACTGGCCTCTTGCAGACTCCTCACGTTTATAGATCAATGGGCAGAGAAAAGGAGTTTTTAGAGGCTATGTAAAGTACACTTCTTTACCGCTCATTCCAATACTATTTTCTTTTGTATATGTTACGTTCATGGTATAACATTTTGTACCTTCACTGTTCATTACACTATTATTTAAAACAACATTCATCATACCACGTCATGTAAACCTTTTAGGCTTATTACACTACATTAATGATAGTTGGATGGCGTCTTTCCTTCCTCCCCTTCACCCACCCTGCTGCGCGTACTGGATGGATGGATGAGCCACACCCATTCTCCCCTCTCGCCCCTTGGTGATGGTGATGGTTTAGCTGAGAATATATTTGACTGGTGGTCGCTGCGTGAAAGGGGGCAGGGCTTATCCGCCAAGTTAATGCGAACAGACTTGATTGTTTTATTTATAGTTTTAGGGAACACATCTAAGCTTCCAGTGGACTAAAAGGGATGGATGATCATCAGTGTTATTCGTGTGTAATTGAAGTTCTACTCTAATAGTTTCCTTAAAGTTATTAATGGGTAGAATCGGACAAGGTTTTGGTTTACGTTAAATTAGTTACCAAGAGTTAGTTTTTCGTTGAGTTCATTTGAGTTACGAAGCGTTTTTATTTGTATATTTCGTAGTTTGACAAGGCTCAGTAGATTTTTTAGTTTTCGTAAAGTAGCCAGAATCAGACATATTTAAAATTTCTGTTAAGTTAGCGGAAGTTAGGGTGTGTTTTAGTTTCTACAAAGTTACCTAGTGATGATAAAAAAAAATTAGTTTCCGAAAAATTAACTTCAGGTGAGGAATGTTTTAGTTTCCATAAAGGTAGTTACAATTACGTAGAATTTTAGTTTCCGCAAAATGAACTAAAATCGAAAATCGTTTTAGTTTCCTTTAAGTCAGCCAAAGTTACAATATTCATTTCCGCAAAAAAAAAAATACTAAAATCAAAAATTATTCGTTTCCGCAAAGTTAGCCCGAGTTGATAATGATTGAGGATCGTATCTGCTTGCACTCTCCCTCACGCCGCAGTCCAGTGATGAGGGTGGAGGGGAGGGGGAGGGAAGGGAGGGATTCATTGCAGTGCCTCGCTAATAATAGACTAATGGTGCTCCGAGGCAGGGCTGGTCGATCACCTACTTACTCCCTTTGCATCTACCGCGCCCTCTCCCACCCCCTGCAATTTCCACGTTAATTTCCCTGCTTCTCTTCCTCCGCCTCCCATTTTCTTCTCCGTTTCTCTCTCTCTCTCTCTCTCTCTCTCTCTCTCTCTCTCTCTCTCTCTCTCTCTCGCTCTCGCTCTCGCTCTCGCTCTCGCTCTCGCTCTCGCTCTCTCTCTCGCTCTCTCTCTCTCTCTCTCTCTCTCTCTCGCTCTCTCTCTCTCTCTCCTCTCTCTCTCTCTCTCTCTCTCTCTCCTCTCTCTCTCTCTCTCTCTCTCTCTCTCTCTCTCTCTCTCTCTCTCTCTCTCTCTCGCTCTCTCTCTCTCTCTCTCTCTCTCTCTCTCTCTCTCTCTCTCTCCTCTCTCTCTCTCTCTCTCTCTCTCTCTCTCTCTCTCTCTCTCTCTCTCTCTCTCTCTCTCTCTCTCTCTCTCTCTCTCTCTCTCTCTCTCTCTCTCTCTCTCTCTCTCTCTCTCTCTCTCTCTCTCTCTCTCTCTCTCTCTCTCTCTCTCTCTCTCTCCTCTCTCTCTCTCTCTCTCTCTCTCTCTCTCTCTCTCTCTCTCTCTCTCCTCTCTCTCTCTCTCTCTCTCTCTCTCTCTCTCTCTCTCTCTCTCTCTCTCTCTCTCTCTCTCTCTCTCTCTCTCTCTCTCTCTCTCTCTCTCTCTCTCTCTCTCTCTCTCTCTCTCTCTCTCTCTCTCTCTCTCTCTCTCTCTCTCTCTCTCTCTCTCTCTCTCTCTCTCCTCTCTCTCTCTCTCTCTCTCTCTCTCTCTCTCCTCTCTCTCTCTCTCTCTCTCTCTCTCTCTCTCTCTCTCTCTCTCTCTCTCTCTCTCTCTCTCTCTCTCTCTCCTCTCTCTCTCTCTCTCTCTCTCTCTCTCTCTCTCTCTCTCTCTCCTCTCTCTCTCTCTCTCTCCTCTCTCTCTCTCTCTCTCTCTCTCTCTCTCTCTCTCTCTCTCTCTCTCTCCTCTCCTCTCTCTCTCTCTCTCTCTCTCTCCCTCTCTCTCTTTTCTCTTTTCGCCAATCTCACTTTTTTTTTCCTTCGTCTTTTTCTTTAGATCATTTATTTTAATCACGTAAATGGAGGCGGATCGAGAGGGAAAAAATGGAGGGAAAAAATGATCGTATATTATATCGTTCCGTAATGAAGGGAATACGAGAAGAAAAAAAGTGTAGGAAAGTAAGACTAGTAAATGTGAAGTGAAATTAAGAAGAATATGACCTCACCGATCGCCCTCAATGTGCAGCAGAACGTAAAAGAAAAATAAATATATGAATAACAAAAAAAGTAAATATAATAAAATAAAAGAATAAAAGTAAAGAAAGGAAAATAATAAAAGGAACGTACGATGTGTGTTCTTATCTATTTTTTTTTTTTTTTTTTTATACAGATTGTGTGAAGCTCGTTGCATCCTGTGTTTTCATTCTTTTTATCATGTTTTTCTTAAGAATTGTGAACGTTTTTGATACACACGACTTCTTTCCGGTGATATATCGCTTTGTCTATAAAGCTGAATTTCCTTTAATCTTTCTTTAATATTTTCTTGTATAATGTCATGCTGCGTCCTTTTGAAGATGACTGTCGAGCTACTATATACCCATTAACGTTAATATTTCCCTTGTTTTCGACACATTTATATAGCATGATCGTGTATATGTGTGTGTGTGTGTCGCTTCACAGCACACACACACACACACACACACACACACACACACACACACACACACACACACACACACCATCACCACGCAAGGTCACATTCTCAATACACACACCACAGTTTATTTATTTTCTTTTTATTTGCATTGTTTAAAAGTGTAGACAATTTCAACTTTTTACTTTAGGACAAAATTTTGATAAATGGAGTCTCGCTAGGTACGTCAGTTGAACCTTAATGGTACAAGATGCAGTAAATTTGTGGTGATGGTATTATTAATCACTTATATAATCTTAGTAATGTATTTTGTAACGGTCATGAGCGGCGTTACTGTTTGAATAATTTACAAACAGTGTAGGGTGGCTGGAGAGAGAATTAGCTGTCTTGGGTTTACGTTAAGTGCCCGGTAGCTCAGTGGTAAAGTTTTCGGATAATAAACAAAATGATAAGTAGCTATTCGAATCCTGCTTGGAAGGAAAACACGTGGCGATGTAATTGTGGTAATGAGAGATGCAAAGACGGTGTGGGTTTGGATACTATGTAAATATTGAATGTGTGGACTTGGAAAGTTATATTTATTTAGTATTTCTTTTTTCAACTGGAGGAAGGTGTCTTGAAACTTCTATTTGTTATATATTTATTGTTTGTATATAGTTTATTTTATTTATATTTTTCTCTTCCATTTCATCATTTACTTATATTTTTTCCACCAGTGAGAGATAGAAAAAAAAATTAGCGATAATATACAAAAATCTGCTTATCATGACTAAGCGACGGTCACGCTTGGAAAGTAATGGTTCATGCAGCAGTTGTCGTAAGTGTCGCTGCAGTCTGCCGAGAGGAAGACAAACTCTCGTAAAACATCACTGCAACATTCCCGGAACATTCGTGTAGTCCATCCATCAGCACACTGCCGCTGCCCCTCGTAATGGCCCGGATCATGGTCGCCCGAGAGAGTCCACTCGACTTAACACGCACCTAGATCTTCACTGTATGACTAGACGCTTCCCTTTCCTTCCTTCCCCTCCCCTTCCCTTTCCTGTCCTTCCATGTTTATCTTTAATCTCCCTTCCACTTATGTTTCCATGTGACCCTTCCTTTCTTTTGTTTCCCCTGTCTGTTTCTTCTTATTTTTAACTTATTAATTTTTTTTCTTCCTTACCTCCACCGTCGTGCTTAAGTTTGACCTTCCTCCTTATTGCCCCACCATGTTGTTTTTCTTTAATATTTTTGTGTCCTCATGTTCCTGATTATATAGTGTTGTAGACGCCTTTTTCTCTCTTACAGATGTTTCACTCTTTTTCCTCCCATTTCCCTGCCCTCCTGTGTCTGTTTTGTAGTTATTTTTGAGCTCCTCCTTCCTCCTCTTCCTCCTCCACCCGGAACAATTTTTAATATCTCTATCGTTCCTGCATTAGCTTTAGTTAATTGCTTCTTTATGAACTTTGCCGCAGGATCTCCCGAGTCAAGAGAAGCAGTGCAGGACAGTGGTGGTGGCTTGATTGTTGTGGTGCCGAGCGTCTTAAAGCTGTGTCTGCCTTACTAACCTATTTACCTTCTATACTTGATTGTAAGGGCAAACAAAAATATTACGGGAGTGAGTCTTGCAATGGAAGCAAAATGATTTACTTAAAAGATAGGTGGGTGGGTAGGAGCCTACGTCTTTACTATCATACGTCTCACTTCAGATTAGATAGTTTAGTTTATCACAAACAGCCTCGTAAGATCTAACAGGTCTGAAGCTCTTTGTTCTTCCTTTGTGTTCCTTAGAGTAGCTTCGTTTCATTATCATAAGCCGATCCTGTTATACTCCGCTGATCGCAACCCTCGCCCGTAGGTTCGGCTGAGTGGTCTTGAGACTGAAGTTGGTCGGCTGCAGCATCGGGGCCGCCAGCTGGACCACCACTTATCCAAGGTCCTGGCGCAAGGCTCGCTGCTCACCTCCACCATTGATGACTTCCACTTGAGGCTCGATGCACTGGCAAGGTCCCACAAGGCGCTGAGTCGTGCCGCGCAGCAGAACCACAAACCTGCTGTGGTTATGGTGTGAAAAGACAGTAGTGGCTTGGACAATGTTTGGTGTTGCCTCTCTGTTCGTTAGTGTTGATGTATTACGTGGTGACAGTAAGGTCAGATGATGTTGTTAGTTTGACATGCAGTTGTTAAAGATGTAAGTGATTGGTTATTGGGAATATTTAGTGTGGTATGTTACTGCAGATTCGTTACTCTTTGTTCGTCGCTCACTCCTTCCATCCTACATGTTACAGTTTGTTGAAATTTTGGATTTAGTTATAATGTTGTCGTTACTGTTTGTTCACACCGCTGGTAATGCGACACCATACATACACCAAGGCCTCTGACATACACTTGACATACACTACCTTGATGCATACAACTCAGTCTTGCATGTGGGCGCGGCATCAGTCTAGGCCACACCATTGTATTGGCAACAGTCTGCATCCATTAGTGATGTGTCGTTCATGAACGAGTCGGCTCTATGAGCTCAGATCAGAGGTCAGGTCAGATAATAATAATGATAATAATAATAATGATAATAATAATAATAATAATAATAATAATAATAATAATAATAATAATAATAATAATAGAAATGATAGTGATAAAAAAAAAAATAATAATAATAATAATAATAATCACATTTGTCACAGTAAAAAATATAAACCAATATTATTATCTTTATCTATTAATTCCTCTATTTCAATGTATATTTCCTTCCCTTCCTTCATTGTTGTAAGAAGTTCCCTCACCACCACCACCACCATCACCATAATGATGAATCAATAATATAATAATAATAATAATGATAATGAATATGAGGTGATGGTAAGGGTAGTAGGGGTAGGTAGTAGACACCTGCCGCCCGGTGGAATATTCCAGGAGAGGTACTTACGGGGATGTTAGCTAAACAAGAACATTAGGGTGGAATTGGTCAAACTTATCGAGAACATGCATGAATATATAATGTTTTGAGACTAAATAAGGTATATATTTCACTATAAAAAAAAAAATAGCCTGGGTCTCTCTCTCTCTCTCTCATTATCGTAATATTTGCTTAACTTACCTTAGGACATACATCACCTGACATATCCAGTTTTTATCCACGTGAAGATCATTTTCCTCCGGCGTTATCAAATAAGGAACAATAATTACTAAACAATGCATATAACGAGTGGTTGAGTGGTTACAGTGAGCCGGCTACGAGGTGAGGAAGCGAGAGAGGGGGTCTAGGGTTGGCAGGCGGGTGGAAGCGCGGTAGGGGAAGGTGGTGGTCACTTACCTGGCAGGTCTAGAGGCAAGACCACCACCGGCTACTAGAGTGCCCCTGTATTCACCAGTTTGTTCCTCCTTTCGCGTGGCACTTCCTGACTTTCTAATCCACGAGGCATTAAAGGTAAGGTCCTATAATGCATATATTATAGTTAATTCATGGGTTTATTCTTTATTTAAATGTACGAGAAGTTTTAGCTATCGTTGTTGGTTATTGTTTGAAGGGACGAGGTCTCCTGACGGTGGATTTTGGTAGAGATGAGGCTGTGTTTACCTCATGACCTTCAGTAAGACGGAGTGTGGTGTTATGAGTGGGTAAAGTATGTTGAGGAATGAGTGGGTTTGAATTGGAGTGGGAATAATGTAACTAATGATTGTTGCGTAGGTATTTATAACTATGCATTGTGTCGTTACGAAATAAATAAACTCACGTTGAAGGTCAGGGTTTCTAAGGCAAGTAGGTAATTATACGGTAAACTATTCTACTTGCATTGGAGGTGAGTAGGTGTGGGGAATTACTGAACGGCGCGACACAATGATTATAACGAGGTAACCATTGTTCAGATTGACAAATTACGAGGCTTTGAGGCGACGGAATTAACAACTTTGCCTCGTTACTACGTATTCCGGAGCTGTAATAGAATACTTAGGTTTAAAATATGACGAGAAACATGCTATCATGCACATTAATTGATATGGTATGTTCAGCTAAGCATAAGGAGAGTCCATGATTCATGCTCCCCCCCCCCACATCTAGTCGCCGATAACTGCTTGTTTGAATCACCTTCAGGTATCCATAGTGCTGCTTCAAATGTGTATTACCTTACTATAATTGTAATTGTAAGGGTCGTCTTCAGGATTCGTTTTAAGATTTTGAGAGTATATTACGATTTATTGAATAAGATTGCATAAAACAAAAGATATAAATATCGTACGTAAAAAAATGGTTTGTATTGTTCGATGGTTTAAATGTAACGAGGTGGTTCGGGCGACTACGTGATCGTTAACAACACTTGCCCCTCATTTCAGAAAGGGGCCGACCCTCGCCTGCAGGTTAATTAATCAGAGATCCACCCCCCCCAATCTATTTATTTTTAGTGGGTATTATTTCTTTGTAGCATGGTGTATAAAAAAAAGTTGGCCCTGCATTGTGTGGTGTTCCATACTTACATACGTGTAGACATTATAATACTATACACCTAGTACTTCTTATCAGTCTGAAAGGTTGTTCTTATGTCCACAGATTGCCTGAGGAAGTGCAGGTGTAGTTCCTCGCCGCTGCACAAACTCACACACACACTTACCTTGACGGCTGTTTCTGCATCCTCAAGTCTTGGTAGGGGACACAGCATTTTGGTTCCACGTAACTGGTATGTTTACTCTAACTTTAAATTGGTTTGCTTATCCTTCTCTTATCCATTGACGAAATTGAGGCAGTTTATGCTCTTACTCAACAAAATATGGATAAGTAATTATTTTTCTTCTCCCCATAAGTCTAGAAGCCGAGTATCATTTTTCGAGACTGCTTTCCTCATACATATCTGCAGTGTATTAGTTCACTTTTTCCTCTTCTTATTTTATTCGCTCTTACCTTACGCTTCCATTGATTATGAATGGTATTAGAATACTTTGCCAAATAAAAATAATTACTCTTTCCACTTAACTTCTTTAAGCTGCAGAGTAAAGTAAAGAATAAGAGTAAATATTGAGATGGAACGACATAAAACTGTGGAATAGTAATAAGAGAGAAGCCCCAGAGTATATAAAATAGTAAAATCCTACTAATTGTTACCTTTCTTCAGAGTTGGTGTACAGTGTATGGACGTGATTGTAAGGAATTACAGATTGTAAGTCCCATACCAAAGAATACTAGATGTGTGACACAGGAAAAGATGAAAAGTGTGATACTGGAACATGAAAAGTATGTACAGGTATAACAGGAGACCATTTCTGCCTGAATCGTGATGCAATATGGATGGTGTTACTGCTGGGACTATGTAGGGAATCCATTGCAAATATGAATGTGGTATGCTAGATGGAGAGGTTAGTTGTGTTCTGCTTTTTATATACTTTATCTTGACAGGAGCTGCCCTTATAAAGGACCTAAAGGAGGAATTATTTAGCCTGTGACACCATGATCCCAACCACATCTCGCACCAAGCTGCCTTGGTTTGTGGCCATGTGCAAACTACAGCATGGTGGAGGCAATAAGTTTTGTAACAAAGTAGTGAAGCATCATGGTGATAGTTGTGCAGAAATTGTTGAAAACTGTAGGGGTAGAAAAGTGCATTATGTTCTTGAAAAGCAAACAAGATAAATTGTTCTATGCACTTACTTACACTATATATATTTTTTCCAGGACTGGGTGAGGAGAGCAGATCCAGCATCCACAAGTTTTCTTTCAAACTGAGCAGTGGGTGGCTCAAAGCAAGTTAGCCCAGCTCCCAACGAACAACACTGACGGGCTCTAGATAGTCTGTGTCCCCTAGATGGGGGACACGATAGACAACCAACCAACCAGTCAAGCTGTCCTCAATTGGAGTATTATATATGTGTGCTGTTATAATATTTTATGGTTATTGGGGAAATAAAAGCAATGGAGGATAAAATTTTTTTATTTGTCTTGTATGCAACCTCGCAAATCCAGTAGCACTCCTTATTAGTTTTCTAAAAAATGTTGAAATACTACTTTCGTCATGTAGACCTGAATGACAGCTACTGCTGCTGTTCTCCATTCAATGGACAGCGAGTTGAAACACACCTATTTTCCAGTACATTCAGTGCCGAGTTGCTGAAGTAGTAGTAGTATATGTATATAGATTTCCAGAAGTTTCGAGAACTTTCTAGAATTTGTAGATCGTTCTGTTTTTAGATATTTTAACTGGGAAAGCAAAGTAAAAACCACAGGTGTTTTTAACATACTGTACAGCATTAACTGTATCAATGGTTGGTTTCCTAACTTACATATACTCGTACAGTTTGTTCTGTTCGTGTCTACATAAACACATTATGTAATAGTAGTTTTATTTTAAGTCGGCCGATATGCACCGTATAGGCTCTGACCCTTTCCACGTGTCCATATATCTGCATGACTATAAAAAAAAATAGTTATACGTTACTGTATTTGATGATATATAAATTCAAATATCTTTTGGCTTGGGAATGTCCAATAACAAAATAATGTAACGCATAACTTTAAATAATCCGAATAATTTCTTAATACTGCAAATGTATGGACACGTTCCATTCGACCAATAGGGTGGAAGGGGTCAGAGCCTATATGGTACATACCGGCTAAATTAAAATAAAATAAAACTACTATATATAATGTGTTCATGTAGACATGAACAGAACAAACTGTACGAGTATATGTAAGTTAGGAAACCAAACGTTGATATACACTAATGCTGTACAGTATGTTAAAACACCTGTGGTTTTACTTTGCTTTCCCAGTTAAAAAATTAAAAAACAGAACGATCTAGAAAGTTCCTGAAATTTCTAGAAATTCATACTTCAGCAACTCAGCGCTGAATCTGTCTGGAATGTACTGGAAAATAGGTCAGTTTCAACTCTGTCAATGTCACAAAAAGCAAAGTTTGAAGAGAAGTTTTGTTAAATTTTCAAAGTGAATCCCAGATATCTACTGAGCCCAAAATCCTGACAAATTCTACGTGATAGTCGTTCGGAGATCTGACTTTAATTAATATAATATACAAGCAGAAGAAAAAGGTTTCAAACTCTGCAAAAATGGCACAAGATAATTCAAATGCAGCAATATATAGTTGAGTGCACACACTTTGCAAGGCTCACCCTGTTGATTAGCTAAATACTGGCAGGATACACAATCCTCCCACATGTATATATTACCACAATGGACTGCATGTGTATCACGGTGTATGACTGTCAAAACATGTGTTCTGCCGCTGTCCCACAGTACACCAGATGAGCCTCACAAACTGTCATGTTAACCATAAGTTGCCACATATAAAGTGTCTCGCCACACGGCAAAATTTGGTGCCCTTTTCTGCCACTAAATAAAAATTTTGACAGGAATTCAACTAAAGTTATTTAGATTCCCAAAATATTAAGGTAATTTACTTTAAAACATCAACATCAACAAATCAGATTAAAATTTAGTTATGATTTCCAACAAAGTGTCAAAAAATTTATAAACTGCAATTTCACTAAGCATAATGAAAGAAAATTCAAATAAATCTGATGTATCATAAAACTTAAAAATTCATTGATTACTAACTTTTTTTAAATGACTTAAATGACACAAAATATATAAAAAAGGCTTTCTGGGCTCAAAATAATCCCATATTAACTACACTACACTATAAATTTGCAACCTGCAGGCCAACCCCTCACCCTTGAGCCAGACACTCGCTGCAAGGGTGTGTCTTGAACATGATCTCAGCTGCCCACCATCCAACAGCTCTGAAAATAAATAAGGATAAACATGCAGAAGTGGTGCTGAAAAAAAAACTTCTCCATTTCCTTAAATAAATACTATATAGAGTCTAAACTAAAATTTTACATAATATTAATAAACTCAATTGCCACATATATCCTCCTGACACTTTTGGGTTAGTAAAACCAATCTTAACCAAGAAAAATTGGGCCCAAGCAAGACACGAAACCAAACCGATCAAAATAGTTTTGGTTATAGTATACAGGATACTTACTGTACTGATCATGTGTAAAGGTTTTAGTAAACTTTCACTTCCTTACTTAACTGTATTGTTTCATTTGTAAGTCCACACACCTGACACAATTAAAGTTAGGTTAGGTTGGGAAGTTCCAGGGAAGCGTAGCCCCCCCCCCATTGCAGGTCAGTTTAGGCTAGGATTGTGTCGCTGAGGGGACTAGGTTAGGTTAAGTTTGGGAAGGGGGGGCGTCCAAAGGGCGTAGTTTAGTTTAGAGGACCCCTCACTAAAACCTTCACAAATGTTCAGTACAGTAAGTATCCTGTGTTCTGCATTTACCTTTTTGTCCTATTTCGCACTTCAACTACGGGGGTTTGTCTGGCTCCCGCCGATAAGAGTGCTAGGCTTACATTTTACCGCAAGTCTCCTGTGACATCAAGACAATCTGGTGAATGGATAAACCTGCTTATGTGGCTAAATTCAATACACCTACTGATACTAACTACCTTGAAAACATTACCACATCTCTATCTTCCTGTCTGTAACTATAACACCTCTTAACACACACAACATACCTGATAAAATAGGTACACGTGTAGCTGCAGTAACCAACCACCCACCTGACAACTGCTTCCACCATTGTGGACTCGCCTCCCCGCCACCCAGGCAACAGCTGACAGGATGGCCAGCACGCGAGCCTACCCGCCAATTTCAACCTCCAAATATTCTCTGAGGCAACTGGTGGTACTGTAAGTCATTTATTTGGACTTACACCACCTTGTAAATACTCAGGTTAATAATTTAGCAATGTTCAAGATGGGAAAGAGAGGAGAGAGGGAAAGTAAGGCAATGTAGCCTGATTTCTTCACTAAAAATTAAGATGAAAGCAATAAAGAAAACCTTGAGCAGCTGTTTGGAACCCTTGATATCACACCCAGATTCCCGCAAGTCACTGCTTACTTGAACTCCCAAGTCCCTCACACTATATGACCTTCCTAAGGTAGTGTCATTTAGTGTGTAGTCTACAGGCCTATTACCTTTACCTACGCTCATAATGCTACACTTGTTAACACACACACACACACACAAACAAACCCCCAACACACACAACTCATAACAGTGCCAGGCTACACGGCAATCTGCAGGACATCAAACTCGGTGCCAGACCAAGTGGCCCTAATGATTCGGGATACCTGGTCTGGAAGCAGCGGTGGACCACCATGACTGTGAGGCACAGACCTCTAAACGATACCAAGTAAACCAAGTAAGTAAGTAACAACACACTCGCCTCACACTTGCCACCTCACGTCCACCATCTTACTCTTCTTCTTCTTCTGTGACCTGTTCTGCTCTGTCACGTCCGCCATCCTACTCTTCTTCTTCTGTGACCTGTTCTGTTATGTTATATCAAGTTATTACGCTTAATAGGCACTGTTTCCTCTATCCTTCCACTATACATGGTGTAGAATAACGCGTTACTGCTCTTCCTTCCCTCAAATAGACTTAGAAAGGAAGGAAAAAGGTGTATATCCCTAGTGCTATATTCAGCCTTTCAGCCCCGTCAGCCCACCAAAACACACTCATAGCACAACACACTCGCCTTCATCTATATCCTTGTAGGTCGTCATGTCTTAACACTTCTTTTAATATACCTAACACACTATAATTAACACTCTTGGATGTAAACTAATAATTACGGTGTTTTTTTCTCATTTTTACATTGTTTTTTCCGTTTCTCTTTTTTCTATGGCTTATTTAGGCTTTACTTTCGGTTTGAATAATTTTTATATATTCTATTCTATGGTTTATATTGGTTTAATTTCATTATTATTGCTTTATTCTATTTATCAACTTTATGATTGACCTTAGAAATAAACATTTTTCATGAAATAAATACGAATCATATATAACAAATGTTTATGTAGGAAACGGTTAGCTGTTTCAGACGATTTTTTGAAGTATATATAATAGCTTTCCTGCGTATAATAAAAATCTCAGTTTTGGTTTTATATATACGTGACACCCCCAGCCAACACACGGCCGCCACCCAGCGGGCCTGTTGAAGCCTGTTCATATTATTTATTAAGGTTATTTACGCTTAATAGGTAATGTTTTCTGTATATCCAACCACTATTAATGGTGAGGAATGATGTGTTACTGCTCCATCCCTCAAAATGACATGTCCCCCATTTCCGCCCACCCCGCCCACTTACCAGTCCAACGCCCCTTTGTTTTGGGGGCTGACAGGGCCTGGCAGGGTCCTGGGTAACACACGCTGCAGGGTGGATGGCAGAGACAGCAGGGGAATGTGTCTAAGTTCACTCTCTTCAATCCGCCTCCTCCTACCGTCGCCATCTTTGTTGACTGTGTTAAACGTCATGTTAGTTTCTGGGGTGACCATCCCATGTAACTTGGTCATTGAAGCCATTATAAGTAAGCAGCTGCCTCAAAATGATCCATAATGAAGAATTGCTGGGAAACAGTTGCGTTCCATCCCAAAGTGACAATTCCCTGGCTTCTAGATGGGACAAGAGTTCATAATTTTTTTTAGTAGTAACCATGCATCTGATTTTGGCTAATGGCTACTAACATGCATCTGACGAATGTAAAAATGTCAATGCTATCTATACCAGGGTTCAAGCTACAATGGAACAGACAAAAAAAGTGAAAGGGGGATGTAATGTAGGCCATGCAAAATTGTCTGGAAACACAGCAGGAAAAGCTCATCCACATCCTGAAGATGCTGACCATATGCATGAGGCAGAAGTGTAGATTCAAGTTTTTCTAACACTTGGGTTCTCTAAACGGACTACCACAACATTACATTCAAGTGATTTTAACCACAAACAAAACTTCCCTCCATTAATACACACACACACACACACAACAAAAATTCACACCCATACCTCACTTTTCCAACCCAAGTGTAGTGATGTCTGATTGAAGTAGTAGTCTAACGTACAACACATGAAAGCCAGCTCACGTTAAACATCCTCCCATACAGGAAAACTTTTAAAACAAGATGATCCAAGTGCATTTTCTTTTTAATAAATCACACAACATGAACCAAGGTTACTTTTAACAACTAATAAATTATGCTGGTCAGGCTCGATCTTTTTTATTTTGGTACAACAGACCACTTTGCAGAATGTCTGTCAACCCTCCTCTGTCTGTCCTTGCCCGTTACAAAACACGATTAAAGGTTAAGCACCCTTACAAAAAGTGCAGGCTATCTAAATCTCACTTCATTGGTGCAAAGGTTATGAAATACCTACCAGAGAGGAGTTATATCATCTGGTGTAATGTAATAACGATGACAAGCTGACATCTGAATATGAAACTAATCCAACTACTCAGCACTGATAATCCTTTGACTCTGTATATGAAACCTATTCAGCATCAATAATCCCTCCTTAGGCTAGGATAGTGTCTTAAATAGTTCCTATAAATTAGTATAACTGTACAAGTCTAAAGCACTAAGCATATATTCCTGTTCCTCACTCTTACTATAGATATATTCTGTACACACATCAACGATCATGGTGCAACAAGCATACAAAAGGTCGCAGTAGTGATGTATTAACATGTTATTTCATAGTATAGATTCCAGTCATCTCGAGAGCTTCATCTAAATGCATAGTTTAAGACGACCACTGTGGCTAATGACTGCCATCAAGTACATTACCTTGCACAGAACAACACATGTATTTATAATATGTATATATATATATATATATATATATATATATATATATATATATATATATATATATATATATATATATTATATATTTATACACATACAGTATATACTTGAAATTTAACTTGAATTAAACACTGGAACATCTCATATATAGAGTTTGAGCCACTGAACAAAATACTTGATTACGTACTTTCAAATGCCTGAGTCTTTTTTACATTAGAATATGTTGTGAGAGCCTTAGTATACATGACATTGATGGGTATTATTTATTAAAACAGGCTTACTTATGCTCACATACACAAGAGGCGATATGGATGACATGTGTAATGTATCAAGGTCTAAAACAAAATTGGTGGCAGACATCTCCCCTTCTCTCTCTCTCTCACACACACACACACACACACACACATACATACACTTGGAATAAATCTGTGATCTCTGAAGACTTATTTTCTGCCCTGTACACCCCTAAAGTCATTTTTGCCCCATGACTGCCACTATACCCTCAGTACATCTCACCAAAAACTGATACACTCGGGAGACGCACACATTATTTCAGTACTTGGTCAGACTAGGTGATAAGGATTCTTTTTGTTAAGTTTCCCAACTGAACACAAGCCTGTTGCTGGTAAGATTAAAATGAGTTATGCAATTGGTTGTCTACAGCAAAACTACTTTCCTTTTCTCTCGATTTATCTCACTCTCAATTCCAGCAGAGGTAATGTCCTTTTAATATAAACTTTTAAGATAACGTATATAGTCCTGCAAGTTAGATTCAGTAACTTTCTTGGGGTCTGGAGGAATGCTAGACAAGACCTCTTTTTCCCACCGTCCTCCTCAGTAACCTCCCTTCCCATGCAAAAAGTGTGATAGATATAAGGTTAAAAGGCAAAGCAGGTCAGTCAGTGAGGTGGGCAACACATCTAGTACTTGCACACCATTCATCCTTACATTCCACACATACTTCTACACTTATGAATTGGAGGCAAATTTTCATGAGCAAAACATGAACCATAAAAAAACTACTTCTCTTTGGATCAAATTTCAATAAATATAGCTATAACTGACTACTTTATGCTGCTCTACTGACAATTCATTCTACTTTCATGAGCCAAGCATTTCCTAAGATGTCTACCAGCAGTCCTCGGTTGATGCATTTCAATGACATTACAGTAATTTCAGGCAAAACATGACTGAATTCCTTTCTCTCCTGGAATAGATCAACTAACATGGGGTCATGACATGTTGCTTGGAGATATCCTTGGTGGATTAGCAACATACTCACATCAATACAGTGTAACAGAGGTCACAATTAGTGTTAAAAGACTACACTTCACTTCACTGAAAATGCTTCCAACAGCGCCAAAAAGTATCCAAACAATAAACAAACGGCTTAATTTTTGAGTGCCAGTCACATCACACAAACATGAATAAACTCACATAGCATTTTGCAGAAAGTGATAAGGATCGAAGGTAGAAGCAGTAGTATTAGAGCTTGGATCCAAGTCCTCACTCGTGTGTTTTTCTCACCAGGGGTAACAGTCTCAAACAATCCTTTGTCTTTAGAGTTTACTGTGAAACATTCATCCATGTACAAGGTTTAGGATTTGATCAATAGAAAAGAGATGGAATGGACATCCTTTTAGCATACAGTCCAGGTAATGTGTACACAGCCCTCATATCACGGCTTCCACACCCTTCCTTCCTTCCCTCCACCTAACACCAAAACATACGCCATTATATAAATCTCAATTTCTGGCAAAGTCTTGCTCCAGCCATCAGGCTGGGTGGTGAGGACAGTATGCACATTAAGAGGACAGGAAAGTGCCAAGAAAACAAGGTAGTTTAGAAAGATATAGTACCACTGTTTTAGAATCAATAGCTATTTTTCTTTTATATAACAAATCAAGTGCTGTGAGTACCCTATCATGCTTGTGGGAAAGGTCTAGCTATAACAAAATAGTAATAGTTTGCTATATATGTATATCCTAAAAAAATGCCAATCACAAACTTTCAATGACTTTATACAGTAGCATGACTAAAAAAGCTTCAATAATTCCGTAGCTTTAACGTTGTTATTTACTTATCGGAATATAATAATAACTGCAATAACTTACAAAAGTTATCAACTCAACCAATATATATATATATATATATATATATCAAATATAATCAAACAAAAATATGAGCACATAGGAAGCTGGTCGTTAGCATTGCACACTTCATCTTCCCTCAACAAAATGTCCCTAATCCCTAAAATAAATACATAAACAAAACAAGAAAAAAATAATTCACAAGTACCAGCTATCCACCTGCTTCCACTGACCAACCATTAGAAACATGTAACTGAGTGTTGGTGTTTGCATCATTGCTACAAATTTATTAACCAATTTATAACATGGAAAGGACGCCCTCAAAAATTTCTGTATCACAAGACATCCACAGTGTCCATCTGAACTGACCTCAAATTGCAAGTCGTCACTATCTAGCATTAATGAAACACAGGAGAGGAAATTTCACAACTGTCACAGAGCCTTTGAAGAGAAACTTACCAAGAAATAATAATTTGCTATCTTACACAGATCAAATAATAAAGTAAATGGTCTCATTTCACCCTCAATCTCACCTCGCCAATGTACGTTTGGAGAGCGGGATGGATTCCTGCCCCTCGGTGTTCAGTACAGTCTGGCGTGACAAATTAACACCACTTGCACCCACTTCCTGGTGCCAAATGGTCACCAGGCAACTGTGATCCAGGAGACCAGAACACAAAGCTGCTGTTGCTGTTGTCTGCTGCCTACTGGGACATCCTGAGGGTAATGTTGGAGTCGTGGTGATGGGAAGGCAGCAGCACGGTGCCCTCGGCTGATGTCCTGGTGTCCTGGATCGACCAAGCTTTGATGTTATCCTGAGGGAACAAAATATATACACATTAATTAGGAAGATAAGTGTTGTATTTTGATTCCACAGACTTGGTGCTTTTCCTCTCACTGACTTAAGGCACCAATTCCTACATAGTTTTTGTGAACCATTATGTATTCTATATACCTCAAGTATTAAGTAATAAAATGGTGGTAGTTACCATGGCAAGTGACAAGAAAACTTAGGTTATGGCTATAAAATGTATCTATCCTAACCTAGCCCATCCCCTCAACAAGGCAGTACTACAATCATCTCAATGCATGGCAATAGCACTCAAGATGCCTCACAGTGGAGCAAAGGGCCTGGCCATGGCTGGGGGAGGGGTTGGGGAGAGGGGGTGGAGGGGGAACTCGTGCCTCACCTAAGTTTGTGTTCAGCAGCACCCTCCACCGGACTGGGTCTCCACAGGGGTAGTGTTATTAATCTTGACACCCTGAGTGGGCCCAGCTCCTGAGGGCGGTCCCATGCGGTTCTTGATCTCGGCAGCCATTGTCATAAAGGCCTGTTCGACATTAGTGGCATTCTTGGCAGAGGTCTCCAGGAAGGGGATACCCAAAGAGTCAGCATACTCCTGTAATGCAAAGTTGTACGGGCTCAGTCATGGTCATGAAAATAAATTCCAATGTTCATACAAGGAGAAAAATATACCCTTAAATCTTTCAATTCTGGTTCTCTCTCTCTCGCTCTTGCTCTCGCTCTCTCTCTCTCTCTCTCTCTCTCTCTCTCTCTCTCCCCATTTCAGCTTGCCTAGATAAGATAGTGCAACCCTCCTTCCCTCTGTTACTGCCACTATGGTTCTATTGTTTGGACACCAACCACATTAGTATCATAGAGATTATGATCAGTTTTGACACTAAAATTATAAAAAATAACCAATACATAGTTTAGGAATAGTTTGTGCAGATAAAAGAACAAGTCTATAAATACTGAAGTTCTCTGCAATAATTGTTTTTTTTAATTAATTTGCTGCAACTAACAACTGGTTTCCTGTTACACTAACCTGCTCTATTGACCTACACTGTCATATACTAAAACCATCCCAACAAAGTACAAGCAAACACCTACATCACCTATACACACCAAAGACTCCCATGACACCTGGGCACTAGAGAGAGGAAGGAAAATTGATATGGTTGAAGGAGAGGAAGGATGCTTATACTTATGCAGTTCAGAATATACATGAATACCGGTGTTTATAATGACAGCAAAAAAGCTGCATTCATTACCAACACTAGTACAACACAACTTCTGCTAGTGTGTGTTCCCCGGGGAGAGAGAGAGCCAGTGTGTGTTAGGTTGTCCCCCCCCCACCCCCTGATGCTCACCTTGGCAGTCTGGTAGTCTACAACTTTCTTGTGGGTGAGGTCACACTTGTTGCCCACCAGGAGTTTATTCACATTCTCGCAGGCATACCTGTCGATCTCCTGCAGCCACTGCTTCACATTGTTGAACGATTCCTGACAACACAAACGCACTGTATGATGGTATGTTACATAATTACATGTTCTATTATATTTCTTTGCACAATATGGATGAAAGATACTGAATATTTGTAAGGAATTTCTTCTGTTCAAAAAGATGAAGGCAAGCTCAACACAGAACCACAATAAAGTTTATAAAGGACTACCTGACACTATGGAAATACACATTAGTTAATAAAATCACAAAATTTGAAATTACAAGTAGTAATTAAGCCACAAGAGAAACTATTTTAATTACTTACTCAAAAAGATGTAGGCAAGCTCATCACATAAACACAACAGAGAGAAGAAGTTGACGAAGGAGATACAGAATACAGTAAAAACAAACAGGAGTAGAGTGAAGGTAGAGGCAGGTAGTGGTGTCAGTACCTGGTCGGTGGTGTCGTATACTACAATAATGCCATGGGCGCCCCGGTAGTAGGAGGAGGTGATAGTACGGAAGCGCTCCTGCCCGGCCGTGTCCCAGATCTGTAGCTTGATTGTCTTACCATCTAATTCAATTGTACGAATTTTCTGCGGGGGAAAAAAACATATAATGTAAGCACTTCACCGGACACATATACACATACTAAGTAAATACACATAAATAAAGAGATGTATACATGTTATAAATCACTATTGGCTCCTATTAAGACTATGAATGGTTAGTTTAATGATAGCTGTGATGAATGAGGGGATGAGGCATTCTATAGGTCTGTCAGGGTAGTTTAATGACACACAGTGGTTATAAGGAGGATGGCACCCGTTATGAGGCGGGGAAAGGGTTAACTAAGAGTGGAGTTACCATATGAAAGTCTGAAGTTGTGGGTTACTTACTTATCTTGGTAATTATTAACCTTTCTTTTAGCAACCTCACATTTTGCTTGTTTTTCAAAGGGTATTCACTCAGATGGGGAATAAAATCTAACCCCTTATTGACAGAGTAGAAAGGAAATGTTATTACTTGAACGCAACCAAATAATATAAAGAGCTTGCATTGGTGTTGGTAAATATTCTTTCATTTATAATTTTATCTTTCATACACATTAATGATTTTTATTTTACATATAGTCCTTTACCAATAATGCAAGGTGGTATCCAAGGAAAAAGCTGAACAAAAGGATTATACATACGAAAATAATATAAAAAAATAAATTATACACACACACACACACACCTTTGGCTCTAGGGTGTGTGTGTGTGTGTGTGTGTGTGTGTGTGTGTGTGTGTGTGTGTGTGTGTGTGTGTGTGTGTGTGTGTGTGTGTGTGTGTGATTGAGATTGACAGGTGAAGGAATCAGATGTACAAAGTGTATAATTATATTTACTACGTTCTTACTTACTGGTTTTATCTTTTTTTTATGGAATTTGAAAAAGGAACGATTGAAAAATATAACAAAAATATGAAACCAGAAAAGAAAAGGGTGAATTATAGATATGAAAAAATAAAATATGTAAAAATGCATTTAAATTATCTATACACCACACAGGAGCTGATGATGACAATGATACAATATACTTACAAAATCAACGCCTATGGTACTGATGTATGATTCTGTATACGTGTCATCCTGTAAAAAAGAGAGGAAAAAAGGAGTTATTATTGTCATGGCAACACTATCATCTCAGTTACTAAGACAAATGATCTGTTAACTGTTCTGCACATATTGGGAACACACGCTATCACTCACTCACTCTCTCTCTCTCTCTCTCTCTCTCTCTCTCTCTCTCTCTCTCTCTCTCTCTCTCTCTCTCATGGCTAAAGGGTCGTGATCTAATTAACAAAGTAGAATAGGAAAATAATAAAGGTTATAATCAACACCAACTTGACCCCAGAGAAGAAAAAACAGACAAGATTATAAGAAAGATCCACAAAGTCATGACAGAAGAGTGTGGATGAAGATACGATTAAAAAAACTGGCAATGATTGAACCCAAATTGAATAGTGTGTTTTCCCCCCAAAATGTAAATATATTAGAAAAGTTGATAGAATATAAAGAACAGTAAAAAAGATGATACCCAGTTTAGGAGACTTGACATATGAAGAAAGATTGAAAAGAATAAGTCTGCAATCCTTAGAGGAAAGAAAGAAGATAAGGAGATCCAATTGCAATGTATAGGATGATGAAGGGAATAAAAACAATTGACAGTGAGTATTATTTGTATAGAACACTGGAGGAACAAAGAGGTTATAGTAAGAAACAAAAGAAAAGATGCCTCAACGATATCAACAAACACACCTTAAACTATAGATGCACTGAAAACTGAAATGACCTTGAGAGAGTATAAGTACAAAGCAATATTCATGAAGTTAAAGACAAACTTGATAATATGAGATAGGAAGACAAGACAGACAGACACACACACACACACAATTATGATACTTACAGCAAATCTTAAGAGCAGACAAGATTTTCCAACACCACTGTCTCCGATAAGCAGGAGTTTGAAAAGGTAGTCACTGAAAATAGGAATAACACATGAGCAGGCTTCCTAAATAAATTAATAAATAAAATAAATATCAAACAATAAATAGCTAAGCCTTTTACTTTTTGTCTCATCATGAAATCGTTGCCAGACAAAGGGAGAGCAGAGCAGCCTACTAATCCGTCTCATTATAACGAACACAAAGGGAATGTTACGCCCAGTCTCATTAAAATACATGTACAAAATAAATAATATAATAAATAAAATACAGTAACATGTGGTTAGGTTTCTTTCTTGGCCATGACATCTCGTTCTACTTAGTTGGCTTCAGATGAAAGATGGTCAGTAGTCTGCTTCCAATTACATATACTATATCTAATTACTCAATATTTCAACCTTATAACAATCTAACTATCCATCCTTGTATTTCAGCTTTTAGTTATATATCTTTTCCCTCACTTCACATGTCATTCCATCTAGTAACATACAAATATACTTCACTATCTACACACCCAAACATGTGGACATTCTTTTTGCCTCTCACCCTAAACACATTCAGTTTGCAATAATAATAATGTTACATCACATTTTTACTATATTATTGGATATCCAGTATAAAACAACACTGACTATCTTTTCTTTTCATGATCATAACATCCACACTGGGATAAAAATAACATTTTGGCTGCAATGTATATACCAAGGTTGGGTTCAAGTACATGTACTTGTACTTAAGTACAGATTTTCATGTACTTGGAGTTTAAAATGTTACTTGCACTTGTATTTAGACCCAAAGTACTTGAAACATACCAAGTACAAATAAGTACATTGTATTTAATCAAAAGTTATATACTGTATATGAATTCTAGTGAATTTTGTGATGATACTATTGAGTAAATACGTACATTGAGTGTTATGATATTGTAGTGTAATATAGGATAAAGGAACATAATCATGTAGTATTTTCACAATTGGTAACATGCTACAGTAGACACTGTCTAGACAGGGCCAGTACACGTTTATTTCCTGTCACGCTCCACTCCTTCACCTTGTACTTGTACTTGGACTTAAGTACATAGCAAAGTGACTGTACTTGTATTTGGAAAATATCCAGGTACTTGGACTTAAGTACAGTCGCCTGTACTTGGACCCAACCCTGGTAATACCCAACACATCTTATACACTTCAGTAGTACCCAGGATACACTTATCTGCATCCCCATCAATCACTGCATCCTATTAGCCTTTTATTTCACTTGCAGCTTTGTATACATCCTTCACTATGTTCTTTTCTACTTGGTGTATATGTATGTATACTCAAAACTAGTCACCTATAGGTACTCTGAAACAAGGGGATTTGTATGGGTAAGTTTTGTTGGGCAGATGCATAATTCACATGCATCTTTAAAGCCTATAAAGCATGTAGATATGAAACAATCTCAATACTACAGAAATAAGATGCAACTTTAAAAACTTGGATTATGTGTATTTAATTAAAGTTTGCCAGACTTTTGCTTAGTTTTGTTTGTTTGTTTGCTACGACTCAAGGAAGATGTTAGTAACTTGGGAGAGGAAATTCATCCCGCTCTTTTCCTTTCAGTGGTTAAATATTTGAATTACTCCTTACACCAACCACTTCAGGAGTGTTAGGTTACCATGAATTGTCTTACATCAGGAAGAAAACCTGAGTGGATGCATTTCAAGTGGATGAAGTGGAGGTTTCTCAACATTGAACTCTTTTCTTTAATTAGTTACCAGGATATTCTATAAGCACACACCTGTAGCAAGTGCAATTCTGTGATGCAAAAGGAAAATGAGTTCCTTCCAGAATATAATCTTCTAATGGATTTATACTCTTTACCCGAGGAAATGGTAAAGATCAGTAACATGAATCAACTTATAAATCGCTGAGAACCACTGTAAACAAAGCAAAACAAGGAGAGTTCACTGACAAAGAACTACATGTTAAATTTCATGGCTAACACTTGCTTATACAATACTAATTTACTACTGTTAGCTGAATTATCCTCCTGTTTGTAGTGTATCTGACATATTGATAACCTTAGCCTCTTTAACCTCACCCAATGATGATGGATTAAGAACACCAATATCAAGGCTAACTATTACTCTACTAAAAGCAATTAATCTACATTTAAAACACCTCAACAAAAAATGAGGGAATATTGCTTTGAAACAGACCTGTATAAATATGAGCACAACTTTCACCCTCATTGCATCAAGTACTTATGCAATATTTCTATCCTTATGCCACTCCCTTGCATCCAGTGTCATCAGGTTAAGAAATCCAAACTAACACGTACCACAAAATAATAGGAAATCATTTATTTTTTTTATCTATACATTTTTTATAATTAACTACCAATTAGCAGCTTCTCTATTAAATTATAATGGCTATTAAATGAGCCTCCATAGCATCCTTGGTTATCTATACCGGATTCCTTTCTTTAATACACAAACATTCTACTTTCATTTCCTGCTTGAGATAAAAACTTTCCATTCCATACACTTTCCAATATGAGATGTGTTTTTACCATGACTAACACATCTTCTGGTCTGGTCTTGCTGTTCCTTAACTAGCTGTTGCACACAATGTCTTTCCTCATGCAACGTTGACAAGCCATCTAGTTGAGGCACCTAAACATCTGGCTACAATGGCTAATAGAACAGTAAACAGTAATTAAGTACATTATTTCATCCCTACACTATTAGATCCCCAATAATAATGAATCGCATGTTCAACAAAAGCAACTAACTCACAAACTTAAAGTATTCTAACCTTACTATAACCATATCTTATTCTGACTAAGCTATTTTTTACTTCATCTACATACCATAACCTATTGTATTAGTGTGTTCAGATTCACCTATTTCATGCCTACAGCTGGTTAAAATGAAATGTAAATCAATCTAGATAATACAGTGTGGCCCATTATACAACCCTACAATATGGTGGACAGGACAGGGGTGTACTTGTGTTACCTACGATTGTTATCTTTGCACCACATCTGTTGCACGTCTAACACAACATAAGGGTGTGGCTTTCTAACACTAACTCAACACCATTATCTCAAGAGTGCCCTTACAATGCCTAACAGCTGCTATAACTACCACCACCAGTTAACTAAATGAACATAGTCAACTTAAAGGTAGTATTTCCCTAATGATAACAAAATAATGACCAAACTTACTTTTCCTTACATCACTCTAATGAATAATCCTAAGTAATACCTAACCAGCATGTAGTATACACATACCAGCCTCACGTTTTAGCCTGAATACCACGACTACTTAGACCTGTTCAGCAAGGGTCGTAGAGTCATGCTGTCAGCCCACGTTAATGCTGACACAGCCTGCTGATCACCACCCTTATATGAAACAACACTAGGAGAGCTGTATCACTTTACCTTATACATATGAGATTCTACACCCTATAAGTGAAGGGAGATAGTGACTAAAACAGTAAGGTTAAGGATGAAAATGTGTTGGTTAGGCTTGAGCGCTGCGTAGCTGACACACTCAGCTGACAGTGACACTAACTTATTAAATCTCACTTTTTTTCTCGCATCCACCCCGTCTATAACACCCATACACACCTCACATACACATACCATACACAACTTTCATTCCCTACGATGTATAGTGAAATAGTACGCTAGGGAAGGCGGAAAAAAGTGATATATGATATTTTCCTTCCTTGTGAAACGTCAGATCACCTGATTGGGACAGAATCAGAATCGACCTTGTAGACAGAACCACCTCCTCTTCCCCTTCCTTTCCTTCCCTCCTCCTCCTTATACTCACTACTCGGGATTCATCGTGGACATGTTCTGTGTGTGAGCTTTCTACAGGACAAAAGTGGCACGTATTGGGGTCCTGCAGCGACACACAAAGCCAAGTAAGACAGACGGACCCTCCCCTCGCGTCACAAGATGGCCGACTGTGGCGATTGGTAGGTTGTGACGTCATGCCACATAGACACAGTATGAAAAGCTACGATAGTCAAATGTTCTACAAGGAAATTATAGGTATATTACGCATTGTTATTTATGATTTATACACTAGTTATTTTTCTTGGTATATGGTTAATAGTTATGTGTAGTTAAAGTTTTAAATTAATGCATAGTTAATGAAACTCTGAAAACATATTGATGACATTTTCCTGTAATATTTTTTATGCACATAAATGATACGGTTTAGTTATTAATAAACATGATTTGGAATATTCATATTATTCATACATATCTTACACACAAGAAACCATACCAAACAAGTGCAGTAGTATGAAAACAACCGACATTTCTTTGTAAAACTGCATGACTGTGTGTGGTTGGTTGGCTTCTATGAATCATTGTCTTGGGAATAATTACGTCACATTAACCTTCCTTACACCACACTGCTAGAAAAGAAAGTATACACACGACAAAGGAATGATCAATAACCTGAGGGAATATGAAATGATTACGCAACAATGACGTATAACTTGCCTTGTATCATGATAAATGGCTGGTGGGGTGCCAACATACATCTCTCTGCACGGTAAATTAATACAAATACCTAACTTAATAAAAATTCTATCTTACCTTTCATTTTTACACGCTCATAACATAGGTTAATGCATGTTGAAAGTATGGAAATGAATAATAGTTTTGAGAGCGTGTATGTATGTATGTATGTATGGATTTAAAGAGAACGAAATAAAATAATGGATAAAATGAGTGAATTTACGTCATTTTTTCTTCATTATTATTTTTTTATCCTTCCTGGAAAGAGAGAGAGAGAGAGAGAGAGAGAGAGAGAGAGAGAGAGAGAGAGAGAGAGAGAGAGAGAGAGAGAGAGAGAGAGAGAGAGAGAGAGAGAGAGAGAGAGAGAGAGAGAGAGAGAGAGAGAGTGTTAGAGTTAGAGAGAGAGAGAGAGAGAGAGAGAGAGAGAGAGAGAGAGAGAGAGAGAGAGAGAGAGAGAGAGAGAGAGAGAGCCTACCTAAAGCGAGGAAAAAAAAGTTAGTTACCTTGGCCTTGAAAGATACAGAAAGAGAGAGAGAGAGAGAGCACGGAAACTTGTTAGGACACACAATGCTACCTTGTTACTGCCATTCATTGCAGTGTAGTTACCCCGAGGACACGAATTTGGATTTCTCACGGTCACCACCACCACCACCACCACCACTACCACTATCATCATCATCATCAGTATCAACAGCAACAACAACAACAACACCTACTACTACTACTACAATAATAATAATAATAATAATAATAATAATAATAATGATAACAGCTTATTGAAAATTAAGTGCAACAAGTAAAAAAGGAAACAGAAAGAGAGAGAGAGAGAGAGAGAGAGAGAGAGAGAGAGAGAGAGAGAGAGAGAGAGAGAGAGAGAGAGAGAGAGAGAGAGAGAGAGAGAGAGAGAGAGAGAGAGATAAGGAGTGTATGCAGATAGTGGAAGGACCTTTGTTGCTTGTCCAAGGTGCTGTGTGTGTGTGTGTGTGTGTGTGTGTGTTCTCGAACGCTCTTCTTGCAACTTAACAATGAAACCTGAACTGTGATGAAGGAGGTATAGGTTCTCTCTCTCTCTCTCTCTCTCTCTCTCTCTCTCTCTCTCTCTCTCCTCTCTCTCTCTCTCTCATATATGCAAATTATCACGATTAACAACAACAACAACAATAACAACTACTACTATTACTACCATCGTTTAAGTAACACATCTAATCATATCTATTTTTTACTTCAAGTGGCTGATTACAAAGAAAAAAACTACTTACATGTTAACTCTAAATTATTCATATTAATTGGTATGGATGGGCGGAGCTTCAGTCTATTAATTAATATTTCAGTGTAGTTGAAACTCTTAATTAATAACTGCTTTGGACAACGCCCTAATCCCTTTATCATATATTAATCTAACAATATTGTAAGATAGTTTCCATTTCAATAATCCAGAAAGGACGCATTCAAACATATAATTATTCATTTACTAATATTCATTCTCATTAATTTATGTGTTTAATTATTTGTTTATTTTACCTATTCATCTTTTTATGTAAGCTTTGCCATTGAAAAACTAACCGCCCACTTCACTATCCTATATTATATCATTAGTCAGTGGCCTTCGCACGATCGCTCCCTCAAGGCCAAAGTAGTAGCAGGGATGGCCTCGATTTTCCATCCATCCATCCACTCAATTACGTCTCACAGTACACCGGGGACTATTAACCTATGAATACTTCTCTTTAGGATTGATAGCAACGTGGTGGTGGATGCTGGTTGAAAGGTTACATATCCAGTGTTACGTTTATCATCTTAAAACTGTATCTCTCGGCCTTGTGTTGAATATTATGATTGCGTAGTAGGTGTGTGTGTGTGTGTGTGTGAGGAGGGGAGAACGGTGGCTGCATGATAGTATATAAAACAAAGCATAGTTCTTCTGTGTTGTGCGTAGGTAGGTACGGTACATACATACACTACTATATTTAGCTATGAACAAAGGCTGCTTTATCTCCATTGTGTGTAAGAAGGAGTTTTAGAGAAAGGAAGATATAATTGAATAGGTCGAGAATAAAAAATCACTAATGTATCAAAAAAAATTCTTAACACACGCAGTAGTTTAATGATGAGTATATAAAACAGAGAAGTTATTTATGAGTGGTATACAAAAATAAAAACGCATCGTTGTATCATATTTATTGTATCCTTGAATAGCAGTAATAAGTTTCAAAGGTGCGCACTAGCATACTATTTATAAACATTATCAAAGCATACAATACGTCAGCCGGTTCTAGTACATACGTAGTAATAGACAACTCGACACATACTCATTATTAAGTGTTAATTGCCAAGGCTCAGATATAGGTTAACAGGGTGGGTAAAATAGATAAATAACACGCTAGATATAGTGTTTTCGTTGCCAGCAGAATTCCAAGGTCATACGGTGTGGCACAGATAGAGGCTAAGCGCGTGAGACAAGAGAGAGGATGATTGTAGGTACTGTACAATCGTCTTAACTCTACGTCTACTGACAAACTGGGGTCAGGGAGTGCATATTAAAAGTCTTAGATGCATTATTTTTCTTTTCTTATTGTTTTACTTTTTCATTTCTTTCTTTATTTAGCTTACAGATGTATTACTTTTCTTACTGAATTAGCCTACTTTTTAATATCTTCCTGCATTACTATTTCTTTTCTTTTTGTATTTATCTCACTAATCAATTCTTCTGTATCCCCGTTAAAAGAAAATAGAAAGAGGTGATTCTGCTATAGAAAACGAAACAAAGGATTAGATTTTCTTCTATCACACGTCTACTACATATTAACAGTCTTCCTCGTGCATACTAACTCATCTTATGTAAATACTGAAGTCCTTTTCTCATACTGGACTTGGTGTGATTATATATGTCTGTCATCCTGCCTTCGTCTGCGTCATCAGGATAACTATTATAACTCAGGGTAACTTCACATATCAGCGTGTGTAAGTTACAGTGATGAACGCATTCTTTGTTGAGAGAAGTGACTCACACCTCAAGACTCCGGAGATGGCCGTACATACAGCGTCACCTCACAAAGCGTGCCGCAGCGGGAGTGCGGGAGTCACGGGGAGTGCGGTCAACCCTCCCACCTGCCTTCCTCTCGCTCACGGTTTAAAGGAAGGGAGGAATTTACACTAGATTCCGTCTGTAGTTCTAGTGGGGAGTTTTCAAAGCATTTTCTTAACTCAGGTTTGTAGAAAGAGGTAATAATTATGGGGATGGAATAACTTCTTAACCTAACCTATCCTAACTCCATCTTCACTTTGACATACGAACACATTTTGTTTTATACCACTCCACTACAGCATCGCGTACACTCCCCTTCCCCCATTCACACTCCTCAATGCATGCTAAGTGAGTGTATGTGGGTTAGGACTCCCTACTCTCTCTCCTCTATGTAGTGTTCAGACCCAGCCCGCAGTGTCTAGAAATTACCGTAGATTATCCTTTTCTTTATTAGGGTTATCGTGCGACAGGATTTTCCCATGTCCGCTCTTTCCCTACGATAACGTAATGTCAGAGTGGAATTTTTTAAATGATAATTATAAGGTGTTTTTACTGTATCAATGTTCCAGATAAAACGTTTCCCTTCGTAAGAAATACAATTATAAAAAAATTACCAGTCTTTTTTTTAGGTTTTTCATGAATGCCATAAAACCAGTGTATATATATATATATTCTTATAATTACTTCATGTACTATCATTAAAAACAATAATAATCCAACTACATGATGAGTTTGTAATCGACTGTGAGTGATATAGACATTATATTATTCCTGCGGCAGTGATGGTGGTGGTAGTCTCCCATAAACTATGACCAACCAGACAGCGAGGCACTGGGCTAACGTGGACGGACAAGGGATGCTGGTGCGGGACTGTGGTATGGGGAGGGTGTACGCCTGTATGGTGCCATGGTGGGGGGGTACAGTGCCACGGTGTGTGGGGGGAAGGGGGTGTACGGTGCTATGGTGGGGGGAGGGGAAGGGTGTAGCAGTCCCTCGTGACACAGGATCTGGATGTCACCACCACCCATCACGTGACGCAGGATTGGTGTGTGTGTGTGTGTGTGTGTTTGATGCTGAACGGTGCTCTAAATTATATTGTGGTGGTCAATGATTTGGTGCGTAGATTTTTAGGAAACATGAAGATTGTCTTTTCTAATTTATTATTATTATCATTATCATTATCAGTATTATTATTATTATTATTACTATGTTTATTGTTATTGTTGTTGTCTCCTAACTCCGTAACTTGGATGGTGTCCACTGCATTATTCTTCGCGAGGGATGACTCATATAATTATCTTTCTTCCCTATATAGGTTAATGCACCTTCTGTCATTAAGCTACGTAATAAAAAACATATTTAAACCGTCCACCTCTTCCCCTTTGACCGTGTGTGATGGGTTGAAGTTAACTAGCTCAGGTCACTCAAGTTCATACACCCAGGTTCAGCTTTCCACCTGTTCCCTTGTTCTGGCGTGGCGGCCGGCGGCGGGGCGGTGATGTGGAACTGGTAAGAAGCAGTTATTTGCAAGGGAGGCGGGTTTAAGGCTAGGGCCGGATTAACCTATACGTCAAGTACGCCATGGCGTAGGGCCCCAAGCACTGAGGGGCCCCCACCCCCCACCCCCGCCCCCCCAATAAAAAAAACATTGTCTACCCTATGCGGTATTTTCCTTTCTGGGCTTAATTTTGCCTTCCCATCGCGGGGCTCGAAATGATTACGTAGCGTCAATTCAGAATATTAGTGGTGTTACGTTTACCGCCGCCGCCAACAACGCGGACACTCGCAGCAGTGCGGGTTCTGGTACTGAGCTGGATCCACAGGCCTAGTTTGCCTTTTTTTCCAGAGGATCTACTGTAAGAAACTGTAAGAAAACCTGATTGACCCGACACATGTTTCTGTGACGGAGGCTCACAGTCTACACAGGACGGGGGTCGGGGTGAGTCTGGGAGGTAAACAAAGTCGAGGCGGCGGTCATGAGGTATATACACGCAAGCCTTTCTCTCTCTCTCTCTCTGGTCATCACAAGTGTTCGGGAAGCGGGGAAGTTGGGAGCATGGTAGCGTAACCAATTAAATAGCAGCAGCGTCACACCCAGTCTGTTGAGTTTGACAGGAAAGGGAATCACGCCGCTGAAGTCACAATCAAGAGGAGGAAGGGATGAGGCTGGCTGGCTGGATGGCTAGATGGGAAGGGAAGGGAGGGAAGGGTTTTCATAGTTGTGACTGTGAGATCCCCAGCGCGTCGGAGTAAAGATTGGAAAGATTTTTGGAAAGTATTTACAAGGGATGAGAAAGAAAGAAAGAAAGAAAAAAAGAAAGAAAGAAAGAAAGAAAGAAAGAAAGAAAAGAAAGAAAAAAAAAAAAAATGTAAAAGGGAATATTTGTTTATAGTTACGTGAAAAAGTTGATGGCTGACCTTACTATCTTTAAAACGCCTGTGTGTGTGTGTGTGTGTGTGTGTGTGTGTGTGTGTGTGTGCGTGCGTGCGTGCGTGCGTGTGTGACTGCATGCTTATCAGTTAGTCTCGATAGCACCGCCACCCCCTCCTGTGTTATGCTCACAAGGCACTTCAACCACCATCCTCGCATCACACACACCATCAAGGCTACACACACACACACACGCATACACACCCACACCCACACCCACACACAAGCACAACCTTCGGATAAGACCAACGTAACCCACTTCAGACGATAAAACCGAAAACCTAGACTTGTGCTGCTGATAAAACTTCTCCGTCACGATTAAAAATATTACTTTATCAGCCGGAACTCAGTCAATTTTATCACTCGTTGAAGAATTGATTGAGCTAGCGACCATATTACTATTTATCATAATCTAACTCTATCTATTTGAAGGCTTCCCTGCATCGATTCCCCACAGAGTTCAATGACCATTTAAAACACAGATGTTACGCGATTATTACAACGCTGGAAACTCTCTACCTAACTAAATAAACATCAATATCAATCTCTCTCTCTCTCTCTCTCTCTCTCTCATACTACAAATACAATCTAAACACTATATAAATTTTTCTGTTTTCATATAACACAATTTTTTTTTATTGGGTGCGGACTATAGGACACAAAATTAATGTCACGTAAAGTTGCCATTTGCCATCCAGAGAAGTTCAACACGTGCCTTCGATAATATCCTGGTGAAGGGTGTTTAATTATTATCATTATTATTATTGTTATTATTATCAAACTCAAGAGTGCGTTAACGAGTGCATCTAAATCACACTATAATAATGTGCTGTGAGACTTTCGCTTTCTCTCTTACCAAACTTTATCAAAAATCTATCAGCATTGCACCTCCGTCCACTTTCTCCCTCATCACACCTCACTACACTCTTAATATTGCTCCATCACTGTAGATTCTATTGCAATTATAAGGTTGTTACTCTTCTTACACCGATATCAATGTAAACTTTTAGCATCAAAGAGGCACTACTTAGCAGGAACATTACCAGTCTTCCTTTCACGCATCCCTTCCTGCATAAGACAGATGGACAACGTTAAGGGTATCAAGGCTCCACCATACTGATAGGGAGTAGGAATTCAACCCTTTTCCCATACTTTTCATAGCCCGTGGTCAACTTCCCTTTCATGAATAATACAACCTAATGTGTGGTCCTGTCGCAATCCACATCATCATTATTATTTAGTAATTGACTCTAATACAGCCTCAAGGTATACTCGTACTTATCATTCAAGCCATGGTCACTTTCTATCTAGAGTTCCTCATGTTATGTTCACCCACGAGTATGTGTTCCTGTTGCTATTTACTACTTGATGTCTTACATGTCTTACTAGCTTGAAAAGGAAGATCAACGCGGTGGGAGGAGAGGGAAGAAAAAAGATAAAAGATAAAAGAAAAAAGAAAAAAGAAAAAAGAAAAAAGAAAAAAGAAGAAAAGAATTACCTGTACCCAATACAGTTTATTTACCAATCACTTTCTGGCTATACAGTTTCATTATTACACAAATTCTTTACATTCAACAAATGCTTTCAAATAGTTATCTGAGGCTAGCCACTAGGCGGTGGTCTAGTGGCTAGCGGTCGGGCATACCAGCTCAGGGTACTGCGTTCAAGCCTCGGCATGTGCTGGCCACTTTGCTTTGGTAATACCGCCGAGTGGCCTAAGATTACCCACATGCTGCCATAACACTATCCTCAACGGGACTGCAAAGCTATATGCGCGAGGAGCTTCAGCTGGCAGCATAAGCCTCTCTATATGAAACAAGGCGTCACTTAAAAAATCTAACCCACGCTACTAACGGGCGGAGGCCGACCATCTAAGGCCTCCATTGAGCCTACCGGCGCCATGGGTAGGGGATACCAAAAAAAAACCACACACCCTTTGCAATGAACACTTACCCTTGAGGTGGTATTTCAGAAAAGTTATTCTTAGATGGTAAAACAGATTTATAATTCTATATCTTTTAGACTCATTCCCATACGATTGGTAATATCACATAATAGGGAATACAACCACTAGTTAACTGGCCATTCTAGGAACAATTAAACCATTATTATATAAAAAATGAGTAAGTCTTTCTCTTGTACAGCCATTCCAGTTTATTTTTTCAACGCTATCTGATTAGCTACTCTTTTTTCTTTAGGGAACTGGCAATACAAGTGAGCCTTTTTTAATTTCATTTTTCATTCTTTTTTAAATTACTTTTTTTATTGTCCTTGGCTGGTTTTCCAATAGCATATAAAAAAAAAGTTGTACTTCATCCCGGTACTACATACTTCTACCTTCCAACTCCCATAACTATGATGAGAAACTGCCATCCACGTGTCATCCTTTGTAAGTATAATAGTACCTCTCTACTACTATTAACTACCCCTTTCATGCATCTAAATAAGGACTCTTTACTATGGATAACTGAGCCCATCGGTATTGCAGCGTGGATGGGTTCCTCACCAACACTGGAAGACTACTGCTGCACTTCCCCTTCCACAGTGCATCTAACAAACTACTCTGCTGACCTCGACCTTCCCTGCACTGATCAAGAAGGCGAAGGAGTGGCTTCAGTCCCACCCATCCGATGCCCGCCGCCTTGCCGTGGGTGTAGCTGAAGGTGGCGTGGGTGGTGTAGCCCATGATGGGGCGGGCACAGCACTGCAGGGGCTCACTGGCACTCATCAGCCACGCACACTCCATCTCCTCCTTGTACGATGACTGCTTCTTGAGGATCACCTGTGTGGAGTGTTAGGGTGTTACTATTGATTGCTTCATGGTTTAATATAAGAGTAAGTGGGAGTTACTAGCGATATCTTTACTTAACTAAACACATATTGGAAGGACCTGATATATGGTGTTAAGAGAGCACTGGATTGTAGAAAACTAAGCATCTATGAGTGCAAAGGATAAGGTAATGATTATTTGTATGTATTTTGATGCATTTTTACTGAATTAGTCTTTTGTTACATTCGGCATGACTTAAATAAGGTAATGTTCTGCTGGCAGCTGGAATCTTAAATCTTATGACATAGTTAGTGTAAGGGACGAGAGGTTTTATAGGACCTGACATTGATAGCACAGACAACAAACATTGGGGAAAAACAATGATATGTGCAAACGTGAATGGCATAGTGATTTGAATACATTTCTTTAGTTTTGCTTATTAAAAATCCTTAGAAATATAAGTTTAATTCCTAAATGTTATGTGAATAGCTTCATTAATAGGAACTGGTGACAAAACTCTTCTGATATTTTCTAGATAAGATAAAACAGCATAAAAGTGACTCACAAACTACCATAAAAACATTAAAATTCCACCTCACCTCATTCTCCTTCTCCACTTTCTTGAGTGCCTCCGTGGTGGCCGCCTTCACACTCTTGCGACTCTGGGCCACTGACACAAAGTCCATCTCCTTGGCCACCTTCTTCCTGGCCTTGCACCGCATACGCTTAATCTTGGCCTGGGAGGGTGTGGTGATGTGGGATGTAAGGTTAAAGGTGTATTCAATGGTAAGTCAGTCACATCCTTAAGTAAAAATAATAATCTAATGGGAGGCATCTACAGGTAACTAATGGTAGGAAAGTCAGGAAAAATAGTAGGATGACAGTGACCTCGTTAAGTTAAATTATCAACATATATTAACATCACAGCCGTTCAACAACAGTAAGTTATAGTTACATTACCATGATCTTTGTGCGTTCCTCTTTCATCTTCACTCTCCGGTCATGGTTGTGGTCTTCATGCAGGGGTTCTTCTAGGGCATCTCCTTGCTCCTTGACCTTCAACACATCAGTTTGAGGGAATAGGTCTTCGTCCCTAGGTAGGCAGACCATGGCACACGGCTCCAGGGTGCCCTTATGAGCCAACACCAACTGCACCATCACTAGACACGCTGGGCTCACCAACGCAAGCTCCTGTGCACCATCGCCTTCCTCACTCACATTCCTCTTCAAATTATCTATATCAATTGTTTCTTTGGAGTGTTGATGTTTTGTTTTTTTGGTTTCAGTGCTGGTCGTGTCATGGTCTGCTTTCCTTTTCCCGGTTGAATTGGTGTCGTTGGTTGTGGCGACATTGCCGTTACTGTTCAAGTGATCGGTCGGTATTCTTTTCTGCACTGGTTTGGTATCAGTGCTTTTAATACTTGAGTCATCAGTTACTTTATCTAACTCATCCACCTTGTCACTAATCATTTTTACATCTTTAATTAGGTTAGACAAACATTTGATGAGTCTTGAGTTTCTGAGCATAAAGCAATCTGATATTCCCGGCTGCCACTCCTGCACCAGCTTCCGCCACGGCTGTGTGAAGGGAAACTGAACCCCAAGCTTGATGTAGTTGTGTCTGCAGGCAGGTGGGCGCTTGAAAAATTCTTTGTGCCTCTCAGCAGCAAGGAAGGTGGAGTAGAGGTCCCCGGCAGGTGTGTCAGGCATCAGGTGTGGAGGGAGGGATGTCAGGGCCTCTAGGTGAAGGTTCTCTGCCTCGTGCTGTCCGTTCACCACTCCTCCATTGAATACCAGCGGCAGGAACACACTCATCCCCCACCCAGATGGAATCACAACCTCCCACCCACTCCCTGTAGATTAGATTTTGGATTAAAGCAAACAATTATAAACAAAAATCAAAACTTGTTTGCTTAATAGTTTCAGGGTTCATTGTAATCCTGCAGCATCTACAAGACTGGTAATGACCATTAAACAAACACAAAGATCTTTCATGGTAGTTATGTTGATATTAATGAATGTTTAATCATGGGGATGGCTAATGAACAAGTAAATTTTTATATACACATACAATTGGCACTTCCTTAAACATTTCAAGAGGCACATGAGGAAAAAAATAATGAGAAAAAAAAAATTGTTGCAGGAATGTAGTTCAATATAAAAGGAATTACATACATAAACAACACCACTTCAAAAAATACTTGAGGTAATTATGATAAAAGTGAATGTGAGGTTACAATGCAGTGCCTCACCAAGGGCAGCAGATCTTGGAGGTTGTGAGAGCAGCAGGAGGGGCAGACGTGACTCTTGTGGCGTCTCAGGCAGGTGTGACCCCGGCACTAAGAACTGTGACCTGCGCTGGTTGAGGACGGCATCAGGCTCCTTGGTGAAAGTGACCTGGTCCCTGAGGTCACTGCAGTAAATGGCACTTTCTACTGGCCACTCCGGGAGGTCAGCTCGCCTAAGATTATCTGAAATACATCACATATCAATCAGTGGAATAATCAAATACCTGTTTAGTCCTATAGATAAATAGACTAATAGACAGATAAATGGATAGATGATATGATAGATAGCCATTACCTGCATCTTCATCCTCCATTGGGACCTTCTTGGTGGGTAGTGTGACTCTTGGGTCTCGTACTGTTAATGGGAGTACAACCTTGTCTGGCGGGTGAGGGCAGAGGGCCAGCTGCTTCCATGAGGCTACCTGACGCTGGTGACTCTGTAGCCTTCCTTCCTCACTAAAGTAATCCTTCCACCACGGCCTCTTTGGCTCATCACACTCCTTCACTCCTTCCTCCTCCTTCAGTATGACATTAGCAGGATGGATAGCAGATGATAACACACTGTAGGATCTGGGCCCAATGAGTCTGAATCTGTTGAGTGTATCCTTAAGGAGTGTCATACTTGTGTTGCCATCACTAGATACATACTTTGGAGTCCTCTCAAAGGGAACATTACGAGTCTGAAGCTTCTCTGCATTGATGTCCTTGGCTTTCTTATGATTTTTTTTCTTGTTTGGAGTAATTTGACTTTCCTTTCCTGGTACAGCCTCACTTTCCTTCTTACACGCGTCATCCAAGGGTGTTTCTTTCTTACATTCCTCGACTTCTATATCACCTTCTTTGTCTTCTAATTCCTTCTGATCACCACCAGCTTTCTCAGACAACTCAGGGATGCAATCGTTACTGCTGGAGGGAACTTTGTCTAGGTGGAAAATTTCTGCTAAGGTTTCTACAATGGTGGTGTGAGCAGAAGGGTGAGTCCATAGCCACAGCTTCACCCTGTCCTCTTCACCCTCTGTGTTGCGCTGTGAAGGGTGAAACAGGACGTCCACTTCTCCGAGCGCACCATACGGCTCCCTGCGGAAAATAGAATAAAAAGTTAAAATTAATAGAAAACTAGTATTATAAGAATGACAGTTTAATTGGACATGCCTGAACTTCTTGTATGATAAAAATACAAGTTAGCTAAGCAAAGAAAACTGCAAAAGGATAAAAGTGCTGAATGTGAGTCTGAGAAGCACTAAGGACTTAAGAGAAAGGGAAACACAGTCTGCTTGTGACATATTCTCCTTAATTAATCTAACTAATGATTTGTTACCTACACTTTCACCACAATTCTATCCTAGTAACACCTCCAGCATGTTTTCAATCTCATAAATATTGTCTCTACATGTTTGTTTCAGATCCATGACTTAATCCTGACAATTAAACTTACACTCCTCTCTACAACTTCTGTTCTTCTTTTTACATTGAAAGTTTAGAGATGTCATGCCCAACGCTAAGGAAAAATAAGATGTTTTCCTTTTATAACATAGACTTCCCACACAATCTATGCATTAGTAACATATTATAAGTGCTTTGAAACTATGGCAGATACTGGATACTTTACAAATGTACGTAGAAGTATGCTCATGTTAATTCTAATATGTGAGGAATCAATGTAAATGGCTGTACCTTGACCTAACCATAAGAAAGATAAGAAATTACTTCAAAACTTTACTACTGTACGATCAACATCCATTCTTAAGACACCACCACCTACCATACAATATGAATCAATTGTATGCCATTCTAAGTCTTCAGATCCTTAAATAAAATGTAAGTACTGCCTCTCCTGATGTACACACAGGCAGACACTCACCTCCCTGCCTTGAAGAACACAGAGGACATCCACTGCCTCCCTGTAGCCACCTGAGGACTTGTTAATATGGCAACACTCTCCGGCTGCATGGCTCTTGACAGGCCTTGCAGGATGGTACTCTTCACCCCATCCAACTCTATGCAGCATAAGTAAGACACATCCTGGAAACAGATATACAGTAACAAAACATACACTAAAATAAATAAAACTGAGAATATCAATACCTTCCTCTTTTTTTTCTTCTTTACGGAACCGGTAATACAAGTGAGCCTTTTTTTTTTTACATGTTTTATTACCATTGGCCGGTTTTCCATTTACATAAAAAAAACACATAATAAAACACAAATAAAAACGGATAACTACACGAACAGATCATAAGCACGACACATACACACAAACACGACTCCATAGAATCACAAAATACCTGCAAAAAGCATCCTGTGGTGACCGCCCTAAGGCTAGCTCGGTGTCCTCTGCAGGTAGGGGAGTCAGGCAGAGCGTAACCCCATTGCCTCTTCATATGGAACCGCTTAGAGTGCCAAATATGTGTTTCAAGCCACACGTATTCATTCTGCCGTCGGTTGTACTCTTGTAGGAGGTTGGATGGGCGTCTGCGGTACTTCCTGCGCGGTCGGTGGGTTGGCTTGGTGTTGCCTCCGCCCTGTGTGGGGTTACGAGGTGGTGGTGGTGAGGTTAGGTTAATGTTGTTTGTAGGTTTTGATGTTAAATAAAGTAAAGTGTCTGGTGGTGGGTGTGAGATGGTGATGTTATTGTTATTATGTGAGGTGAAAAAGTGGGTGAGATTTTTTGTGTAGTATTAGAAGTAGTAGTAGTAGTAGTAGTAGTAGTAGTAGTAGTAGTAGTAGTAGTAGTAGTAGTAGTAGTAGCAGAAGCAGAAGCAGAAGTAGTAGTAGTAGTAGTAGTAGTAGTAGTAGTAATTGTAGTAATTGTAGTAGTAGTAGTAGTAGTAACAGAAGTGGTAGTGAGATCAGTATATTCAAAAGAAAGAGAGAGAGACAATTAAACTCCTCCACCACAGTAACATTGCTAACCTCTCTCATGTGCTTCTCCCTGAGGTATCTAGGAAGGCGGCGAGGGTTGGAGGACACGGCGCGGCGCTGCATGTGGCGAGGCAGCTTCTGGAAGGCTCGTCCCCCATGCTCACAGCTCTCTGAAGGTCAAGTGGAGTCTCAGTTGAACAGTGACAACAAACAGATTTTTTTAACAACCAGCAAACTTATATAACTTTTTCAAACAAACGACAAACTTATGACTTACATGTATAAATCACTGCATGAAAAGGTTAATTATGAGGTAGTTAACCCCTTATAGAGTCTCTGGAAGCTATTTTTAATACAATAATTCTATCAATGAAGTTCTGTAGATATTAAATTCCCACTAAACTTAATTGAAAATGGAATACAACAAGTTTTTATACAATAGGATAAGTAACTGACTCACCAAGCTTGGCAACGATGGATTTAATTTCCCTAATGCGTGCAGCACCAAGGGCCTGATAATTACACTGTCTGGGCAGCTCCTCCATGACTCTGCATGTATATCTGTGTTAAGAACAATTAAATGAATACATGCAAGTTCTCTATCACACACACACACATGCATACAAACATAAATAACAAATAAATACATATCATTATTCTTTATATTTAATTTGTAAGAATAGACAACTTAAGGTTATCTGCCCCGGGGTATGTATATAGTAAAGAATATGATATCTAAACATTTGTAAGTCCAGAACCCAAAATATGACACATCTTACAATTGATAAGCTACGTAACACTCATTATGGTATAGAAGCTTCCCTTAAGTGTAGTCTGATGCCAGTCATACCTTTTATTGCAAGTATTTATGTTGGGTTAATAACTATATACCAAGGCAGATTATTCCTTTAATTTGTTACTTTCGCATTGGAAAAAAAAAAAAAATTGTTTCTCCTCTTTACTGAAAGGTTGAAGGCAGTGATCACCTTTCTCCCTGTATCTAAATCACGCACATACAAATCATTATACAAAATTTAGGCTAGAATACAGTATTAAAATTGCAGTAAACTGATAATAAGGACTTACCGGCAATAAGGTTCAGTTTCACTTCATCAGTTCATCCACACGCTTGTTTGTTTACATCATGATCTTGATCTTGATCTTGATGTCCACTTTGATGATGTTTTCGTATTGGCTGAAGAAAAGAGAACATAGAACAGTTAATTTTAGACTAGAAAAGATATACACATGTGAGGAATATCGTGAAAGAGATACACAAACCTGATAACGAAAAGAGAAGGAATAATCAATGATCTACAAGAAAATTATATAGAAATTAAGGACCATTTTTACACCTAACTCATTCCACCTCATTAAAATTGATCAGAAAACTTATAAATAGCTCGATTATTGGATGTTTGCTTTATCTTGTTTAGAGGGCAAACACATTAGTTGTTGTTTTTTCAGCCTGAACGAGTCATGTGTAGATGCTCATTAAATAACATCTTTGAATCTATACATTCTCAGACATTCTTGGTTCGATCCCTGAGATGTTTAGTCAAGAGTTTCCTTGAATAAATAAACTTGTTACTGGTATCTTGTCTTCCTATTAAGTTATATGAATCAGAAACTTTTGCAATGTTTACGG